>JAQMRL010000009.1:51624339-52116839 GCA_035578175.1 Catonia carolina | reverse complement strand
TGCATTATCTTTGCATATTCATTTGCATGGCATAGGTTTAAAATAGGTTAACTGTAAAAGTGCCTTTAGACAACTAGAAGAGTCAATCGCATCATAACAACAGGCGACCCTTTCACCAGTAATAAAACACAATAGGCGACCCTTTCTACACGAATAAAACGCAGATTTCCTTAAACCTCCGGTCCGTCAGGTAGATGGCATCGTCCAGTTTACTTTACCCATGAATAGTGTTTTTTACATTTGTAGCTCTTCTGTTGTTAAATAGTTCAGTCATATAATTGGGTGAATATGTGATATGAAATAGAACTATTTTTGTGGCTTTGGAACTAGCATATTGAATGAAAATAATTTAACACTCCACCTGCCTGTTATGGGCATATTATAATAGTATTTGCCCATTACGGGCAGGTGGAGTGTTAAATTAATTGCACTCAATCTGCTAGTTCCGGGATACAAAAATAGATTCTGTTTCTTATTATATAGTCAGCCAATTATACGAGGAAAAGTTTTAATAACAAAAGAGGTAGAGGTGTAAACCTCTTGTTATTAAAATTAAAGAGTCCAGAACGTGTTTGGATTACCGGTGTTAATGTGTAAACAGTTTTCAGAGCTATTTTTTTTTAATTTTACATCGTTTACTGATGATTATAAATTAGGTTATAATTTTAACATTTTGCCTGGGCAGAGAAAGTTGTGTGAGTGTTACACACCAAACGTTTTATTTTTCCCTTTTTCGTATTATGCTAAACTGCAAAACATAGTTAGCGTGTTCGAATTCAGAACGAATGAATAACCCGAACTGAATGTTCAGTATTGCATACGTTCGAATTTGAATTCCACACCAGTTTACTAGCGCGCCGTTTCCCAATCTCTTTGTACAATCTCCATCCTGTTACGTCACTGTCCTTCTTCCGTCCTGTTGTCCCACTTGTACTAAGCCTGTTGCAATGGCTGCCTCGCTGTATTGAACCTGTTGATGTTATCCGCCTCAATCCAAGTTGTTTCCCGCAATATGACTAACTTGTGTGTATTCTAGTATTGTGTGTACGTTATTGTGTTGTGATCAATCAAGTTGCCGATTCATTCAAGCCGCTTTCTTCATATTATAAGCCGTTTTCCGCAAAGCTGCCTTCACCACGTGCTGATGCCATTGACCGCATGTCTACGTATAAACTTTTGATGTCTGTGTGCTATTATCAATAAAGTAAGTACATTTCAATGCTATATTCTCACTTGTTAGTTAATTTACTGTGTTCCTATCCATTTACTGTGCTTCCTATCAAAACCCTCACCGTTATACGTTCAGCTCATGGCGTCGAACATGGATTCGGACTTAAGTGTCCAATTAGTAATTATCGACGGTGCTGAAAGTCTTTAGTTACATTCCGTTTACCGGTTTATACACTGAATATGGTTCTAGCTAGGTTCATGTCAACTTTTACAAATTGAGTTTTCACCGGATATACGAGGTGGGGCTATTAAATAAAGAGACTGACGTTGTAAAAAAAAATTATTTTTATTATATATATAATCACTTATTCTGCCCATAACGGACAGGTGGAGTGTCAAATTTTTTACACTCAATCTGTTCATTGCAGGGCTAAAATAAATAGTTCTATTTCTTAACATATGGTCAGCCAATTAAATGACTAAATCATTTAAGAACAGAATAGATAGAGGTGTAAAAGACACTAATCAGAGTTATCTCCTCTGAAAGTAATGAATTTCATTATACAGCTAGACCCTGTGGTGAATGAAGTGAAGGTGTCATTTGCAGAGTGGAAAATATATGCTTTTCAGAAGGCCCCGCACTCTGATAAGCGTACTTTTCCACTCGGTGAGGAAGGCAATTTTAAACCACCTCACTCCTCGTGTTTTTTTAGTAAAACCTCTAGAGGTTCAAACCAGCCTTTCGGCTGTTGACCTAAACAACAACAATCACTTATTGTCACCTTCAATGTACATTCATTCTCTATCCGTACAAAGCTCCATACGGATTTCCCATTGTTGGAAACAGTGCTGGAAGTCATCTTCTGTCAGCTCCTTCAGAACACGTGCTACCTTCTCTTTTACAGCTTCACAGACTCAAATCTTCACCCTTTTAATGCAGATTTCAACTTAGGGAACAGGTAGAAGTCAGATGGTGCAAGATATGGTGAATAAGGTGGATAATCTAACACTGAGATGCTGTACTTGGCTAGGAACGTCTTGACAGATAACGCGGAATGAGCTGGCGCATTGTCTTGGTTGAGAACCCATGATTTGTCCTTTCAAATTTCGGGGCGTTTTTTCCGTACTCTTTGACGTAGTTTAGAAAGTACCACAAAGTAGTAATATGGATTAATTGTTTAACCTTCAGGAACCCAGTGAAGGTACACAATCCCATAGATATAAAAAAATAATTGCTTTAAATTTTGACTAGCTTATTTGAGCTTTTTAGGCTCTCGGTGAAGTTCGGTTTTTCCAGTGCATGGATTGGCACTTCGTTTCCGGATCATAAGTAAAAAACCACGCTTCATTACATTTGTTTATCTTTTACCGGTTCCCTAAAGTGGAACCTGTATTAAAAGAGACAAGCTTTGAGTCCGTGGAGCTGAAAAAGAGAAACCGGCACGAGTCCTGAAGGAGCTGACAGAAAATGACTTTCAGCACTGTTTCCAACAATGGAAAATTCGCATGGAACGTTGCAGGGATAGAGAAGGAATGTATATTGAAGGTGACAATAAGTGATTATGTATAAAATAAAAATGAATTTTTTTACGTTAGTCTCGTTATTTAATAGCCACACCTCGTACAAGTTTTCAGACCCCCTAAACCCAACAAAACATGTTTTTAGTCATTGGTCTATATGCGTGTGTGTGTGTGTGTCTGTGTGTGTGTGTGTGTGTCTGTCTGTGTCTGTGAACAAAATATCTCAAGAACGGAATATCATACAAAGTTGAACCTTGAAATTTAAGTTAGGAACTACTAGAGGACAAGATACGAACATTTTCATTAAAATTGGTTAACCGGAAGTAGTTTTTTACGTGTAATTTTTCACTGTTTTGCGATTTTCTCAAAAACGGCTACTACGAATTTTCAAAAAAATCGCCTCATTTACTACATTTTAAATGCCCTACAACATAAGGTAGGCGCTATGTTCGTTTGAAATTCTTGGAGCGGCTGTGCTTTTGTAAAAAAAAATAGTTTTTTTAAGATTCCGACTTTAATATGCATTTTAAGGCAAAAGTGTACACAATTACCAAAGTTGTAGAAAATTTAAAAACCTACAATTTTCATTCTGAACATTTTTTTCTATGTTGCTTAGTTAAGTTGTAATTAGTGTTTTACTGTTTTTTATGATAATTTGTAAAAAAATAGATTTTTTTAAGATTTCAGCTTTAGCAGCCATTTTACGACAAAAGTGTTTATAATCAAATTTATATAAAATTAAAAATTTTACAACTTTTATTGTAAGCATTTTGCTCTACAGATCCTTGTTTAACGTGAAAAAGTGATTTTCCGTACTATTAGGCAAAACTAAGATTAGTTTTCATTTTTCACCGTTCACTCATGATTAAAATGAGGTTATATTTTTTTAGATATTAGGGTTTTTGTTTATTTCTAATGTTTCATTACTAATGTTAGGTTATATTGTTCATTCAGGTGGAGAGTCAAATTATTTACACTCAATCTGTTTGTCGCAGGGCTAAAATAAATAGTTATGTTTCTTATCACATGGTCAGCCAATTAAATGACTGAATCATTTAAGAACATAAGATGTAGAGGTGTAACGACACTAATCAGAATTATCTCCTCTGAAAGCAATGAATTTAATTATACAGCCAGACCCTATGGAGAATAAAATAAAGGTGTAATTGGCAGAGTGGAAAATATGTGTTTCTCACAGGTTCTAGCATACTGATAAGCGTACTTTTCCATTCAGTGATGAAGGCAATGGTAAACCACCTCACTCCTCGTTTTACTTAGTAAAACCTCTGCAGTTTCAAACCAGTATTTTGGCTGATGCCCTAAACAACATTTGCATTGTCATGAGAAAGTTGTGTGAGTTTTTCAATCCAGATTTTTTTGCAAACTCCTGGATGAAGTTAATGAAAAGGAAACATGGGAGAAAATGTGTCTAAATATTAAATGAAAAAATCTGGTGTGAAACACTCACACAACTTTCTCTTGCCAATGCAAATAATTAACAATAAACCTAACATTTGTAATAAAACATTAGAAATAAACACACAAACTAACCTCAAAAAACATTAGTGAAATACACAAAATTAAAATCGACCTCAGTTTGGCTTAAAAATACGGAAAATCACTCTTTCACGCTAAACTAGGCTCTGTAGAGAAAAATGTTCTAAATAAAAGTAGCAGATCTTTTAATTTTCTATAATTTCGATTATATACACTTTTATTATAAAATGCATACTGAGGCCGAAATCTTAAAAAAATCGATTTTTCTCACGTTTTCGTGAGAAAAATACAGAAAATTGCTAATTACTGCTAAACTAAGCGTTATAAAAAAATGTTTCAAATAAAAGTTGTAAGTTTTTAAATTCTCTACAACTTTTATTATATACATTTTTGCTCTAAATTGCATATTAAAGCCGTAATCTTAAAAAAACTATGTTTTTACGTAAAAACAGCCTCACCCAGAATTTCAGCAAACATGACGCCTACCCTATCTTGTAGAGAATAAAAAATTGAGTAAACTAGGCGATTTTAAAAAAAATCGTAGGACCAGTTTTTGAGAAAATCGCAAAAAAGTGAAAAATTACACGAATAAACTACTACTTCCGGTTGACCGATTTTGATGAAAATGTTCGTGTCGAGTCCGGTAGTGGTATGTAACTTAAGTTTCAAGTTTCAAGTTCGTACAATGTTCTGTTCTTGAGATATTCTGTTCACACACACACACACACACACACACACACACACACACACACACACACACACACACACACACACACACACACACACACACACACACACACACACACACACACACACACACACACACACACACACACACACACAGACCAATCGCTAAAAACATGTTTTTTGGGTTCGGGGGGTCTGAAAACGTATAGATCCGGTGAAAACTCGATTTCGAAAAATCGACATGAAAATACTTTCCTTCCTATATATTCATATAGGCAAGAGAAAGTAAAAAATTAGAGCATATTCTGTCTTAAATTTAAAAAAATCAATGATAAAATATATTTAATTTTTAGCAATAGAAGATATTTTATGTTTCTTATTTAAACGACTGAATGTATTGTAGCAAGTTGCACAAATTGTGTCATCAGAAATGTATTTGCGTCAGTCATTAGTGAGTTTATTTATGCATAGCAACATCTCCCTAATAATTTACAATTAATTAACTGTAAATGAAACAATGAATCAAATAATTATTATGTTTTAACATTTTTAGTTTTAATATATACTCGTTTAATACACGAACCTCTCGCTATATAAACTTTTAGCTATACGAACTTGGTTGAAACATTTTTATTGCCTCGCGTTACAAAGTTTGCTTCACAATACGAACATTATTACAAATGTATTTTGTTCTGCTAGAAATCCAAATCGGATAGGCACGACAAGAAGAAAAATCTGGTGTGAAACACTCACACAACTTTCTCTTGCCAATGCAAATAATTAACAATAAACCTAACATTAGTAATACAACATTAGATATAAACTAAAAACTAACCTCAAAAACATAACCTTGTTTTAATCATGAGTGAAAGACGCAAAATGAAAATCTAACTCAGTTTGGCTTAAAAATACGGAAAATCACTCTTTCACGCTAAACTAGGCACTGTACAAAAAAATGCTTAAAATAAAAGTTGTAGATCTCTTTATTTCCTATAAATTTTATTTTATACACTTTTGTCGTAAAATGCATTCTAAGGCCGAAATCTTAAAAAAATATATTTATCACACGTTTTCGTGAGAAAAAACAGAAAATTGCTAATTACCGCTAAACTAAGCGTTATACAAAAAAATGTTTGAAATAAAAGTTGTAGAATTTTACATTTCTTCAACTTTTATTATAAAATGTTTTGCGCTAAAATGCATATTATAGCCGCAATCTTAAAACGGAAATGTTTTTACGTAAAAACAGCCTCACGAAGAATTTCAGTAAACATGGCGCCTACCCTATCTTGTAGGGAATAAAAAATTGAGTAAACCAGGCGATTTTAAAAAAAAATCGTAGGACCAGTTTTTGAGAAAATCGCAAAAAAGTGAAAAATTATACGAATAAACTACTACTTCCGGTTGACCGATTTTGATGAAAATGTTCGTGTCTGGTTCGGTAGTGGTATGTAACTTAAGTTTCAAGTTTCAAGTTCGTACAATGTTCCGTTCTTGAGATATTCTGTTCACACACAGACACACACAGACCAATCGCTAAAAACATATTTTTTGGGTTCAGGGGGTCTGAAAACGTATAGATCCGGTGAAAACTCGATTTAGAAAAATCGACATGAAAACAATACTTTCCTTTCTATATATTCATATAGGCAAGAGAAAGTAAAAATGCTATAAAAACGTGTTAAACTATTTATGCATTGTAACAAGTAGGCCTACATTCCGTTTTATCTAGATTTAATCGTTGTCTCTTAAAATACAATAAAAAGGGTTTATTACGCTTATTAATAATTTTTTATTTTGTTTTATTATGCTGTAGATTGTTCTAAGAAAGCGTAAAATGAGTTAAGTAGAATCTTTTGTAATTTTTACTTTCTCTTGCCTATATGAATATATAGAAAGGAAAGTATTGTTTTCATGTCGATTTTTCGAAATCGAGTTTTCACCGGATCTATACGTTTTCAGACCCCCTGAACCCAAAAAACATGTTTTTAGCGATTGGTCTGTGTGTGTGTGTGTGTGTGTGTGTGTGTGTGTGTGTGCGCGCGTGCGTGCGTGCGTGCGTGCTTGTGTGTGTGTGTGTGTGTGTGTGTGTGTGTGTATTTTTTCACTTTTTTGCTATTTTCTCAAAGACTGGTCCTAAAATTTTTTTAAAATCGCCTGGTTTACTCAAGTTTTTATTCTCTACAAGATAGGGTAGGCGTCATGTTTGCTGAAATTCTGGGTGAGGCTGTTTTTACGTAAAAACATAGTTTTTTTAAGATTACGGCTTTAATATGCAATTTAGCGAAAAAATGTATGAAATAAAACTTGTAGAGAATTTAAAAACCTACAACTTTTATTTCTAACATTTTTTTGTATAACGCTTAGTTTAGCAGTAATTAGCATATTTCTGTTTTTTCTCACGAAAACGTGTGAAAAATCGATTTATTTTAAGATTTCGGCCTTAGTATGCATTTTATAATAAAAACGTATATAATCAAATATATAGAAAATTAAAAGATCTGCATTTTTTATTTCAAACATTTTTCTCTACAGAGCCTAGTTTAGTGTGAAATAGTGATTTTCCGTATTTTTAAGCCAAACTGAGTTCGATTTTCATTTTGCGTCTTTCATTTATGATTAAAATAAGATTATGTTTATTGAGGTTAGTTTTTTGTTTATTTCTAATGTTTTATTACTAATATTAGGTTTATTGTTAATTATTTATATTGGAAAGAGAAAGTTGTGCGAGTGTTTCACACCAGATTTTTTTTTTTAGTTTTATTATGCTGTAGATTGTTCTAAGAAAGCGTAAAAGGAGTTAAGTAGAATCTTTTGTAATTTTTTTATTGAGATGTTCTTCGCTTTCCTAGAAGCGATTACGACTTTCAGTATATGAACCGCTCTCTTCTTTGTCAGTTCTAGTTGAATCTCGGATTGCAAATAAGTGAATACTGTTAAAAAAGTTTTAACCAGTTTATTCATGGATCACCGTGAGTCAGCTGATTTTTATAGACGAAGGTTCTTGGTTCAAATCCAATAATGATAGTTACTTTTATATGAATTTGAATCCTAGACAGTGGTTAGAGGTGTACTTTGATGGTTGGGGTTCAATTAACCATAATCTCTGAGTCTGTACAAGATAAAACCTCGTTTATATGTCGTACATTTTATTATCATTATTTCATTGGGTTTATCGGGTTGCTTGTTGTTTAATTAAACTGACTGCAACGTATAACTAAGGGACTTTATGAAAAAAATAAATTTAAAAAAAGAAACGTTAAGAATATTATAATATAAGAGGAACTGGTCTAACCATTTACGCCGCATGCCGGCATACAGACTTCCTCTGCGAGCATGGAAATATATACCTAGAGGGAAGCGAGGCTTGGGAAGACCTAAAAAGAGATGAATGCCAGAACAGGCCATTAAGCCTAATCCTTGACTGATAATGATCATGAATTTAAAAATTATATTGCGTTTATTATACCAACTTTTTTAGTTTTATTTAAAGCCGCATCAACAACTCGGTCATTAGCGACTACGGTGGATTTAAACTTGCTAAAATTTACAGATCTTGGCGGGAAATCAATTCCGGGACCTCCGCGTGGAAGGCTAGCGCGCTACCACTATGCTACTGAGGCGGCCTATACCAACTTATTATTAAAATATTTCTCTTCAAAATGATTTATTATAATTTTTCATAAATTTTATTTTGTTTATGATAATTTTTTAAATTAACAATTAAGTTTAAAATGGACTGCCGTATAAGGAACAATGTGAGAACGTATTTTTCAAATTATTTTTAGCCGCCATTTTGGAATGGATGAAGATGTTCGGAACTGTATATTACCAAATTAAATGTTAACTTATGATCTTCCAAACTGTGGCAGAAAACGTACACGATTACATTTATAAATTACGAGATTCGAACATGGGCATCAGTTTCGGTACATTGAAAGTGGACGAAATTATTTTTATTAAAAAGCCAATGGTCACATTATTTGAAAACAATTTTTTGTATCATTCTGTCATTCCGTTTTCCTGCAGTCAAATTGGTACAGATTACCTGCCTCAACCGGTACCTAACATTTCAATATTTTATGTAACAATAACATTTTATTTAGTTTATTTATTCAACGAAACAAAGCAACTAAATCACAATTATTTAAAAAACTGTAAGTATTCATACATAACAAAACATTTAAATTTCAAATAGGCCAGAAAATATTCTTTAAAAAACAGAAATCTTCATCACTGCCACTCAATCACAAAAGAAAACATTATTTTAAAAATCAAATTTTAAAGGCTGGTGTGAAACACTCGCATAACTTTCTCTTACCAACGCAAATATTGAACAATATACCTAACATTAGAAATAAACAAAAAAAATTAATCTCAAATAAACACAACCTCATTTTAATCATGAGAGAATGATGAAAAATGAAAATCAACCTTAATTTGGCTTAATAAACACGGAAAATCACTCTTTGGCGCTAAAGTTGGCTCTGTAGAGAAAAATGCTAAAAACGTTGTAGATCTCTTAATTTCCTATAATTTTGATTATACACTTTAGTAGTTAAATGCCGAAATCTTTAAAAAAATTATTTATTTTTTTCACAAATTGTTGTTGTTTAGGTCATCAGCCAAAAGGCTGGTTTGAACCAGTTGAGGTTTCACTAAGTAAAAACCAGGAGTGAGGTGGTTTACAACTGCCTTCCTCACTGAATGGAAAAATATGCTTAGCAGCGTGCCGGGCCCTCTGAAAAGCACATATTTTCCACTCTGCAAATGACACCTTCACTTCATTCACCACAGGGTCTGACTGTGTAATGAAATTCATTACTTTCAGAGGATACAACTCTGATTAGTGTCTTTTGCACCTCTACATCTTCTGTTCTTAAATGATTCAGTCATTAAGTCATTTAATTGGCAGACCATGTGATAAGAAATAGAACTATTTATTTTAGCCCTGCAACGAACAGATTGAGTGTAAATAATTTGACACTCCACTCTACCTGTCTGTAATTACCGCTATACAAAGAAATGTTTGAAATAAAATTTGTAGGTTTTTAAATTGTGTACAAATTTGATTATATGTGCCGTAAAATGTATATTAAGGCCACAATCTCAAAAAAAAACTTTTTTTTACGAAAGAACATTTTTCTCCTCAAGAATTTCAAAAGACGTTTTCCTACCCTATCATGTAGAAGACAGAAAATGTAGTATATGAGGCGATTTTTAAAAAAACCGTAGAAGCCGTTTTTGAGAAAATTGCAAAAAAGTGAAAAACGACACAAGTAAACTATTAGCCTACTTCCGGTTAAACGATTTTGATATCAATGTTCGTGTCGGGTCCTCTAGTGGTATACCTAACTTAAGGTTCAAATTTCAACTTCATACAATGTTTTGTTCTTCTGGTTTGATATTCTGTTCAAACAGACTCAGACCAATCGCTAAAAACATGTTTTTCAGTTCAGAGGATCTGAAAACTTGTATATCCGGTGAAAACTAGATTTCTTAAAATTTAATGAAAACAATACTTTCCTTTCTATACATTTATATACGCAAGAGAAAGTTATAAGTAATTCAGTAATTGAAATACATTATTGAATTATTAATTTGAAACTTAAACTTGTGCAATCGCTTTAGAACTTACAACGTCTTGAAAGACTCTAAAATGGCTGATTTAAAGGATGCTCAGCTCTGACAAAATAGATCCATTGTCGCAATTCTGTCCATGACATCTATATATATATGCATATATACATAAAATTCGATGTGTGTGTGTTCCCCTTTATCTCCTAAATTACTGAACAAATTTTCATGCAGTTTTTTTATGTTGTAACTATGATACCGGTGCAGGTTTTAGGCTATTGAAAACCCTAAAAAAGTTGGCTCTAAAGGGTTGAAAATAATGTTTATGTCCTACATTAAGGCTTTTATGAGGTTAGATAATCTGCTGCTTTTAAACCAGCTGATGTGATTCAAATAAAGATTTGTCATAAAGTCATATGATTTAGGAAATAGAGACGTGGTGCTAAAGATCAGCTGGTGACAACATCACAAATGATAATTTTATTATGTAGATACGATTTTGTATTGTTGAGTATTTTATAACAGTAAATCTCCGTGTTTCTTTAATTTGTTTTAATTTTCTTTTAATTGGTGAGTGATCAATTGCTTTGATATTTTATTTTATTTTGACTTTTATTTTATTCAACGTAGATTTATGTTTTTGGTTTTGACAATTTTTTTGTGGTTGCTTTTTTGTTTTTTGTTTTTTTTCCATTTTCAATAACGCCAACAAAAAAACATCACTAGGAAGAAAATTTTCAAAAGCAAAAAAACTTAAAAAATGCTGAAAAAAATACTGAAAAAACAAAAAAAAAAGCAAAAAATGCTGAAAAGTGATTACACCATTTTTCGCGTGCAAAGCCGCGACGGTGTTTGCTAGTTATAATTATTTATCATGCAGTTAACTGGCGAATAAGCTCCATAATTAGTGGAGGAAGATTTATAATAATAATAAAAATCTGGTGTGAAACACTCACACAACTTTCTCTTGCCAATGCTAATAATTAACAATAATCCTAACATTAGAAATAAACAAAAACTAACCTTTAAAAATATAACCTTATTTTAATAATGACTGGAAGACGCAAAATGAAAATAAACCGCAGTTTGGTTTAAAAATACAGAAAATCACTCTTTCACGCTAAACTAGGCTCTGTAGAGAAAAATGTTCAAAATAAAAGTTGCAGATCTTTTAATTTTCTATATATTTGATTATATACGTTTTTATTACAAAATGCATACTAAGGCCGAAATCTTAAAAAAATCGATTTTTCACACTTTTCGTGAGAAAAAAAAGAAAATTGCTAATTACTGCTAAACTAAGCGTTATACAAAAAAAGTTTACAACAAAAGTTGTAGAATTTTAAATTCTCTACATTTTTTATTATATAAATTGTTGCGCTATAATACATATTAAGGCCGTAATCTTAAAAAAACACTTATTTTACGTAAAAACAGCCTCACCAAGAATTTCAGCAAATATGGCGCCTAGCCTATCTTGTAGGGAATAAAAAAATTGCGTAAACCAGGCGATTTTTAAAAAAAATCGTAGGACCAGTTTTTGAGAAAATCGCAAAAAAGTGAAAAATTACACGAATAAACTACTACTTCCGATTGACCGATTTTGATGAAAATGTTCGTGTCGGGTCCGGTAGTGGTATATTTTGTATACACACACACACACACACAAACAGACACACAGACCAATCACTAAAAACATGTTTTTTGGGTTCAGGAGGTCTGAAAACGTGTAGATCCGGTGAAAACTCGATTTTGAAAAATCGACATGAAAACAATACTTTCCTTCCTATATATTCATATAGGCAAGAGAAAGTAGTAATAATAATAATAATAATACTGAGAGAAAAATCATTCGGAAAATTCTTGGCCCAAAACTCACAGATGAAGGATATCGTCTACAATCAAACACAGTGACGGAAAAATACTCAAACATTGAAGATGATTTCCGTAAACGACGGCTGAGATTTTATGGTCATATAATGAGACTGGATGACTCTCGGCTTATAAAGAAGATTCTGATGCACTCACAGAAACTCAAAATTACAACCGTCTGGATCAAGCAAGTGCAATCCGATCTAAGAGATGCAAATATCACACCTTCAGACCTCAAAGACCGTAAAACCTTCAGGCATAAAATTCACACCTGGGAAGTTGCATCAGAGGATAAGCCGAAGAGACCTAAAGCAAAATGGACGGATGAACGTCGTGTTAGACACCGCGAATTTATGAAGGAGTACTGGAGAAACAAGAGGAATGGCGGCAACAGTTCATAATTGACTTTATGTGATCCTGAATGGGTCTAAACAATCTAAATAAATAAATAAATAAATAATAATAATAGCCTACAGCGATAGAATTCGGAAAGCCCGGAAAGGTCTTGGACTTGTACATAATATCTATAATAAAAAATGTTTATCCATAAACTCTAAATTGAGACATTATTCTACAGTTATTAAGCCCTCAATGACATATGCCAGTGAAACATTGAGTCTTTATCGTAAAGTGGACTTGGACATTCTTTTGAAGGAGGAGAGAAAAATCATCCGGAAAATACTTGGACCGAGGGAAACAGAGAATGGTTTCAGGCTACAGAAGAACTGTGAAGTCGAAAAGCACTCTAATATAGTAGCAGACATGAGGAAGAGAAGACTTAAGTTTTTCGGACATATTAAAAGACTCCCCGAGAATAGGATAACACGGAAAATAGTAGAATAAGTTAGCTCTCTTAAAAATGGAGTAGACTGGATAAAAAAGGTTAAAGAGAATCTCAATCTTGCGGGAATTCCTGAAGAAATAACTACTGATAGGAAGAAATACCGGAAATGCGTTGAGGACTGGGAGGTCAAGCCAGTGGAAAAACATCAAAAAGTCGGAACTAGATGGACTGAGGATAGGAAAAAGGCATTCTCGGAGAGAATGAAAGCATACTGGGTGGAGAAAAAACGGAAGGTACCCAGTAGTGTAATCCATAATTAAATACTTAGCGACTTCCACTTTGGGAGCTTGACGCAAATAATAATAATAATAATAATAATAATAATAATAATAATAATAATAATACTTACACGAGAAAGAATGATAGAATTGGGATGAGAGCTAAAGGCAATTTAAACGCATACATATTGTCAAAGTCACTTTACCACATGAACAGAATTGGTTGGATTAAATCAAACCGTGAACTACTCAGCAGAGAGCGTTCGATCATATGATTGGTTAAACTTTAAATACGACAAAATGGTGGGTACAATTTTTTTTAAATTGTAAACGTATTAATTGTATAGCTTATTATTAATTCATTAGATCAACTGTCATCGTATAACACAACGTAATAATTCTTTTTAATAAATAATAAGTTCAATTTTATTTTGTGTACACTACACGGTGTCTCAAAATGTTAAATTATTTCGATTTTTTTCTTCATAATGTCGGTACTTTGCTATTTGTTTAATTCTGAAAAATAAGCAAACCTTCCATGACCCAATCATATGAAAATGATTCATATGACGTATATGTAATGTGTAGTCTTGTACAGACACATATACAGGGTGATTCACGAAGATATGCAGAAACTTTAGGTGCTCATTGTAAATGTAAAATAATGAAAAAAGTTTAGGGCTATATAAACATAGGACCTATGTTTATATAAACTTTTTTCATTATTTTACATTTACAATGAGCTCCTAAAGTTTCTGCATATCTTCGTGAAGCATTTCCGGACCGGAAATGCTTCGTTTCCCAGTTACGGCTAGCAAAAGTTTCGCCCGGATTTCAGCTCACCAGGTGAAATGAGGTCTTCCTGAAATTCTGGTAAGGTAGATTAAGGGGCGATTCAATCATTTCTTATGGTTTTTGATCTGATAAATTGAATAAAACAGGTCCCAGAACTGTAAGTTAAATAATTTTTAAGAAAACCAGTGTCAAATGCAAAAAATGGAATGAAAAAGACATTTTTTCATCTTTGGGCAAGAATAACTTTGTTATTTCACCAAGAAACAGTTAAAATTTTTGAATAAAACATGTAGAAAATTTTATTCTGAACAAACCGGTGTAAATTAACTACACAGAAAGCGAATAGATGTTTGATTAAATGAATTTTTATTCATAAGAGTACAAAGTAAAATTAACCGGAAAAACTAAGATGAAAAAATGTGATTTTTATTCACTCCATTTTTTGCATTTGACACTGGTTTTCTCAAAAACTATTTAACATACAGTTCTGGGACCTGTTTTATTCAATTTATGAGGTCAAAAACCATAAGAAGTAATTGAATTCGCCCCTTAATCTACCTTACCAGAATTTCAGGAAGACCTCATTTCACCTGGTGAGCTGAAATCCGGGCGAAATCTTTCGCTAGCCGTAACTCGGTAACGAAGCATTTCCGGACACATGTTTATATAAACTTTTTTCATTATTTTTACATGTACAATGGGCTCCCAAAGTGTCTGCATATCTTCGTGAATCACCCTGTATAACGCTTAGTTTAGCGGTAATGAGTGGTTTTCTGAGGGTTTTTTTTCATTAAAATCCGTATAGAAAATGGATTTTTAAGATTTCAGCTTTGGTATCCATTTAACGAAAAAAGTGTATGTTATAAAATTTATAGAAAATTAAAAGATTTACAACTTTTAATTATAAACTTTTCTTTAAAGAGCCTACTTTAGCGTCAAAGAGTGATTTTTTATTATTAAGCCAAACTAAGTTGGTTTTCATTTTGCACCATTCACTCATGATTAAAATCAGGTTATGTTTTTTGAGGTTAGTTTTTTTTTTGTTTACTTCTAATGTTTTATTACTAATATTAGGTTATATGGGTAATTATTTGCATTACAAGAGAAAATTGTGTGAGTGAGTGTTTCACACTAGATTTTTAACTTTATCATGTTCTGGAGATTCCTGATATCAATAGGCTTAAAATTTTAAAGTTTAGGAGCTAAATAACCTGTTTACCTTTCGTGTAATTTGGTGTAAGCTCTGTGGAATGAAACCAAGTTGTTGTTTCGGGAACTGTAGCAATGAGTTGCTGAGGGGAAAGTGTTTTTGTCTCTAAATGCCTGAATAAGAACTTTTCGTGTATGAAGCTGTTGAATATCCAGTACTTGAAAATATTTAAAAAAACTCAGGAGATGGATAGTGTTGGTGGTGTTTTTTTGCTACTTTCAATATTGTTTTATATGTACTCTTATTATTGGCAATTTGTGAGCGTCATATGCTCCCACCCCAAGCAACAATACATTTGGAAAACGTTGGTTTATTAAATTAATACTAAACCATTTTAATGTTATTAGAGGTAAAATTGTTCGAAGACGTTTAAAAAAATCTTACAAAAACCTCCTTTTTACCAATTTCATTGATTTACGGAAAATCACTAATCAACATTAAACTAAGCTCGGTAGGCTACAGAAAAACACTTGGAATAAAAAATGTAATTTTAATTTCCTATAATTTTAATTATGCACATATTTTGTCGTAAAATTCATACTAAGTTTGCAATCCTTTAAAAACCTCATTTTTACCGACTTCAATGATGATCATTTACGGAAATCACTAATTACGCTAAATTAAGCACAGTAGAAAACATGATAAAAAGAACAGTTGTAGGTTTAATAATTCTACACAACTTGAATACGTAAGTTTTTCCCCTTAAATGAATATTTCGGTTGTTGTTTAGGTCATCAGCCAAAAGGCTGGTTTGAACCTGTAGAGGTTTTACTAAGTAAATCGAGGAGTGAGGTGGTTTACCATTGCCTTCCGCACTGAGTGGAAAAGTACACTTATCAGCATGCCGGGCCCTCTGAAAAGCATATATTTTCCACTCTGCAAATGACACTTTCACTTCATTCACCACAGGGTCTGGCTGTATAATGAAATCCATTACTTTCAGACGAGATAACTCTGATTAGTGTCCTTTACACCTCTACCTCTTCTGTTCTTAAATGATTCAGTCATTTAATTGGCTGACCATGTGATAAGAAACAGAACTATTTATTTTAGCCCTGCAACTAATAGAATGAGTGTAAATAATTTGACACTCCACCTGTCTGTTATGGGCAAAATCTTGGGAAATATTTCGGGTAAAATCTAAAAAAAAACAAACATTTCTGCTACAATAACAGAGTCTTCCACCAGTTTCAGCAAACATACCGCTTGCCATATCACGTAAAGCACAAAAAAAATTAGTATATGAGGCAATTTTAAAGAAAATCGTAGCAGCGGTTTTTGAGAAAATTTTAATGTCGTTAAAAATTGTATGAATGAACTACTAATTCCGTTTGACCGATTTTTATTTCGCCTTTGGTCCCTAGTAGTACTATCTACTTAGCGTTTCAAGTTTTAACTTTATTTAAGCTATTCTGGAGACATGATACATTAACACAACTATAACATTTTATACGTACACAAAAATACAATTTAAAAATGAGCACATTTATCGTTATCTGGAGAGCTATTGCTGGGTGGTGTCCTCCTCAAAGCTATTAACGCGGTGTTTTTTTTAATTTTATTTGTGAACAATTTTTCTGGTTATTTTTATACAGTTTTAAAATAGTTTAAAAAAATTATGGTATTCCGTCTTTGAGATATTTTGTTCACACACAGACTGATAGGTAAAAACATGTTTCTCGTGGATTCAAAGGACGTATGAAAACGTGTATTTTCGGTAAAAACTCAATTTTATAAAATCTGTATGGAAAATATACTTTCCTTATCTACATATTCATTATACGGCAAAAAACGTAAAAGTGATAAAAGAGAAAACTCGGGCAAAATATAAAGGAGTAAATTAAGTATGGTTACTGTCGTTATCTTAAGTTCACTGAAACAAATACAAAAATCTGGTGTAAACACACACATGACTTTCTCGTTCCAATGCAAATAACGAATAAGTAATAATATTATAACCTAACATTGGTAATAAAACATTAGAAACAAACAAAAAATCTAATCTCAAAAAACATAACTTAATTTTGATTATGAGTGAATGATGCAAAATGAAAACCGACCTTAGTTTGGCTTAATAATACGAAAAATCAATCTCACGCTAAACTGAGCTTTGTATAGAAAAATGCTTTAAATAAAAGTTTTAGATGTTTTTATTTTATAAAAATTTCATTATAATATACAATTTTGTCGTTAAATTCATACTAAAATATATTTTGTTTAAATTTTGAAACATATTTAATTCATACTTTCTCTGTTGTTAATTTATAAATGATTCGGCATGAATTTTTTTTTGTATAGGAACCCACAGTGGAGTTTGTTTAGGAATGGGTGACGCTTGATCACCACACAAAGTCGCTTGCCCAACCAGTGTTGTTGAACAATTAATATCGACTGTTTACCAGGTGACTGACTGAGCTGGCCTGTAGGTTTTTAACAGAATTTATTAAAATTAATATTTTGACACCCTATAGTAGGCGTGTCTTATAAACAGTATTAGTGCAATGTATTGTAAGGTATACGTGGCTAATCATTTTTCATACAAAGGAATCTACCAGTTACTCCACAAAATAAGAATAGCTGCTACTAAACTGAGTAATAGAACATTTTATTTCCCACGTTCTTTCAGAGTCTGGTTATAAGAAATGAGAAGAAACTTTTTTAAACTCAAGCCTATACCAATTTGTTTACTTTCTCTTGCCTATATGAATATATAGGAAGGGACTGCTTTCATATTGATTTAAAGAAATCGAGTCTAAAGAATTTTAAGGAATCGAACAATCCACTGCACTACCAAATTTACCAAAATTACCAAAATTAGCACTACCAAAAACAAGAGGGTGAGATTTTATAAAACAATAGCAGTGCCGATACTTCATGAAGTACCGAAATTTCGACTGTGCGATAGTGAAGAGGAGGAGTCCATTGCGCATATTTTTGAAAGATGTCCTTATTTTGGCCTCGACAGAATGGAAACATCTGAGAAGATAGGCGTTGCACAGTGGATCCCAGAGAGAGTAAAGGCAGCCATTCTGCAGGATAAGGATAGCTGGAAGTTGGTCGCTCAGTTTGCGAAGTGATCGGGAGACTGCAGAAGGAAATGCCATCTGGAGATCAGTGGGATCGCCTTCTCCCACAGTGAATCAATCCTGTCCCGATCTCAGAAGGTAAGGTAGGCACACTAATTTCCTGAGCTGGTGATGAAAGAGATGAATAAAAGTGAGAGAGTGAGTGTTAGTTAGTGACAGCGAGTGGGAAATAGCCTGCGATTCCCTTCCACGCCCCGCTGACAGTATGTAAATCTTTTAACCTAACATTTCCCTAGTAGTATTATATAAACAGTTCCGAGGAAGGTTGAGGGTTGTTTGCTGATGTTGAATCAAGTGGCCAGGCGGCAAGTTTTTGATTGGTGGTTGTGGCCTCCTAGGGGCTGGACGAGGACGCCTCAATTGAGTCCAACCTACTTCCGCTATTGTGAGGAAGTGGAGTGAACATGGGTTTTTCTCGCCGCCTCGGATAAAAAAAAGGTGCAGTGCCGACACTACTCTTTGGCAGTAAAACTTGGGGTTTTCAAAGCGAGAGGAGAGTAGATTACAAGGATCTGAAATGAAATTTCTTCCACATAAGTATGGGTGTAGTAGAGAAGATCGTTATAGGAATACTGAGATAAGGAAAGAACTCAACATCTCTATAAACGACATGGTATCTCCGAACAGAATGCAGTGGTTAGAGCAAAAGGAGTTATCGAGCTTTCACCGGATATACACGTTTTTAGACCCCCTGAACCCAACAAACATGTCTTTAGCGTTTGGTCTGTGTATGTGTCAGTGAAAATGACTGAGAAGATTGTTCTTTTTTACTGAAAATTTGTAAAATATATTGGATTTTTTTAAGATTTCGGCTTTACCGTTGCATTTAATGACAAAAGTGTACATAATAAAATTTATAGGAAAATAAAAGATCTACAACTTTTATTTTAAACATTTTTCTTAACAGAACTTAGTTTAGCGTGAAAGAGTGATTTTCCGTATAATTAAGCCAAACTAAGGTTGATTTTCTTAATAATTTTGCTTCATTCACTCATGATTAACATCATGAAATGTTTTATGAGGTCAGTTTTTTTGTTTATTTTTAATGTGTTTTTACTAATACTATATTACACTGTTTATTATTTCCACTGGCAAGAGAAAGCCATGTGATTGTTTTATTAAAAAACATTATGCCAGAGAAGTCCAGAGAGCTAAATGTAAAAAAACTGCTGAAGTTCTTCATAATTCACCAAATCTAAACTCAGCAATATGGGAAATAATTAATAAGAATCGAGGTGCTGTTAGCAACAAAAGTTTTACTGACATACCTAATATTGTTAACAAAAACAATGAACTTATAGAAAATGGTATAGAAATTTTTAATTATTTTAACAAATATTACCAGGAAGTAGCTTTAAAACTTAAACAACAGATTAGGGAAACAGTGGGATGTTATGATCCAAAAGGTAACAAGGTAGTTAATCAATTCTTATTTAGCCTAGTTTCAAGGGAGGAATTAGAATCAGTTATTGATAGTTTGAAAAGTAAGAAAACATGTGGGTTAGATGGGATTTCTAGTATAATTGTTAAAGAATGTAAACATCTTTTAATTACTCCTCTCCTTCATTTGATTAACTTCTCACTTGAAGCAGGTGTATTTCCAAACAAACTGAAGGAGACTAAAATATTGCCTATATTTAAGAATGGAGATAGCCAGTTAGTTGAAAATTATAGACCCATAAGTAGTTTAAACACAATCAGTAAAATTTTTGAAAAGGTAGTATTTATTAGGTTAATCAGTTTCTTGACTGAAAACCTAATCATCTCAGAGGATCAGCATGGTTTCCAAAAAGGTAGATCAACTAAAACTGCAATTGTTTCACTTGTGGAGCAAGTAATTGATGTATTGGACGCCGGGGAGAAAGCACTGGCAGTGTTTCTGGATCTGAGTAAAGCTTTCGATTGTGTTGATCATGAAATATTATTGAAAACCCTAGAGTCATTAGGCGTTAGGGATGTAGAGTTGAAATGGTTTCAATCTTACCTTATTAATAGATTACAGTGTGTGGAGTTAACTAGGGTTGTTAGAGGGAACTTACAAAAGTTGTATCTGGAAAGCTTGAAGTCAAAGCAGGCGTTCCACAGGGGTCAGTTTTAGGTCCAATTCTGTTTCTATTGTACATTAATAGGTTACCAGAAGTCATACCTAATGGCAGAGCTTTGTTGTTTGCTGATGATACTTCAGTAATCAGTAACAGTTCACTGGTAGATGGTCTTGAAGTAAATACACATGTTAACATAGAGTCCGTAGTGCAGTTCTTGAATCAAATGTTATTAACAGTTAATGGGAAAAAGTGTCAGTACTTGCAGTTCAAAAATAAATATAACGTTAAAGAAAGTAGAGAAGTGGATGTATTTATTCATAATAATAGTTTAGAGCATGTAGAAACAGTGAAGTTCCTGGGCGTATCTCTAGATAGATCTTTGTCTTGGGACTTCTATACCAATCAAGTTTGTAGTAAAATATCATCTGGGGTATTTGCACTAAAACAAGTTGCCAGATTAAATGATAAAAAATTACTAATGGCAGCTTATCATGGCCTCATTCTGTCTCATATCCGTTATGGTATTTTAGTATGGGGTAATTCTAGCATGGGTAATATGAATAGGGTTTTTAAAATTCAAAAGAAAG
Source organism: Catonia carolina (assembly GCA_035578175.1). Lineage (NCBI taxonomy): Eukaryota > Metazoa > Arthropoda > Insecta > Hemiptera > Achilidae > Catonia > Catonia carolina. The sequence continues at coordinate 52,095,730 of JAQMRL010000009.1, read as the reverse complement.
CTATTAGGTGTATGGTGGGAGCTAACCAGCTAACCTCATGCAGGCCACTATTTAAGGAGCTTAAATTGCTTACAGTTCCCTGTCTCTATATTTTTGAGGTGATTATGTATGTTAGGCAAAATAATTTTATGCAGAATTTCAATGTTCACAATCATAACACGAGAAACAGGAATGATTATTATGTGGCTAATCACTCCACAAAATTGTTTGAACAAAAACCTACTTATGCAGGGAGAAAATTCATAAATAAATTACCCCAATCTTTAGAGTGTTGTGAGGATTTGAATTCCTTTAAAAAAAATTTAAAAAATTATTTGATCGGTGAAACTTTTTATAGCGTACAAGAATTTCTTTCTTGATAGTAGTGATACATAGTGTTTCTTATATGTATTTCAGGTGTTATATCTGACGACATGTCCTATACTCCTCCTGGAGTCTCCAGGGTGCAAAAAAAAAATAAATAAAAAAAAATAACAGATATTTTTAGCGTAATTTATTGTTTGTTTTGGTAGATCTAGTTTTAAACTAATGAAATACATAAAAAAATCTATAAAATCATAAAAAAATACTAAAAATTTAAATTTTCAGTCAAAACCATTACACCCCCGTTAAGTAATTATTTAAATAAAAAATTCCCATCGATAGAGTATAATATCTAAATTAGCCCATGTAATATTTGAACCCCAATTTTTTTTAACTTAGTTTATTTATTCACAACAGTACAAAATACTACCAGTGAATGAGATGTTATTTACAAAAACAAAAATGGCGTTATGACATTAAGGAGACCGCCACTCAATAGTGCCACTGCAACGGTGGATTAATCTTGTATACTAAATTGATAAAATTTACATCTGCGCTATGATATCTCTACTCCATCGTCGTTTCAGTCTGTGTTGCGGATTTCCGGGTAAATTTGGAGATGCCAGCGTTCTAATGAGATGATTTTTATGATACCCAAGTTTGCATTTGAACCGAGAATAGATGTGTTAAAACGTGTCGTTAATGTATTGAACACGTAAATCGTTGTGCAATGTGTGATTAGTAACGTAAAAGGGTGCATCAGTTATTTGTCTAAGTAATTTGGATTAAAATCGTTAAATTCTTTTTAGAGTCGAATATTTTGCTGCGCCTTAAATTTGGCTACCGTAATTCTAAATCGGTTTCAGAAATAATTTATACACTTATAGTTTTAAATGAAGTGGATATTTTAATCTTCGCGATATCAACAAAATTAGTTGTTCTCGTCTGTTACCCAGAGTCTGCCATTTTATTTGAACAAGTCTATTCCAGGTCAATCGTCTGTCGATGTACAGACCGAGATATCTAATTGAATCGGTTTGCGGAAGCGGTTGACCGCGCAAGAAAACAGCGGGACATCTTTGTTTCATGAGAGTAAAAGTACTCTGCATTGTTTTTGCAGCATTCACTTTATACGCCAATTATTAAACCATGTTTCAAGAATGTTCACGTGATGTTGTAAATTTTGGGTAGTTTCAATGCAACTTTTTGAAGCTGCTAAAATGACAGTATCATCTGCGTATGTGGCTATTGTTGTTATTCTGGTAGTTGGCATGTCAGAAGTGTAAATGTTGTAGAGGAGAGGTGCAAGGATAGACCCCTGTGGAACTCCTGCAAGAATTTTGCAATAAGCAGACCTTGTATTACCTTGAGAGCCACAAAAATATTGATCTGTGAGAAAGGACCTTAATACGAAATAGTAGGTGAAAGGCAAAAAGTGAAGTTTAAATAATAATCCCTCAAGCCATACTCGATCAAAAGCTTGACGAATATCGAGAAATATCCACTAGCGTTATGTTTTATTTCTAAAGCAGAGGCAAGGAAATCTACAACCTTGTGTAGTTGATGAATAGTTGAGTGCTCTGATCTAAACCCGAACTGATGTGATGGTAGTATATCAGGTTTTCTACAATCGGTAAAATTCTGGCGAAAAGTAGTTTCTCAAAAATTTTAGAACATAGAGGAAGTAGACTTACAGGAGATATAAAGCTACGTTTCCTGGAGGTTTATCAGGCTTATTAATCATTTTAATAACAGAAGATTTTTATTGAATTGGAATTTTGGTGGTTCGTAATATGCTGTTAAAGATGAAGGTCAAACATAATATACCTATTTAACGGCATTCTTGAAGAACCTCATCTGTACCCAAATTTTAATGCAACAACTTTGAGGTTATGAATAAGCCCATTTTGAACATGGACTTAGTAAGAGATCTAAATACATAAGTATGTATTGTAAACAGTTACGCAACGTTCATCGTTAACTTTATTGCGAAGCAAACCAAAGTTCAATGTTCATTCGTTGCTCACATATACATCTGTTATTCTTTTTAAACATTTTAAATGAAAATAATTAACATATAATTACAAATGCATGACATTGACATGTGTCACATATGTGTGCCCTCACGCTCCCATGTATGTATGTATGTACCCTATGTATCTTTTAAAATGTACTTACAATACAATATATTTTACAAACTACATTGTAAGTTTTTAAAAAATCTGTATTGATATATAAGTATTTTACATAGCTAAAATAGAGGTTTTTATTTTTATATTCTTTTCCTGTTTTATCACTAAGTAACTATAGACATTTTAAATGCATCTGAAGACGTCATTAAAACGTCGGTATATGTGTATATATAAAATAATTAACTGGTAAAAATTTCACCCTGTTGGGTTTAATTGCTTCTGAAAAAAATTACTTAAATTTTAAAAATCTAAATTTACAGGAAAAACCAAAATAAAAAGGTATAAATCAAAAATGTAATTTACACAAGTAAATTTTCCATCAACAGATGATTAGAAATCTTAACCAACAGCTGGGAATATTTAACAGTGAAGCAGATATTTAAAAAAAAAACTAAAATTCCTTTTACACTAAAACGTGCAGTTTAAATTTATGAAAAATATTCGTTTTTAGTGACATGATAATTTTCTGGGGTATTTTTTTTACTTGACATACAATACATTTTACTAACTACATCGTAAGTTTTAAAACAATCTCTATTGAAATATAAACACAATAAAACTAAAACCAAGGTCATTATTTTTATATTCTTTCCTTATTTTTTTTGTAAAGTAACTTTAGACATTTCTAAAGCATCAAAAGAAGTCATAAAAATGTATGTTTATGTGTATGCACAAAATAATTAACTGGCAAAAATTTCAGCTTGATAGGTTTATTGCTTCTGAAAAAAGTACTTAAATTTTAAAATTCTAAATTTACAGGAAAAGCCAAAAAAGGCATAAATAAATAATAAAATTTACACAAACAAGTAAATTTTCCATCAACACATGATTAGAAATCTTAACCAACAGCTGAAAATATTAAACACAGTGGCACAGATATTTAAAAAAAAGTAAAATTCCTTTTGCCCTAAAACGAGCAGTTTAAATTTATGAAAAATATTCGTTTTTGGTGACGTGATAATTTTTTTGGGTTAATTTTTTTACTTATAATAAATTTTACTAATACATTGTAAGTTTTGAAACAATCTGTATTGAAATATAAGCATAATACATAACTTACATCAAGATCATTATTTTTATATTTTTTCTCTAGGTACTACTACTTTATCGTAAAGTAACTTTAGACATTTCTGGAAGCTCATTTTAGAGCTCGTACTTTTAGTTTTTTTCACTGTAATATTAACCCCAGATATTTTTAAATTGTCGTATATATTAATCTAATTAAATTAGTATTTTTAATCTCTAATTTGTGTACGTTGCAGTCTATTCAATTGAGAATAATAAGCAAACCCTTGATCTAACGAGATAAGGAAGCTGTGTATGACTTGTAAATTGAGGTGTAGTCTTGTACAGACTCAGAGAGTACTGTATAGTTAACTGAACCCCAACTATCAACCATCAAAGTACATCGATAACTACTGTCTAGTATTCAAATACGTATAAAAGTGACTACCTTTACTAGGATTTGAACATCGGAACCTTCGTCTCCGAAAATCAGCTGTTACTCAAACAACAATTATAATTATATTATATTTGAAACAGCAGTGAGTATTTTACACTAGATTTTTATAGGTGTGAAAGAATAGAACCGCTAGCAACTAACTGAAAGGATTACGAAAGATTATGGAGGAAGCCAAAGCCCACCATGGGCTACAACAAAAACTATTACGTCACTCCTTGCCACGTCGTCCATCCAATAGCAAATTCGCGAATGTGCAAATTCTCAGTTTTCACGAGAGCAAAAAAACGAATTCAATGCTTTCTTCTTTAACACACTTTGTGTATTTTCATAAGTTTACAAAGGCTGTATCTCCCTAACCGAACAAGATACATATTCGCAAGTTTCCTACAACATGCGTTGGGTTGTATACATCAGCGTGCACTAACAAACTCATATTCGCAAAATTTACACATTCGCGAGTTTACCATTGGATGGACGACGTAAGAAAAGCCAAGCTAATTGGTGTGAGCGCTGAGTTACGCATGCGCATACTTGACTTCGACCTGCATACCCCTCCACTCTACAGTTAGATGTACAGTCAGTGGGTAGTTGAAAATTGACAACACTCATTGTATTTTGTAGGCATGCTGTTCCATTGTTGACTATAAGGGTATTATAAGGTGCACTATTGCAGTACATACAAGACTATACTAATGCAGACGCACGTTTTGCCCAGAGCTCTCCTAACGAAAATCAGGCTATATCTGTAATGAAGATGTTTAAAAATTAACTAATGGCAGTTCGTCATGGGCACACAGAAAGCGGTCTGTCGCGGCGGGCAACGATTTCCGACCGAGGCGGTCTAGGTACAGTTTAAAAATAAACATAACGTTAAAGAAAGTAGAGAAGTGGATGTATTTATTCATAATAATAGTTTAGAGCATGTAGAAACAGTGAAGTTCCTGTGAATAACTCTAGATAGATCTTTGTCTTGGGACTTCTATACCAATCAAGTTTGTAGTAAAATATCATCTGGGGTATTTGCACTAAAACAAATTGCTAGATTAAATGATAAAAAATTATTAATGGCAGCTTATCATGGCTTCATTCTGTCACGTATCCGTTATGGTATCTTAGTATAGGGTAATTCTAGCATGGGTAATATGAATAGGGTTTTTAAAATTCAAAAGAAAGCTATTAGGTGTATGGTGGGAGCTAACCAGCTAACCTCATGCAGGCCACGATTTAAGGAGCTTAAATTGCTTACAGTTCCCTCTCTCTACATTTTTCAGGTGATTATGTATGTTAGGAAAAATAATTTTATGCAGAATTTCAATGTTCACAATCATAACACGAGAAACAGGAATGATTATTATGTGGCTAATCACTCCACAAAATTGTTTGAACAAAAACCTACTTCTGCAGGCCGAAAATTCATAATTAAATTACTCCAATTTTTAAAATGTTGTGATAATTTAAATTCCTTTCTGAAAAATTACTTGATCGGTGAAACTTTTTATAGCGTACAAGAATTTCTTTCTTGATAGTAGTGGTACATTGTGTGATTCTTATATGTATTTCAGATGTTATATCCGACATGTCCTATACTCCTCCTGGAGTCTCCAGGGCGCAAAAAAAAATGATGTGTTGCACATTGTTGCGTCATCTCAGTCATATAGAACGCGGTCTGCCGCCGCCCGCTAGTCTTTGTCGCGACGACAAGCGATCTGGTAGTACAAAATTACATTTTTTAATGTGATTGATTTCACCAGCTTCGACCAAACAAAATTAGCGAACAAACTGAATTTATTTTAGAAAATGGCCATAAAATACAGTTTTTTGTTTGATAGTTCAACGAAGATTAACACCAAACAAAACATGAGGAACTGGAGTGTCTGCACCTGATAGTGGCTTCGGCGGTAGAATAGTTTGTCTATCAATATACTCTGGAAAAAAGTGAATTTTTTTTAAATACCGCTGTCGCTGTGACGTCTGTAATTTCCTTCATCAACTACCATGGGTCAAATACTGCTAGAAGAACGAGAGAAAACAAATTTTTTTAACTGAAAAACTGCTACCCACTGTTGTCTGGGCATTTCAGTTTAATATTTTCTCCGTCTATGTTTCCAATGCAATTCGGAAATCCCCAAAGTTCTGCGAATCTTTCCTCAGCTCTGTTCCACATATCTAACGTACTGGAAACACGCTATAAGTTGACGATTGCGCCTATCATGCGGAGGACAGTATACTATCTATCCTCCTTACATCGGCCAACCCGAAAGCATAAGACATGTATCAAGCGTGTAACTCAAAATATAACCACAACAAACACTTAAGTAAGAAAATTCACTTCATGACCCTTCACACTAAATAAGTAAGGAGTAATGTAATTATTTATAGAAAGTGAATTGTTTAAAATTCAATTGCAATTTAACATAACTTTACTGAAAATAATGAAATATGAAAACCCTAAAAATACAATAACATTTTGAAATTACCGTAAAACTAGTATTACTCACAATAATAAGCTTGCATCGACGGAACTCACGGACTAAGTCTATCACTGCTAATGTCAGAGTACAGTAATTCAGTTTACTGCTGATGGCCAAAAAGGATACTAAATATAGCCAGGTCTAGTATTATGGCTTATTTAGAATGAATGTTTATTGTTTAGAATAATTATTAAGAATCAATAAATAATACAATGGGATGTTTATAAAACGAAATTAGTTGTAAACATAATAAATCAATGTAAGAGTAAAACTACAACATGATGTCATGGTTAGAGCTGTCGCTATGATGTATTTAGAAAAGCACATAACCACTTTCACCCCCCCCCCCATAGTCCAGTCTTACTCTCTTGACGATCGTCAACTTATGTTGCGTTACCGTTTACTTATATTGCGTTATTGGTTTACGTAAATAATTATGTTGGCTGTAGAATATTCCAAATTTCTCAACAATTATTTTTCCAAATTGAGTTGTTTTTTGTCCGGGCTCATACTCAATATAATAAGAAATGTATGAAAACGCACTAGTACTTCTCAAGAAAAAGACTGGATGGGACGCTCACACAAAGATATCGCGTCCCATGTGACCTCCACTATATCCAGAGCACATACAGTATATAGCGGAAACTTTTGTAGGTTAACTGTACGAATATAACAGTTTGTTATCGTAAACAGAAATTTCGGTTTCTTGAAAACGTGGTCGGACTATTTACAGTGCTGAACGAAATCTAATATGCAGTGTAATAAATTGTTGTGATATTGAAGCTAAACAAAAATGCACTTACGTGCCTCTTAATAAACCCATGAGAGTGAATAACTAACTACTGTGATGTTTCTCATTCCACAATTGAGGCCGTAGCTAGAACAAGGGCCTATGTGCCCATATGCCCTTTTTCGGGAGAACACGTTTTTCGATTCCTCGTATCTTTTTCTATATGTACACAAAATTTCATACGATAATATTCATCCGTTAAGTTTGTAGAACTGTTTTTGTGAAGTGTTGTAGAGGCCCTTTTTCCATAGAACACGTGTGCTGTTAGTTTAGCTATTTTTTGTGCTTGGTTGTGAGGTTAGTCCCATTTCATTTCAAAAAAATGATTTACTTTCATCATCTATATATTTAAATAGGTCCTTCACATCTTTAATTTTTGCCTTTTTCAACAGAACTGGTTCATTAGATGATGAAAGTAAATCATTTTTTGATGATGATATCATCATTTTTGATGATACTCCAACAGATCACAAAATTCTACGCATCTATACCATCTTTAAAACTGAGCTTAGGAATGAAAGATGACTTTATTTCATTGCAGTATTTTTATCATTTTTTATCTTATATTAATAATAATAATAATGAATCAAAGACGTTCTTATACTTTTAAAAACACTTATTTTTTTCCTGTTTCAATTTTAATAAAAAATGGATAAACTGCTTTTTATCAAACATAGATAATGTAAAGAATTTTGTATTTTACTAACAAAACAAAATAAAATATAACTTTTGTGTTTGTTTTAACTGAACTTGTGTAATAAAGCCCTTTATACAAATAACATTACAGTATTGCACTAAATTCTGTTCTATAGAACAAGGGCCTACGACATGCACCTCTTAATAATACTTTTTCATTAAAAGTATTAAAACTTCAGTTATACAGAACAGTTTTTTACCATCAGTAAAGCATAACCAAAGCGATAACCATGTTCATTGATATTCAGTCATTGAGGTTATTTTTGGGGAACTATGAGAAAACTTTAACCTTCATTTACTCAAAACCAACTTTTGTCCTATGGGCCCTTGTTCTAGCTATGGCCTCAATTTGAAATATAAAGAAGGAAATTAAGGACGTTAAGAAGCTATTCTTTTTCAACAGTTTTGTTGACATCCGGCAAAAAAGGAACCGGTTCGGTAGATATTAGTCAGACGGATAGTGAAGATAATAGCGATAGCAAAGAATTCATTCGTAGAAATTTTGTTCCAATAGAATAAAGTAACTGATATTTACAAAACATCAAACATTATACCTTAAAAGAGGAGATTGCACGATGGTTTTAACTCAAAATTTTGATTTTTGGTTTTTTATGTTTTTCAATAGCAAAATAATAAAAACATTAAATTACGTCAAAAAAATTTTTTTTATGAAAAATGAAGTTTTCATAAGGTTTCAATAGCAAAATAATAAAAACATTAAATTACGTCAAAAATTTTTATGAAAAATGAAGTTTTCATAAGGTTAACACAGAAAAATTATCATGTTACGAAGAACCAATATTTTTCATAATTTTATACTGCACATTTTAGTGCAAAGATAATTATTTTAGTTTTTAAAATATCTGCATCACGGTTTTTAATATTCTTAGCTGTTGGTTCAGCTTTCTAAACAACTGTTGATGGGAAATTTACTTGTTTGTGTACATATTATTGTTTTTGATTTATGCCTTCTTGTTTCTTACTTTTTCCCATAAATTTAGATTTTTAACATTAAGGTACATTTTTCTCAGAAACTAATAAACCTACCAGGCTGAAATTTTTACCAGTTAATTATCTTGTATAGCCATATATACCGACATTTTTATGACTTCCTCAGGTGCTCCAAAAGTTAGTAATACGCAAAACACCTAGAAAACAATTTCTAAAAAGTTTATGTTATTCGTAATTTAAAAAAAAATGATATGGTCCAAAGATTAAATTCAAACAATGTCGGTAGCTCGAGAAAAAACCCGACACCTATAGTGTATAAAGTTTCATTTGCCTATCTTTTACCAATCCTATGAAAAATGTACCTAAAAATAGCAAATTTACATTGGCGGGTTACAAAGTACAGTCGCCCCTTAACGAAATAGAGACTGTAGATGAAGGTGGAGCATAGTGACCTATGAGCGGCAATCTCATACCCGACCTTGCTTGTTATTGGCTAGATCTCATCTGCAGTCCTTAGTTCGTTGGAGTATAGTCATGTAATTAAGCTATAGGCAATATCACTTGTCAGATTTTTCCTTATAAGGTTTATGAATAAAATATTTCCCGGAATATATCACAGCTGACAAATTGTAAGTAGTAACTGCACGGTAGTGAAATGTAGTGTTCCACTGTTGAGGTTGGCACCACTGTCAGATTTTCACTTCCCCTCCTTTCAGCCAATCAATACGCAAAAAGCGTTCTTGTGACTGCAGTATCTATACTGTAATTCATCTTGCATCAAAATTTAATGTTTTCAAAAACTGTAAATAATTTTGTTTTTCTTTTGGAAGCAACACTAATGGGTATATTGTCTTCGCCATGTAAATATATTCATTTTATTTACTTATAGTTTTTTTTCTACTGACTGAAAATAAACTCAGATGTTAAAAATACAGTTATTTATATAAATTACAATTTTTAAGAGTGGAACCGATAAAAATATAAAAAAATAAAAGTTAACAGTACAAAACTAAATTCTGCGAAAACATTTTGGCAGAAAGAAGACAACAATACAATACGTACAAGAGAACAATATAAAACAAATTGAAAAAGAAAATAAACGAATCATAAAATAATTATATAACTCGTTCTACTAAAATAAAATTGTTAACTTTAATTTACTTAATTTCAAGTGTATATTTATTGAACAAAATTATTTGACAAAAAACTAATCAATGTAAATGACAACAATGAAAAACATGAGTTCCAGAGACAAGTCATTGAACGTTGTTGCATTAAAACAAAGCAATTCAGGGGATTTATCAGCAATAAAATTAAACAAACCGTGTTCCTTACCGAATCAATCATTACTTTAAAGAATTAGAGACTGCAGATGAGGGCGGAGCATAGTGACCTAGATGACAGCACAGAGCTAATTGATTTTCGTTAATAGTATTCTGCGTTGTCACGTTATGATCCCGCTGTGGATTACAGCCTAACAAAAAGTCAGCTAGAGTTGGGTGGAGCAGAGTATGACTTTGAGAAAGGGCATCCTCACATCCGACCATGACTGCTATTGACTAGATCTCATCTGCAGTCTTTAGTTTGTTGGTGTATAAAATATAATGTCTATCTTAAAATAACAACTTCACCGTATCGTAAAATAACGTACAATCAAGTCCACTAAACATATCACCATCCTTAAACCACAGCGCGGCGTCCTACAGTCAAAATGTAGTCCAATTTTTAAACGAATTAATGTTAACAGTTAATGGGGAAATGTGTCAGTACTTACAGTTCAAAAACAAACACAATTTAAAGGAAAACAGAGAAGTGGATGTCTTCATACAAAATAATATCCTAGATCGTGTGCCAACAGTGAAGTTTCTAGGAGTGTCACTAGATAGGACTTAATCGTGTTATTAATATACCGATCAAATTTGTGGTAAAATACCATCTGTGGTATTTACATTAAAACAAATTGCCAAATTAAATGATAAAAAATTGCTAATTTATCACGGTTTAATTTTATCTCATATCAGGTATGCCATATTAGTATGGGGTAATTCATCACAGTGTAATATGGAAAGAGTTTTTAAAATACAGAAAAGAAGCTGTAAGGTGTATGATGGGAGCCAACCACCTTACCTCATGCAGATCACTATTTAAAGAGCGCAATTGCTCACAGTTCCTTCTTTGTACATTTTTCAAGTGATAATGTATGTAAAGCAAAATACCTTTTTACAGAATTTAGATGTTCACAACCACTACGCAAAAAACAGAATCGATTTACAAGGTTTAAAAAGTTGTGACAATTTAAATCATTTTTAAAAAAATTTAAAAAAATATTTTGATTGATGTGGACGATATTTTATTTACAATATTAATATTTGATTTTACAGTGTGCACGAATTCCTTTCTAAATAGTTTTTGGTTGAAAAGTATTTAACTTCTAATTAAACAAATATTGTATACTATTTGATACAAAGGGGTTCAAGACAAGCCTACTGAGTTAAGCAGTAGCGGAAACAAATTATTAGTAAGTGATGAATTTATCATGGTGTTTGACTTTTTAATTTTGTGTGCTGTTTGATACAAAGGGGTTCATGACAAGCCTATCGAAGTAAGCAGTAGCAGAAACAAATTTTTGGTAGTAAGTGATGATCAATGCATTGATATTGTGGATGACATGTGGATTATACAGGAGAGTGAAGATGAGCTTCAAAGAGCAGTTTATGTTTTAAAAATGATTTATGTAAAAAGTATAATTTACGAGTTTCGGTTGCTAAATCAAAGGTTATGGCATTCAAAGGGAAGCATCTCACTCGTTCGAAGATTGTTTTAGACAATACCTATAGTATTAGACTAAGTGTCTCACTATAACTATCTAAGCTGCGATGTGAGCTTTGATAAGGACTTGGATGTCGAAAACAAAATAAATAAATTTCAAGCTATTTGTGGTATCATTAACAGGACACTGGGTAACAGAGCTAGAACAGGGACAGTAGTGAAGTTCTACAAGGTAATGGCAGCCCCAGTTCTTCTTTATGGAAGTGAGTCATGGGTTACCACAAAACGCCAAGAAAGTAGGATCCAAGCAGCTGAAATGAGGTTTTTAAGAAGGGTGAAGGGCTGCTGGAGGCTGGATCTAATACATAACGAGGAAATTAGATTAGTTGTGTGTACTTAGCTTGAATGAAAAAGTGGAGGAGTACCGGAATCAATGGAGGCACCATTTGGAACGGATGCCAAAGGAAAGATCGCCTCTAAAAGTGATGGAATATGTTCCAGTTGGAAGAAGGGAGGTGGGAAGACCTCGAAGAAGATGGCAGTAGTCGAGATGTACAGGCTGGAGTGTCTCGTGTTTGTGTAGACGTACAGGATGGTTTGCGAGTTTTTAACAGGCTTATGCCTGTTAAAAAAAAAGTTGAAAAGTTTATCACAATGATAAATTCATCACTACTTATTCTTCTTACTATCAAAGATTACTCCTTGATAGTAAGAAGAATAAGAAGTGATGAATTTATCATTGTGATTAACTATTTGTTTATCAGTTTCATCTTAAAAATGTACTATACTCCCTTTTGGACCTGGGTGCAAAAAAATGTACCCTGACCCAAATTTAGTAGAGAAAGATTCTTTATTCTCTACTAACCTTGACATACGCCAGCCTTCATTCTAAAACTGTGAATCATGTAAAGTAAACTAATAAATTTACGTTTCTTAATTATAAAAAATAACATAATATATATATATATAAATTGTAAGAGGTTCGCGGGCACAGGGTTGCCAACCCCTGCTCAAGAGGTTCAAACCAGTCTTTCGGTCAATGACCTCAACAACAATAATATGAGTGTAAGACTAACACTAAGTGGAAGACTGTACTTTGTATCACGCCAATGTTAAATATGCTATTTTTAGGTACATTTTTCATAGAATTGGTAAAATATACGTAAATGAAACTTTACACACTTTTAGTTGCCGGGTTTCTCTAGCAACTCACAATTTTTCAATTTAATCTGTAAGCCCATAAAATTAAAAACAAATTAACGAATAACATAAAATATTTATAAATTTCTTTATAAGTTTTTTGCATATTAGTAATTGTTGGAACATCTGAGAAAGTCATTAAAATGTCGGTATTTGTGCATGTACAAGATGAATAACTGGTAAAAATTCAGCCAGCTAGGTTTATTGGGTTTCGAGTAAAATGTACCTAAAATCTAAATTTACGGTAACAGCCAAAAAAGGACAAATTAAAAAGAAAATGTACACAAGCAAGTAAATTTCCCATCAACAGTTGGTTAGAAAGCTGTACCAATAGCTGAGAATATCAAAAACATTAACGCAGATATTTTTTAAAAACTAAAATTCCCTTTGCTCTAAAACGATTGGTATAAAATTATAAAAAATATTGGAAATGATCATTTTTCTGGATATGTCTGCTAAAAACTCAATTTTTACATTAAAATAATTTTTTTGGCGTAATATAATGTTTTTCTTGTAGATATAAGTCTAAACTATTGATAAACATAAAAAACCGAAAATTAAAATTTTCAGTGAAAACCATCATACAATCTCACCTTAAACACTCACACACACTTTTCGGTTACCGTTTGTGTTAACTTCATATAGGCCTAATTGTCATCATGATCCATGCAATATTTTATTAGGCCAATGTTTTGTATATAATTATTCAGAACCTATTTCATGCAGTTGAATTCATAATTATACATTAATAATGTCAGTTAAAAGCATGTAATTTTACTGCTTTGTTAATGAGAACGTGGTTTAACACTGCATTGTTTATTATTTCATTAATTTTATTAGTTTAATTTAAGTAACGCGTTTGTAATTTTTTAGTTAATTAATTTTAAAAATCTGGTTGAAATGCTAACTCGACTTTGTCTTGTAATGTAAATAATGAAATATACGTTTAGTTTCACTTAACCAGGTGTCCAAATTGCCGCAATATCATCAATTGAATGTGTGTGTGGGTGCGTATGTTTGTATGCCTGTATTATATGTTTACAGTACACTTCTGAACCGAGTTCTTTATCTGATAATTTTTTAAACATGTTGCATTTGCACGTAAAGTACACAAATATCCCCGATACATCATGCAACCCGCAATGTTGTGTTGTATTGCATGTTGCATTTGCAGTTTCTGAAGGCGTTATAACAGAAATCGAGGAGTCTTACAGACACGACCATATTACGCCTCTAAACATCGACGTTTGTAACACGACCGTTCCACTAAATCTTGAGAATTCTACTAAATACCCACGTGTGAAAAATACAAGTTTGTGGAACAACAGTTTCAAAGGAAATAAAAAAATACACAACTGTATTAATTTAAAACGATTATTTTAAAACTTTAAAAGCACACTGAAAACTTAAAAGAACTAGATTTTTAAAACTTACCAATAATCATTATAAGTTATTTTTAAATAAACGTCGGGAAGATTGAACTTCTTAAATGTATTTTTAGTATAGTTACTTGACTCACGAGAATGACTTTGACTTCAACGAAGGCTAAAGGAAGAAAGCATTAGTGCACATGCAGGACTGATTTGATATCAGTTTAGCCAACACTACAACATAAACTATACCCAAAGCACATAGCTACAGTACATCGTCAAATCTTTTGTAGGTTAACTGAACAAATATAACTGTTTGTTACCGTAAACAGATATATTGGTGTATTGAAAACGTGGTTGAACTGTTCACAGGACTGAAGGAAATCTATAATGCAGTTAAAATGTTATGAAGCTGAAACTAAACAAAAATACCTTTTCATATATTTTATCAAAAGCCATGAGTGAGCGGCTACCTACTGTGATGTTTCTCTTTCCACAATTCGGAATATAAAGAAACTTAAAGACCGTAAAGAAGCTAATTCCTTCATCAACCTGGTAACCTTTGATACCTGGTAAGAAAAGTAAACGTCCAGAATATATAAATGCATGATTGGACAGCTTTGACAGACGTATGGTTGTCGAAATAATAAGGGATTTTTGTATCATTAAAAAAAGTGGTGCCAACATGTAAAAAGTTGTTATCATTTTTAAAATTAAGACGAAATTTTAGTTATAAACTTGTACGCTAAGGAACATTTTGAAGAAAATGGGGTTCAAGTGGAAAAAGTGTCTGACACAACAAAGTAAATTAATTGAAAGGCAACATGTGGTTAACAGACGGTGCAATTGCACTGAAGTTAAATGTAATGTCTCACTGTTGAGATTGGCTGCACTGTAAGATTTTCTTTGTCCTTCCTTACAGCCCAACCATGCACAAAAGGCATTCTCGCGACTTAAAACCAATATCAGTTTCATAATTATATACACCCGAGTTTGAACCCTCGTATCTCCAAAACGGAAAGTCGAATTTCAACAAACTTTACATCAAAATTAAGCTAATTTTATTATGCGTTGACTTAAAATAAACCTGTGTATTTTTTGCTGTTTGAAAATTTCAATATCGAGGTTGTAACACAAAAAGACCCGGTTTTAGCCACCGCAATAATTTTCATGTGTTTACAGACGTAAAATTCGAAAATTATTTGTCTTACACGTTTCAAATTTTAGCACATTATAGGGAATTATATTCTTATGACGTGTATGAAATTTAAAATTCATAAGTTATTTAAATTTTTATTTATTAACAATATTCTTAACCCTTGATAACTCGCTAACCGCTTGATCGTTCGAGCAAACTATCGTTTTATTCAGCGTAATAAAATTTGTACAAATAAATTAATCATCATCATCATCCGTTATGGTTTAGGCTATTGAGCCTGTTCCGGTTTCCACCTCTTCCTCGGTCGACCCACATCCCTTCTACCATCTGGTTTGGACATCCAGGCTTGAAGTGGCAAACGGTTGTGTGGCAAACGGCTTGTCTGCTCCTTTAACCCCGAGAGCTATGCCGGCGGTAGTGTAACTACTGGCAGGGCCTCCCAAGCCACACAGGTCGAGGGGTAGGAGCCAGACAAAGAAGTACTCTAAGAAATGCTACTGCCTTGTAGATGTGGTATTGATTTACCAAAGGATGAGGGAAGAAAACCCTGAAAGAAAATTGCAAACCCGGTGAATGGCTTTGAGGGTGGAAGAATACTTTAATCATTCTTACCGGCGGAGAAGGCAGAGGTACCTAGGAGTTGGGTCTCCGAATGAAACCCAGAGCATGTTGAGAGGCTCTGAAGTGGCGGCCCCACTACTGGACTTACCTCGCGCAGGGCCCGTAACCCGGCCGGAGGACATTTCAAATCACTGGCAAGAATACACCAGCCTCGGAACAATCGGACAGGGATACTTGGAAATTAACAGGACATGCAAATTTTAAGAATAAATGGAATATATTAATAACATGAAATATTGTTTGGCCAATGGTGTTGTACGACTTTTAAATTTTGAAAAATAGACTTGGTCGCGAGTGGGGTGGGCGCTACTATCCATATTGTCAGGTTGTGTAAGCCTACATGACATCCCGTCGGAATGTCAACCTGACGACAGTAGAGAAATAGCAAAAGTTCAGAATATTATTAATAAATGAAAATTTAATCAATGTACAAATTTTAAATTTCGTACACGCCGTAAGAATATAATTTGTTATGATATGTTTCAAATTTCAAATTTGTCGGTCAAATAATTTTTTGAGTTATACGTCTCTTCTTCTTCTTAACGTGCCTGTCCGATTCGAACGTTGGCTACCATCATAGCTATCTTGGTCCTGTCCTCTGAAATGCGGAAAAGTTGGGCTGAGCTCTGTCCATACCAGTCTCTCAGGTTAGCAAGCCAGGATATTCTTCTTCGGCCTGGCCGTCTTCCACCATCCAATCTACCCTGCAGGATGCGCTGCAACAGTTCATATCTACCGTGGTTCCTCATAATATGACCAAGGTATTCCAACTTGCGACACTTTATGATGTTTATTACCTCTGGTTCCTTACTCATTCGGCGCAGTACCTCGGTGTTGGTCACCCTGTCCGTCCATGGACAGGGTGACCAAAATAAAATGAGCTAAATTTTGATGTTAAGTATGTTGAAATCCGATTCATCGTTTTGCCGGCCGCATTGGCGAAGTTGGTAACGTGCTCGCCTCTCATCATGCGGTCTTGGGTTCGAATCCCATTCAGGCACGGCATTTTTTCATACGTTACAAAAAATCATTTCATCATTCACCGTCCGCATTAGCAGTAATTGCAGAACAGTCGGACGTTAAACCACAAAAAAAAAGATTCATCGTTTTGGAGATGTACCTACGGGTTTAAACTCGGGTGTATGTAATTATGAAACCGATAGTATATCACAACAGTTCAGCATTGAATGAGTCCCAATTTTCATTAAGACGGTTAAATTTATATATTAATATCATGAGCACAACCTCCACGATTTAAATTACACCATTCTGGTTGTATCGCATCTGCTTTAGCACCTAAAAATACAAGTCTTTCTCGGTGGTACAACATTCGACTCTCGGCTTCCTCCCATCCCCAATCTGGGTTCGTCCAAGTTCTCTCAGCTAACGCCGAACATCTAGGCCATAATCTGGCATCAAGACTTCCTTCAGATGCCGTTTCTGTAAACAAAGGCGCTTCTTGACCCAAAATCAATTTGTGTTTATCTTTCGATATTTTATCCAATATTGTAAATTTATTGTTGTAAATTTTATACCATGTTTTGTATGGGGAACACCAGTTATTTCCACCAGAAACCCAACTTCCAAATCTATAACATTCAAAACAATTAATTACTACGTGAAAAATATTCAATTTTGTAAATTATTAATATTGCCCATAAGAGACAGGTGAAGTGTTAAATTATTTGCACACGATCTACTAGTGGCAGAGCTAAAAAAAATTCTTATCACATGGTCACCCAATTATAATGACGGATACATTTAACGATAGAATAGGTACAGGTGTAAAAGACACTACAGTCGGTTCACCGTAGAAAATATATCTCAAGTAAACAAATAATGACGTCACTGAGTATGCGCATGATTAAAATATGTGTACACACTGATTAAAAAGTAACACCAAAATACTTTCAAAAGTATTTAAGTATAAAATACTTTTAGCCGGCCGCATTGGCGCAGTTGGTAACGTGCTCGCCTTTCATCATGCGGTCCTGGGTTCGAATCCCACTCAGGCATGGCATATTTTCATACGTTACAAAAAATCATTTCATCCTACATCACATAAAGTTCCACCCCAACGTCGTCGCTAATGACCATTGCAGTTGATGCGACGTTAAATAAAATTAAAAAAAAAAAAAAAAAAAAAAAAAATACTTTTAAAAGTATTTTTATAAATGAAACTGTTAGGCCTACATCATATATCATGACTGATGTTTTAAGTATTAATCAATAAATGTATAAAAACGTTAGGCCTGTAATTTTATTTCCATTCTTTTTTCACAAATAAATGTGGTTACAAATTATACGTATTACTTCTGATCTGTATGAAGAAACAAGAGAACTTTAAAAGTAAATATTTTTATTTTAATGGTTAGTCATCTAATATTAGTTTAGTCACTCGTTATTTCACAATTGAATTTGACGATGAATAATCCAAACCCATAAAATTCTCTCCACATTTTTGACAAAGAACATGTCGCGTTATATTAGGCCTATACTACCAGTTCGCTTTTGATATCGTATTGTTCGCATTGATCTTATTATGTGTATTACAACTTATTTTCAATTAGGAATTTAGTGTTGTAGTAGTTTTTGGTTTTTTCATTTCTAATTTATCGTTTAATTCTGCATATGGTTAAAAGAACGTATTAGTTATCATTGTGATGTTTTCGTTAAAAATTTTGCATTTTTTCTGAGTCACCGCTTTATCAGCTGTTTTGGTAACCACTGTTTGTTTACTCGAGATATCTTTCTTACGATTAACCGAGTACAGTCACACTATTATCTCCTCTTAAGCTATGTTGTCCTCGGAGCGATTTTTGATACGCGGCGTAAGCGTAGTCAGCTGCACCAACGTATGTCGTTTGCATCGCCACGTTGTAGTCAAGGTGTTGTTCCAGCAGCGATTTTACGCATAAAACGCTCTCAGTTTGGCACGAACTGCTCACCATGTCGGACTATATCTCGATAAAGAAAATGTACAGCTGCGTTAATGGTTGCTCATTTAGATTTAGATTTTGGAATAGACTGTTTAATTGGTGATGTAATTATTCGTACTAGAAATTCGTGCAGCCAAATGTTCGAAAATAGAGATGAGGAGGGGGCTTTTAGTATTCTTGTTAAAAGGCATTTACTGAAAGATGATGTGAAATTTAAAGAATATTTCCGAATAACATGAGATCAATTTTCGAATATCGCTGACCTAATACGTGAAGACGTAAAATTGGTAAAATTTTAAAATTGGCGTCACTTAACTTTCACAACAGCTCTCGTCCTGACACTTCGAAAATAAGTTTTTCGTCGTCCTCATCTGAAAATCTCGGAAACGAAAGAGTTTTCTTGGATGTACCATTTGAGCTGTCCATTGTCTCGACGTCTATCACGCGGCGTAGTACGCTCACCACTGCTCCAGAAGCAGTTTGGAAATTACGCCTTGCGCATGTCGCCGGCGCATCACGCCATATCGTTCTGAGGACAACACTCCCGTTTATCGCCTCGCAACTAGTGCCTGGCGTAACAACGCTGCGTAATACGCTTTACGCCGCGTGCTACAAATCGCTCCGAGGACAACGTAGCTTTAGAGAAAAATAATTTCATTAAACAGTCACGACCAGCTGATTCTGGTCGTCGCCAGAATCAGCTGTTTAACAGCTGATTTTCGGAGACGAAGGTTCCTGGTTCAAATCCTAGTAAAGGTAGTTACTTTTAAACGGATTTGAATACTAGACGGTGGTTACCGGTGTACTTTGATGGTTGGGGTTTAATTAACCATACTCTCTCAGGAATGGTCGACCTGGGTCTGTACAAGACCCACCTCATTTGCACGTCATACACATCATCCTCATCTCATTGGGTCATGGGGTTGCTTATTGTTCTAAATTGAACAGATTGCAACGTACACAAATTAGGAATAAAAAAAATAAAAAAATTATAGTCAGATCCTATGATGAATGAAGTGACGATGTCATTTGCAGGGTGTAAAGTAAATGTTTTTCAGAGGGTTTGGTGTGATGATAAGCATAATTTTCCACATAGTGAACGATGGCAATGGTAAACCACCTCACTCCTCGTTTTAATTAGTAAAGCCTCTAGAGATTCAAACCAGCCTTTTGGCTAATGATCTGAACAACAAGGCCTGCTCTAATAGTTGCATGTCTTTATAATCTTGTCTTAATAATCACCGGCCATTTTCCCAAATTGACCAATGAGAGTGCATAGGAGGAGCCTAAAAATTTAATATTAATATTCAACAAAATAATTGATTTAACTTACCCACAATCGAGATATAGTGCATCATGATTAGATAAAATTACTCTGAAGTTATTTTCAATTAAATTCATGACTACATCTACGTCTAGGGTAGATTCCCATACTTGAATTATATAATCATAATTCTTCAAGTATTTAATGTTTTCATATTTTGTCAAATCGCTGGTCCATAATATCACGTCCAATTTTTTCTCATCTGAATTTTCAACTGATTCAATCAATTTACTCAAAGCCTTCTTTTGAAAAGTGCTCCATAATTTCATGGTTGCTTCATTTTCTAACACCGTGTAAAACATCTTCTTTCTGGTCACACTATCAAGTTCATTGTAATTTTCATTGTTTTCCGAAATTGTATTGTTACTACTGAAAAAATAAAATAAATTTATTTAATTTAAAATTTAATCCATACAAAACTGAAAAAGTTTTTCAATTCTTATGGTTAAAAACCATAAGATGCCATTAAATTTGGATCTTAATTAAAGCCTTCAAAATTTCAGTTGGGCTTCATTTCACTGGAGTAGCTGAAATCTTTTAAGAGCTGTAAGTCGCTAACGATCCATTTCCGGTTTTATGTTTATACTATAAACATTTTTTTAATGCGGCAATATTCATAGGAACTTGAAAAACAAAACCAGATAAAAGACAAAGATCAAGTTATACAATCCCAATGCACTTCCTACTCTCCTATATGGCAGCGGATTTTGGATAAAAAAACGATATTGTTAGCAAGATCCAAGCTGCAGAGATGAGATTTTTGCATAGTGTTGGGATGCTCTAGAACGGACAGAATAAAGAATCGTGAAATAAAAAGAGTTCTGTTTGTTCAACCACTATGTAACAAGATCTGGCAGAATCGAAGAAACTGGTGCAGTCACTTGAACAGAATGCCATATAGAAGGATGCCATTAGAGGCTCAGAATTATAGACCAATTGGTACAAGGGACATGGTGAGACCGAGGAAGAGAGGGGTACCAGAACAAGTTCACTAAATCTAGACCTTGAAGTGAAGAAGACGGAGAAGAAGAAGAAGAAGAAGAAGAAGAAGAAGAAGAAGGATGAGGAGGAGCAGGAGGAGGAGAAGAAGAAGAAGAAGAAGGATGAGGAGGAGCAGGAGGAGGAGAAGGAGGAGGAGAAGGAGGAGGAGGAGGAGGAGGAGGAGGAGAAGGAGGAGGAGGAGGACAAGGAGAAGAATAAGAAGGTGAACAAGAAGAAGAAAAAGGAGGAGGAGGAGAAGATAAGAAGGTGAACAAAGAGATGGTGGAGGTGGGTGGAGGAAGAGAAGGAGGAGGAGGAGGAGAAAAAGGAGGAGGCAAAGAAAAACATTTTTCTTTTTTTTCACAATAGAATAAGTTCCTGAGAGATTCCCATTGAATTTTGTATCATTCTAAATAGATAAAAAAACACTTACTAATGAGCAACCCATTTTTTGATATCATTTGAAGTTCTCCAACAGGCAAATGATACTTCATCTCCACCCATATGAAAGATTTTCGATTGAAACAAACGTCTATATTCTTTATAAAGTCCACCCAATGTTTCATAAACCTCATCCTTTAAAGGGTTTAGTTGACCACATGGAGGTTCCATGCAATAGGAACCCCAAGGTGCTTTATTGTAACACATGCCTGCATTTGGTACGGCTTGCCAACCTTGACCTGTATGTGCTGGCGCATCTAATTCTGGTATGACACGGACACCTCGAACGTTTGCATAATCGACTATCGATTTTATATCTTCTTCTGTATAAATCTGAAATATTAATAATATTTATTTATTCCACTTTATACAAATACAAAATTATATCTTATCTACTAGGAATAAATAACCACCAACTCAAGTAAACGGTGGTTATACATAAAAAAAACAAAATACATAAAAACAAGTTTACAAATGAATTACAAATCAAATGAATTATAAAAATGAATTACAAATCAAATGTCGTCATCCACTACATATGACAATTCAAATTGTAGCGGCAGCTACAGCGCATGTTAACTATATTTTTTAACAACAATACCTATTAACCAAGCCGTCAGTGTTCATAGCAGATATTCACCTGTACATGGCTAAAACTAAAATCAGTTATTATTGTTATATTGTTTACCAAGATCAGTAAATTTTTACAAAGACTGAATAGCAAGCACTGCAAGTCAGCAACGGTAAAACACCAACACTAACCAACAATTCTTACAAGTGAATCAACATCAGTTATGTCATTGAGCCAATCTTTAACCTTTCTTGAAAATATTAACATGTTTAAGCTATTTTTAATTTCAATAGGCAACAGATTAAAACACTTCGGACCTAAAAAAACAAAAGTTTTAGCAAAAAAGGATTTATTAACTTTCGGTCTTACAAAAATTTGTTGGCTTGAACTTCTAGTTCTGTGATATAAGTTTTCAGTACCTCTGTTGCCACTTTTTTTATAAAATACTTTTAAAACTTTAAAAATAAATAAGTTTTTAATGGGCAAGATACATAAATTTTTAAAATCATTAACAGTACTGTCTCTCTGACGTTTAAATAATAATATTCTAATGAATTATTTTTGAGTTACAAACAATTTATTTATTAGTTTATCATGAGTACCCCCCCAAAATTCAATAGCATACTTAAGACGCGATTGAACCAAAGAAAAGTATAAAGATCTCATTAAATTTAAGCCACAAAGGTTTCTTAAGAAATAAAATGCCCGAATTGATTTACTGATATCAGAATGTAGCTGATTTACATGATTTCTAAAGGAGACCCTATCATTAAGAATCACTCCTAAATATTTTATTTCTTTTACCTGTTCAATTACTTCGCAGCTGCATCCAACAGGATCGGAACAAACGTGATATTTAATATCACGATCGAAATTGACACCGACTAAGTCAAAACTAATTATTTTTGTTTTTGATGCATTTACTACCATTGCATTTCTCTCACACCATTTTCTTAGCAATACTAAATCATGTGACATAAAGTCGTAAATTTGCGACCATTCATCGCTTGCCTAGATAAATGCAATATCATCAGCAAAAGCTGTAATTCTACCATAGAAGGGTTCAAATAATAAATCGTTAATAAATAACGAGAAAAGATCTGCTGAAATGACAGATCCCTGAGGGACGCCAACTCCTGCCACCCTCTCGTCACTTAAACAATTTTTCACATGGACTTGTTGCTTCCGGTTTTCAAGGAAAGTTCTGAACCAATTAAGAGCTGGGCCTCTAACTCCTGCAGCTTCTAGTTTGATAAGTAGTAGATTGTGATTTACCAAATCAAACGCTTTTTTGATATCAACAAATAGCCCTGATACTTTTTTACTACAATTTAAGTTTTCAAATACATCGAGTAAGACGACTTCAATCGCATCTTCAGTACTTTTTCCTTTTTTGAAGCCAAACTGGCTGGGGGAAAAAAAGTCGGTAACATTTAAAAAGTTTAATAGTCTGGTCCTCATAACCTTCTCAAATATTTTGGAAAATATTGAAAGTAATGAAACTTTAATGAAAATATATTAATATATTTAATATATATTAATTGAAAATATATTAAAAGAAAAACAAAGAGATATTTGTTAAATACTTAAGGAGGAGCATCACATCGTTTAAGACTACTGAATTTGGTAAAAGATCTCTTGAAACACGAACATACCGGAATGAGGATAAAACATATTCTCTGTTGAAAGACTGGCAATTACCTTAAGGTTAGTACAAAATAAAATAATATATACAGTAATTACTTCTCGAAATCAGCGCCCTGCTGTTAGTAATTACTTGAACAGTATTTCCATTATTTTACAACTAAAAATTGCAGAGTAGGTTTCTATTTCTGAAATTAACAAATCAACATAACGAGCCCATCTTGAGTGAAACTGATTGAAGGAATTAGTTCAACTGGTTGTTCAACTACTGAACAACTGGTGTTCAACTGGCTGTAGCGTACTGTGCGCTGGAAACCCGACCACTGGTCGGTGGCGGCCACAAGCAGGGAGCCATGGCCACTTCCGCAGCTTGTGACTGCCATGTGGCGCAGCGAATGCTGTGTGTGCGACGAGTCCGTATCAATGACGTAAAAAAGGAAATCCCTAGCTTGTGGCGACCACCAGTGGTCGTGTGTGCACTCGGCCTTAAAGACCCTAATTGAATGGGTCAACAGAGAAACGTTGCAAGTAACAAAAAAAATTTTTACAGAAAGTGAAAGATACCATCTGATTCTTAGCTGTATAATGATTTTTCACGGTATGACAATTTTGTTTCAAAAATTTCAGAGATTTTATTTACAATTCTACCCGTTAGAATTCACTATTATGATCAAATAGAGGATTTATAGAACGTATTCCACTGAAACCTCACTTTTGTAAGGTTTTTGTTGACTGTTGCAGAACAGTCGGACGTTAAACCAAAAAAAAAAAATCACTTTTGTAAATTTTGTCACTTGCAACGTTTTTCTGTTGAGCCACTCAATTAATAAAAGCCCGTAACTATATTATTGAAGTAAGTAGTAAGTAATAAAAAAAAACTTACCTTATCAGGACTGTAAGATCCAAATTCGGTGAACAATTTATATTTCTCAATCTGAATAGGAAAGCTATGTGTATCCGTTAAATGCCAATGGAAAGCATTCAATTTATTAGCAGCCATTATGTCGATAGTTCGTTTTATTCCTTCAACAGATATGAAGTTTCTTGATGTATCCAACATTATACCTCTGTATGGAAATTTTGGATAATCTATTATCTCCACGTATTGCGGCACAACTAATGAATTGTTTATTTCATCGTAGACTATTAATTGGGCCAGTGTTTCTAATCCATGCCTTGCACCGTAAAATGTGTATGCTTCAATTTTTACACTTATCTGAAATTTTTTTTAAAAAATCTGGTATGAAACAGTCATATGACTTTCTCTGGCCAAAGTAGATAATGAAACAGTATAAACTATTTAATCATGAGTAAACAATATAAAACTAAAAACAACCTAATTTTGCCCATAACAGGCAGGGCTTTATAAAATCGATGCAATTAATTTAACACTGTTAAATTAAAAGGATTAGGATAACACTGGAAATTAAAGGATAGCATGATAAATATTAATCTTTGCCTCCTTCCATAATTTATCATTCTAAAGTACAGAATTAACTGCCATATAACCCTTTGACCTTGCGAAATCTTGCTGTTTACTTTGACACCAGGCGGGCGGCGGAGGGAGCGAGGAGGCTCTCAAAGAGTCGTTCGCCGGCCTGAGTCAGTGCTGGGTAGCGGTTTGCAACCTTGGTGAGCAATAAATTGGTGGCCCTGAAAAGGGCCGTTTTATGATGGTTAGATTGTGCTTCTAACGGCGGTCGCTGTACGTCAAGGCACGGCAGGCTTTTCGGCGTTCGGTCATGGTGTTTTCTATGGAAGAGACTTCGAGAGGATACTGAATAAGTGGGAGTCGGGGATCGTTCGATTGAATTATGGTATTGCGGGGAAGGTTACAGTAGGGTTTAGGAATATTGTCAAGAGCGACGAAAAAGGTTTTAAGGCGGAATTTACGGGGTGTTGGAGGGAGAGGGGTGACTAATGTGGTTGGCAATGCGATCAACGGGAGGTGAGTAAAATAACGAGTAGGAGAAGGAGGGGGATGGTTAGGTGGTGCAGTGACGGTGGATGACGGAGCCGGCCCTGGCGCGACGGTTAAACTAAGTGATGCGACGGGGCGAGGAGATCTCTGCTGCAGTGACGGGGTCATCCGTTCGGCGAGCCGTTGTTGTCGGGCTCGGCGGTGTTGCTCCTTTTTACCTCCCCGGCGCCTTGACATAAGCAGGTTGGAATCGGGAAAAATTATAAAATAAATTAACCTTAAGGATGACGGCCCTTAAAAGGGTCGTTTATGTAGAAAGCTTAGGTCGTGGAGGACTGTTCGCATGGGTGCGAACCTCCGCTATTCCCGAGAGAAACAGCGAAGCACCGCCTGGGGCGAACCCGGCGAAGCGACTAATTGCCGCTGGAACAGCGGACGGCCCGTCGTGGGCAAGCAGGAGACATCAGAAATAAAGCGAGAAGACTTGGTTTTCCTTATAGAGTTTCTTCGGCTGGAGCTGTGTTGTCTAGTTGTGTCCCTCGTGACTGCTGGTGTAAGACTGCTCTGTGTGTGAAAACTACCTGCTTATATACTGTTAGGTTGTCCAACCTGTAACCAATCAGAGAGCAGCATGGCGAGCCGGCTCCTGATTGGTCCGAGTCTGGACAACTTGTTTCTGTAAATTGCATGTGTGTTGTGTGTGTGTTAGTGCGTATACTGATTAGGCTTGACTGTGTTGTATCAACTCCCCCCTGAGTGAGAGCAGCGACAGCCGAAGAAAGTTTATTGAATCTTTAAAAGTGTGTTACAATGTTTGGCTCTTAGGTCTAGATTTACAAGGACTTATTGATCTATAAGATACATAGTTGGATGAGAATTCTTAACAGCTAACTTACGGTCTAACAGAGAAAGCAGGGCGCGTAGGCCCTGGAAAATGAACAGAGCAAACAAAAGGTGTAGAGCTCGCAGGCCCCGGGCTTTAGATTTTATGAGAATCCTTACAACTAATTTACGGACTAACAGAGACAGCAGGGCGCGCAGGCCCTGGAAAATGAACAGAGCAAACAAAAGGTGTAGAGCTCGCAGGCCCCGGGCTTTACATTTTATGATTTTACGACTACTTAAAACTATACACATGAGATTCCTATTTACAGGTATGTGTATATTATGCACTGCACTAAAGGTCCAGAGGTTCGATGTAAGGGCGAACGTCGTCTTGATGCACTTTAGTCTTTTCGTTGTCGATGTTCACCCAGTATACGGGTCCAGCGCGATGCACAATTTGGTATGGTCCCTTCCAGCGGGGAGCAAAACCGGCGTGGAACCCAGCTATTTTCTTGGAAAGGGGGTGATGTCGAATGTACACCTTTTGCCCTACCTCGAAGGCTGGATTGTCGGTGGGAGGGTCACTCCGTTTAGCTTGGTACCGTTTGTGTTGGTCCCTAGCTGCTTGTTGCCGTTGAAGGGCGCCAGCTTGCCGTGTTACCGCAGCGTCTTCGTTGCTTTCGTGTGCCTTGAGGCCCCAGTCTCCTGGTCGGTGCAAGGTTTGACCGAATAACAATTCACTCGGGGCGTAGCCTGTAGCGATATTTCGCCGGTTTCGTAAGGAGAAGAGGACTGACGGTAAATGTTTTTCCCAGTTTCTATGTTGGCCGTCTAATCTTACTCGGAGGCCTTTCTTTATTTCCTGGTTTCGGCGTTCCGTGGGGTTTGCTCTGGGGTGATATGCTGGCGTCGTCCAGTGTTTAGCTTTCCATCGGCTACAGGCATTCTTCCAGGAATGGCTGGTGAATTGGGTGCCGAGGTCAGTTAATATTTTGGCCGGGTAGCCCCATCGAGAGAATACTTCGTCTTCCATTTTCTTGATTACTGTGGGTGCGTAAGAGTTCAGTAGTGCGAATGCCTCGGTCCATCGAGAGAATAAATCGGTAGCCACCAGTAAGACGCGTTTTCTGTTCGGTGTTAGTGGGTATGGTCCCATTAAGTCCACGGCAACTGTTTCCCATGGGCGAGTTGGTTGTCTTGGGCGTTGTCCGGCGGTCCTTGGATGTGTATTTGCCTTGAACGTTGTACATATGTAGCAATTTCCGACGTATTTATTGACCTCGTTCCTCAGGTTGGGCCATGTAAAATGTTTCATAATTTTATCCCCCGTCTCATCAGAGCCTGGGTGACCGGCAAGATCTTCGTCGTGGTAGTGATACAAAATTCTATCACGGTAGCTTGCCGGTACTACAATTTTCCAGTCTTCAGACTGGTCGCTATGTCGGAATTGTAATAAGTCTTCTGACACCCTGTGGCGTTCCAGGAATCTCTTCTCGATCCTAGATCGGCTTGCCGCAGGTAACTGGGAAAGCCGATCGATCTGCTGTTTCTTCTCTTCGATCGCCGGGTCTTGTGCTTGGATTTGCTTGATCTCTTCCACGAGAGTGTTTGGTTCTACGTCTATTTGTAGGATTGACGGGGGTTCTGGCGACGTTTGAGGCTGCTCCGGTGGTGTGGCTCGGTCAGCGAGGTCAAATTCGTCGGGGTCTATCGTCTTTCCTGTAGGCTGGCGTGAGAGAGCATCGGGCAGCTCGTTCTTTTTCCCTGGGCAGTGTTCTATTCGGAATTTAAATTCTTGAAGTAACAAGGCCCACCTTGTTAGCTTGGCCCGGGAATCTTTTAACGTCGACAGCCATGTTAGGGCTTGACTGTCCGTTCGGAGAAGAAATTCCCGGTCCTCGAGATAGGGCCTGTATCTTTTCACTGCCCAGATTATTGCTAGACACTCCTGCTCGTTCGCATGATATCTCTGCTCGGTGGGACTTAGCTTAGCGCTCGCATAGGAAATAACTTGTCTCTGCTTTTCTTCGTCTTCTTGGTAGAGTACGGCCCCGAGGCCCAACTTGCTGGCGTCTGTTTGAAGAATTAATTGCCTTGTTGGGTCGGGGCGGTGTAAGGTTGTAATTTCCTTAACTGCGTCTTTTATCTTCTGGAAAGTGAGCGCGGCTGATTCGTCCCATTGCCATCTAGAGTTTTTGGCCAGTAGGTTGGTTAGTGGTGCGCTTAGTTCTGCCATTCTTGGAATGAATTCACGCAGCCAGTTTACTACTCCGAGGAATTGTCTCAATTGTTTCTTATTTGTAGGAGGTTGGGCCTCTTCCACAGCCATGACATTCTCGGGGAGCGGTTGATTGCCTTCCGGGGTGACAGAGTGCCCAAGGTAGTTTGTACTGTCTTTACCGAAATGGCATTTTTCCAGTGCGCAAGTTAGATGATATGCATCGAGTCGTTCAAGTATTCTAGAGAGATGCAGTATGTGTTCTTCCCAGTCGTTGCTAAAAACGATGACATCGTCGAGGTAGGCCGAACAGAAATCCTCTAGACCGCTGAGGACTGAGTTCATCATTTTCTGAAAAGTACTGGGAGCATTCTTTAGACCGAAAGGCATAACGGTGAATTGGAGCTTCTCTCCCTGCGGTGTCGTGAAAGCCGTATACGGTCGTGATTCAGGCTCGAGCGGTACTTGCCAGTACCCGGTTTTGAGATCGAGAGTTGTGAACACCTTAGCTTTTCCGATGGCCTTCAGGGCATCGTGAATATTTACTTGCGGCGGCGTCTCGTTCTCGGTCACCTCGTTTAAACGTCGGTAGTCGATGCACAGTCTATTGGCGCCTGATTTCTTCTTTACCACCACGAGCGGGGAATTGAATGGTGTATCGGCCGGTTCTACGTAGCCCTTCTCCTTCATAATTTTAACCTCTTCTTTGATACTTTGTAATTTCTCTGTTGAGTATCTGTAGGGTCTGGTATAAATGGGCCGTGTGTTTGTGAGAGTTATTTTGTGGGTCGCAGCATTTGTCGGTTGGGGAGGCGAGACTTCGTGAAATACAGAGCTGTAGGTTTCGAGAAGCTCGATCAGCGGACCCACGTGTGACTGGGGCGCGGAGTGTTGAATATTCTCCGTGTCCAGTGTTGTTTCCTGGGCCCGTGATTTTGGTTGCCAAAATACTGCTTGCCTTTTCTTCTCTCCGTAGAGCAACCGACTAGCCTCGAAATCCAAACAGGCATGTTGGTTCCGAAGCCAGGGCTGCCCCAAGATCACATCTTCTCTTAGGTTGTCCACGATGTAGAAGTTAACAATTGTAGGTTCTCGGTTTATTTTTATTTCTATTGCTGCGTCTCCCCGAATTTCGCACACTGCATCAGTAGTAGCGAGGTGGATGGCCGCATCCAGTGGGGTTGGAACAGCTTCTGGCGGCAGGTGTCGTGTGTTCATGAAATTATGTGTTGCGGCGGAATCTAAAAGTGCGTGGACTGGTTTCTTCCCGATGTGGATCGTAATCCTTGGCAAGGGAGTGTTAGATTCGGCCGTGATGTGTGCAATACCGATCGTAGTGGGTGTTGTAGCAATCTTTGGAGTCGTTTCTGTTTTTACTTCGGTCGCCCCTGAGGCTGGCTGTGGATCGGGGCAGAATTTCTCACAGCTCCTTCGTTTCCCTGCTCTCTTTTCGCCTGGTAGACCGGGCAATCACGGTGCCAGTGCCGCTCCGGGCAATAGTGACACTTCGGTATGTTTTGGCTCTGCGGCGTCGGGCGTGTTGTGTTTTGCGGCGTCGGGCGAGTAGCAGCAGGTTGCGTCGTACGGGTGGTATTTGTTTGTGCTGGGGTCATATTGTTGCCGCTATGTTTCGTCTGGTCACTTTCAAATTCTGTGGCATACATTATGAGTTCTTCTACATTATCGGGCCTCGCAGCACGGACTAGAGATTTTATTTTCGGTAGGAGCTGGTCGATTAGTAGTGGGACCAGGGAATCTTCTTCTCCGTTCGGGTTTAACTTATAGAAAAGCTGGACCTTTCGTCGTATGAATTTCTCTATTTGTTCCCCGGTCCGCTGTTCCGTGCCATATAGTTCTTTGTTGGCCGCTGTGATTCGGGCGGAACTCGCAAATTTTGCGGCGATTCTCGCCTTGAATTGGCCCCAGGTTGATATGAATTCGCCGTAGTCCGTCCACCATCTCGCGGCGTCGTCAAATAGCTGTTTTGACGCTAGTAGAACCCAGGCGTGTTCAGGCGTATTGTGGCCGGCAAAGGCGGTTGAGCATTTCTTTGTAAAAGCTTCCGGGTCTTCGTGTAACTGGCCACGGAATTCAGGGAGTACTAGGATTTGAGCTGGTGGAGGCATTAGGTACTGAATGATTTGAGGCGGTGAAGGTGAAACCGGGGCGGTGATGGATGACGTGCTTCCCTCTGAGATCGGAAGGGCGAGGATACAGGGCTGGCACAGGAAAGCAGTGGTGTCGCCAGCTTCCCTTTTTAGGCAGACGTTGTGGTGCGGTTTGGCGCAGAGACGGCAATCAATGGAACTGATGTCGTCTTCTGGTTCTAAACAGGTTGCGCAATTACATAGCTGTCCCCTAGTGAGCATAACCATGATGATGGATGATGGGCGCCACTGGTTTATACTTTCCAGAAAGTGTTGAAGGCGGCTAGCTGGTCGTGGATCCCTCGTAGGTCGCTACGAAGTCGAGGCCCCACGTTGGGCGCCAAACTTGACACCAGGCGGGCGGCGGAGGGAGCGAGGAGGCTCTCAAAGAGTCGTTCGCCGGCCTGAGTCAGTGCTGGGTAGCGGTTTGCAACCTTGGTGAGCAATAAATTGGTGGCCCTGAAAAGGGCCGTTTTATGATGGTTAGATTGTGCTTCTAACGGCGGTCGCTGTACGTCAAGGCACGGCAGGCTTTTCGGCGTTCGGTCATGGTGTTTTCTATGGAAGAGACTTCGAGAGGATACTGAATAAGTGGGAGTCGGGGATCGTTCGATTGAATTATGGTATTGCGGGGAAGGTTACAGTAGGGTTTAGGAATATTGTCAAGAGCGACGAAAAAGGTTTTAAGGCGGAATTTACGGGGTGTTGGAGGGAGAGGGGTGACTAATGTGGTTGGCAATGCGATCAACGGGAGGTGAGTAAAATAACGAGTAGGAGAAGGAGGGGGATGGTTAGGTGGTGCAGTGACGGTGGATGACGGAGCCGGCCCTGGCGCGACGGTTAAACTAAGTGATGCGACGGGGCGAGGAGATCTCTGCTGCAGTGACGGGGTCGTCCGTTCGGCGAGCCGTTGTTGTCGGGCTCGGCGGTGTTGCTCCTTTTTACCTCCCCGGCGCCTTGACATAAGCAGGTTGGAATCGGGAAAAATTATAAAATAAATTAACCTTAAGGATGACGGCCCTTAAAAGGGTCGTTTATGTAGAAAGCTTAGGTCGTGGAGGACTGTTCGCATGGGTGCGAACCTCCGCTATTCCCGAGAGAAACAGCGAAGCACCGCCTGGGGCGAACCCGGCGAAGCGACTAATTGCCGCTGGAACAGCGGACGGCCCGTCGTGGGCAAGCAGGAGACATCAGAAATAAAGCGAGAAGACTTGGTTTTCCTTATAGAGTTTCTTCGGCTGGAGCTGTGTTGTCTAGTTGTGTCCCTCGTGACTGCTGGTGTAAGACTGCTCTGTGTGTGAAAACTACCTGCTTATATACTGTTAGGTTGTCCAACCTGTAACCAATCAGAGAGCAGCATGGCGAGCCGGCTCCTGATTGGTCCGAGTCTGGACAACTTGTTTCTGTAAATTGCATGTGTGTTGTGTGTGTGTTAGTGCGTATACTGATTAGGCTTGACTGTGTTGTATCAACTTCCACTGCACTTGTTCCACTCCTATCAAAAGTGACTCCCAGGTATTTAAAACTTTCACAGCTTTTCACTACACCTGTACCCTGCTGAATATCATCTGCAGATATGACTTGATCATCCGCAAAGAAGAGAGTATAAAGTTATTGTCGACAACAGGGATTCTCATACCAGAGCATTTCCTTTGCCATCCTTCCAATGCTTCATTGACATATATTTTGAAAAGCGTGGGTGCAATGCAGCAACCTTAGCTTAGTCCCTTTGTCACTTCAAAATCGGAAGACACTAAAGAGCCCATTTCAATCAAACTAGTAGCCCCAATGTAAAGGTCCTTGATCGCTTCTACGTACTGTGCATCGACTCCTCCTCACTTCAAACTGCCCCGTAGCTTACTCAATGGGATGCTTTCGTAGGCTTTGTGCAGTTTTATTATGTTAAATGAACAGTTCCATTTTTGGCCCTTATTTTGACAACAAGCTGCTTCAAAGTAAAAAAACATTGTCTATACTTGATCAGCCAGCCCAAAAACCACTCTGTCCTCCCTTTCTGTTACATCCTCTTCTAAAGCGTGTTATCTTTTATTTAATTAAGTAAGTAATTATCTTAAGCATGCAAAAAAAAATTAAATTATTTACCTCAAATATATTATCTTCAGACATTCTGATGGTTAATTTGTAAGCTTCTTCTTGTTCTCTCAGTGATAAATTATGAATGACTCCATTATCAATTTTGAATTCTTCAACATTTAATGTGTATTTAAATATATGGTCGGCAACCCAAAAATCATCCGTATCAGCAGTTTGCTGTATCACCAGTCCGTGCTTCTTCATCCTCTCTCGAAATAGTTTCTTGGCTGCTCTCATCAAATTTTCAACTTTTTCTGTGTTTTCATCATCCACTGTACAAACAGATTCAAAAATAAATTTCAATGTACACTAATGTTTTCGCAAATGTTCAACTGTTGTTCGGTTTTTTCATCTATACTATTTTTCAGAGCTGATGAGCTCTGAACGTACGTATTGCCTCCTACCCACTTCATAGCTAGCCAATGAATTGCCTGCAACGTTGCCATCACTTGCTCTTTTAGCTCTGTTATATATTTTGTCAGCCATTATTTTGGTCTAAATTTTTTACCCATAGATTTTGGCCATTTTTACCCACCGGGTTGGTCTAGAGGTAAAGTCGTCGCCAAAATCAGCTGTTTAACAGCTGTTTTCGGAGACGAAGGTTCCTGGTTCAAATCCTAGTAAAGGCAGTTACTTTTATACGGATTTGAATACTAGACAGTGGTTACCGATGTACTTTGATGATTGGGGTTTAATTAACCATACTCTCTCAGGAATGGTCGGCCTGGGTCTGTACAAGACTACAACACCTCATTTACACGTCATAAACATCATCCTCATCTCATTGGGTCATGGGGTTGCTTATTGTTCTGAATTGAACAGATTGCAACGTACACAAATTAGGAATAAAAAAAAGGATTTAAAAAAATTATTTTTGGTTTAATAAATTTTTTTTGGTCGTTCAATAACTATTATAACCTATGAACATACAATCAGCTGATTATATTATAAAGTATTGCATGTTAAAGCGCTCTATAATCGATGTGTTCAGTACAAAATGCAAGACTTGAGTGAACTACTATGGCTCTTATACGCATGCGCTTGTAATGTTGGTCATGCTGAAACAATCGTACAATCTGACAACGTCGGCAAATGTTTTGATTGGTCTAAACGCGTGGAACAGCAGAGCTTCCCAACCGTAAAAAGTATTACAGAGCGCTGTGACATAGATATATCGAGGAGCAGTTCCGCCCTTCCCGCCCAAGGCAGGACAGTATTATTTTAAATACCTAATATAATTTCCTTCAGCAAAATTTAATTTTCAGAGACAGCTTATTGTTGCAATAATTTTAGGTGATAAAATAAACTGTCAAAATTAAAAAATTAAATGAATAATTAATTTTTTTTAATATTTCCAATATTTTTTTAACAATAAAAATTGTATACCGAACATGGATTTGACCCACCTATTTACATCTCAACACCAGAACTTTACCATTACTTAAAACTTACAATGTGATGTACTCATAAAATTTACAATACTTACGAGGTATGGCTATTAAATAACGAGACAGTCATTGCAAAAATTTTATTTTTATTTTGTACATAATCACTTATTGCCACTTTCAATATACACTCCTTCTCTATCCCTACAATGTTCCATGCAAATTTTCCATTGTTGGAAACAGTGCTGGAAGTCATCTTCTATCAGCTCCTTCAGGACATGTACTCGTATGTGCCGCTCAAAAATGTTTAAAATGAAGCTCGCAAAAATGTTTGTACTGATACTTTGTACGCGATTGAAAATTACCCAAATTTTTTGGAAACGATAACAACATGTGATTAAAACATGGTTTTTTACTTATGATCCAGAAACGAAGCGCCTACCCATGGACTGGAAGAGCCAAACTTCATCAAGAGCCAAAAAACCTCGAATGAGCAAGTCAAAATTTAAAGCAATAATGATTGTTTTTTTTTATATCTATGGGATTGTGTACCTACACTGGGTTCCTGAAGGTCAAACAATTATTCAATATTACTACCTTGAGGTACTTTCTAAACTACGTCAAAGAGTAAGGAAAAAACGCCCCTAAATGTGGAAAGACAAACCATAGGTTCTCCACCAAGACAATGCGCCAGCTCATTCCGCGTTATCTGTCAAGAGGTTCCTAGCCAAGTACAGCATCTCAGTTTTAGAACATCCACCTTATTCACCAGATCTTGCACCATGTGACTTCTACCTATTCCCTAAGGTGAAATCTGCATTAAAAGGGACAAGATTTGAGTCTGTGGAAGCTGTAAAAGAGAAAGTGGCACAAGTCCTTAAGGAGCTGACAGAAGATGACTTCCAGCACTGTTTCCAACAATGGAAAATTCGCATGGAGTGTTGTAGGAATAGAGAAGGGGTGTATATTGAAGGTGACAATAAGTCATTATTGTATAAAATAAAAATAAATTTTTTTACAAGGTTAGTCTCGTTATTTAATAGCCACACCTTATAAATGGAAAACGGTTACAAATTTATGTATCTCTCTATTTTAGGCTAAAATACAGCTTAAAATGTATCAAAATTTATATTTTTTAAAAGGTCTAAACATTTTTAAATGATTTCTGATTATTAACAAACTAATGAAAATCATTGCTATTGCCTATGGTTCAAATTCCATCCGGGATATCCATACCACGATCCATATCCATAGAATATCCATAGCAGGACATCCGGTATAATCATACACGTAAAAGAAACTAAAAATTTAAAAAATAAAACCAACTTACCTATATCATAAGCATATATAGTATCAAAAGAGATAAATTTAATGAACATTGGTGGTCCTTGGATTACCGTACTAGCCGGCAAAGGCCATAAAATGGACTGACCACAAAACAATTTACATACATTAAATGAAACGGGTGTTTCTTTCGAATCAAAATCAAGTAATCTTTTTGTACATGTGTCATTTTCACAACTCCAAGTATATTTCGCAAAACTGAAACCATTAAAAATAAAAACAACAGTAAGTTATAATACTAATAGTGTTAATTGAGAAATTAATTTTTTAAGGGGAGTTGAAAGTCCAAAAATTTAATTTCTGGACTTTTTGTTCTTCTTTTTACATTTGATATTATTTCAAAATGTTGTGATTAATTTGATATTTTACTATTTTTGTAAAACTTACCATTCTATTTTTAATATATGTTTTTTTAATTTGTGCTGCAAATAGACTTCTCTCCTGTGTTTGTGACATTAAGTTGAAATTTTTACTGTAACTTTGGTTAAAACAAGTCTAGCGTGATGATTTTACTTTCTCTTGCCTATATGAATATATAGGAAGGAAAGTATTGTTTTCATGTCGATTTTTCGAAATCGAGTTTTCACCGGATCTATACGTTTTCAGACCCCCTGAACCCAAAAAACATGTTTTTAGCGATTGGTCTGTGTGTGTGTCTGTGTGTCTGTGTGTGTGTGTGTGTGTGTGTGTGTGTGTGTGTGTGTGTGTGTGTGTGTGTGTGTGTGTGTATGTGTGTGTGTGTGTGTGTGTGTGTGTGTGTGCGTGCGTGCGTGCGTGTGTGTGTGTGTGTGTGTGTGTGTGTGTGTGTGTGTGTGTGTGTGTGTGTGTGTGTGTGTGTGTGTGTGTGTGTGTGTGTGTGTGTGTGTGTGTGTGTGTGTGAACAGAATATCTCAAGAACGGAACATCGTACGAACTTGAAACTTGAAACTTAAGTTACATACCACTACCAGACGCGACACGAACATTTTCATCAAAATCGGTCAACCGGAAGTAGTAGTTTATTCGTATAATTTTTCAGTTTTTTGCGATTTTCTCAAAAACTGGTCCTACGATTTTTTTTAAAATCGCCTATTTTACTCAATTTTTTATTCTCTACAAGATAGGGTAGGCGCCATGTTTGCTGAAATTCTCGGTGAGGCTGTTTTCACGTAAAAACGTTGTTTTTTTAAGATTACGGCTTTAATATAAATTTTAGCGCAAAAACGTATATAATAAAAGTTGTAGAGAATTTAAAAACCTATAACTTCTGTTTCAAACATTTTTTGTATGACGCTTAGTTTAGCAGTAATTAGCGATTTTCTGATTTTTTCTCACGAAAACGTGTGAAAAATCGATTTTTTAAAGATTTTGGCCTTAGTATGCATTTTACGACAAAAGTGTATATAACCAAATTTATAAAAAATTAAAAGATCTACAACTTTTATTAAGAGCATTTTTCTCTACAGAGCCTAGTTTAGAGAGAAAGAGTGATTTTCCGTATTTTTAAACCAAACTGAGTTCGAATTTCATTTTGCGTGTTTTACTCATGATTGAAATATGGTTATATTTTTGAGATTAGTTGTTTGTTTATTTCTAATGTTTTATTACTAATGTTAGGTTTATTGTTAATTATTTATATTGGCAAGAGAAAGTTGTGTGAGTGTTTCACACCAGATTTTTTGTTTTGAATTGTTTACAATTTCCCTATAGTGCCCTACTAGTTATCATGACAGTCATTTCATTTTTAGTTACAAAAATTCATTTCATCCTTCACCGTCTGCATTAACAGTAATTGCAAAGCAGTCGGATGTTAAACCAAAAAAAAAAAAAATCAAGACTGTCACAGAATTTTGTGAGTATGGCCACATCTAGAATCTTGCCTGTATCAGCACTAGTGGCTGACTTTACTCCATTTGGTGTGATTACCCCTTTTTTGCTAGGTTTCGTCGAAACCTGTAGATAAATTTCTATTTCCGTTGACACAATGTATGCTACTTTCAAGAACAAACTCTTCAACAGCTTGCTTCATACTGTAGGAAGGAAGTTTGCAAAGACAATCTTAGTGACTATGAAGCTGGGATGCAGTAAGTTAAATTTTTAAGTTTTTGAATTTTTCCGAAAAATTCATTTTTATACATAAATGGAACCTTTTTCCTCAGCAACCATTCAACCAATTTTGATAAAAATGTCAGAGTAGTTAACCTTCATAAGGATGCATAGTTTATATGAATATCATGTGTCAAAAATGTTTTCTAAAATTTTTTACAGCTATAAAATGTTTAAAAATTTCATAGGTCTGAAAGGTGAGCCGAATTTAATTTTTTATCTTTAATACTTACTTACTTACTTATCCTGGCGCTACAGCCCGATGTGGGCCTTGGCCTCCTCCACAATTCGCCTCCAAGCTCCTCTATCTCTCGCTGTCTGTCTCCATCCTCTCACTCCCATCGATCTCAAATCCCTCTCCACATCCTGCTGCCATCGTGCTCTCGGCCTCCCTCTTCTTCTCACTGCCTCTAACTTCTCTTTCAGCATTACCTTTTGCATTCTTTCATCAGATAGTCTTTCGATGTGACCAAACCAACTTATTCGTCTTGCCTTTATGTACCTGAGGATATTCCTTCTTTGCAGTACCATCTCTATCTCAGCATTTTTCAGGATTCTCCACACACCATTCTCATAAACCGGGCCATATATCCTCCTTACTATTTTTCTTTCAAACACTTTCAGGGCTTTGTTATCTTCCTGGAGAATTGTCCACGTTTCACTACCATAGGTGACAATTGGCCTTATTAGCGTGTTGTAGATTTTTTTATCTTTAATAGCTGCCCATAACAGACGATGGAGTGTCAAACTATTTACACCTAATCTGTTCATTGTAGGGCTAAAATAAATAGCTATGTTTCTTATCTCATGGTCAGCCAATTAAATGAATAAATCATTTAATAGCAGAAGAAGTAAAGATGTATAAGATACTAATCTCCTCTAAAATTAATGAATTTCATTATACAGCCAGACCCTGTAGGGAATGAAGTGAAGGTTCCATTTGCAGAGTGAAAAATATATTCTTTTCAGAGGGCCCGGCATGCTGATAAGTGTATTTTTTCCATTCAGTGAGGAAAGCAATTGTAAACCACTTCACTCCTCGTTTTATTTTATAAAACCTCTACAAGTTCAAACCAGCCTTTCGGCTGAACAACAACAGCTTTGTTAAAAATCAAAATACTACAAAACTGTTACATTCAAAAATGTAAAAGGCATAAGATTATTGTAAAAAACGCATAATGTTCTAAGCAGCAGATACAAGCTGAGAAAATGTTCAATAAGTATATGTATCAGATGAACTAATGTCCCATAGCCAAGCGAGTGAGAGGGAGATATGTGGCATAATTACGCATGCACTCAAAGGTCTTTACTACCATAATAATCCAAATCTGAAAACATACTACAGTCGTTATCTTGCTTGTTAGTTTACTGCGTGCATAAACGCTTGCTCACAACAATGAGTGAAATTATACAATGTTATTGGAATGACACGTATTGTAGTGACCAGGACCTCAAGATACCTCAAGATCTCGTGGACTCTTTTTTTTGGATTATCGTGTATTTTATTTTCTATACACACGGTATTCTTAAACTTTATTAAATATAAATTGTGTAATCATTAATTTACTAGCTTCATACAAATGTAAAACTACCTCATTATGTTATCTTATTTTTGAATTATTTATTCAGTATTTTTCCTGTGAACTTACGTACCAAAAAGCCACATTTGTCGCTTTAAAGCGCAAATATAATAAACAACATTGATCTAATTAACGGTCACACATCCGTATGGCCTAACCACTAGATTATTTTATTTTGCAATACAATCGATCAATAAACTACATTAATTATTAATCTCTTATCTAACCATAAAGCTATTGAAAGCGAGAGTATATTGGCTTCGTATTAATTAAATTAATAACCAACACGCATTTAATTTTTAACATAACTTTCCTGGGTGGGGATGACCCAAAACAACATTATTGAAGGGAACCGAGGTTTCTTTAAGGGAATAAGAACCACGTTTGATGATTCAACTTCCTACCAGCTAGAGACAGACACCAGAGGGTCAAGAGGAATCCAACTAACAGATCGAGACCGTATCGACAACAGAGATCGACAACTTAGATCAACATCCAAGAAATGAAGAGAATAGGTAAAATACAACTTTATCATAATTTAACCAATCTTATCCTAATGGGGAACTAAATCATTCAAACTTAAATATTCAATTCGTAGTCGTATTAGAGAATATATATAACAATGAGTACTTATTTAAACGGTACTATGAATACTAGAAACAATTAGGGAATATTGAAATCATTAGAGCTTAAGGTACTAAGTAGTAATTAAATTCAATCCTTTTATAAATATGAAAAACTTTATTATCAATTAAAATATAATTATCATGTTATAATTGGAGGCGAAGTAAGTCAGTGATCGGCTGGCTTGCATGTGCTGAAGCATCACGTCCAAGAGAGCACACCTGCTCCCTTACTTTTTGTAGCAGTTTTTCGTGCCCGTGCCTCTGGAAACTCCTCGGCATCCTATGGTTACTTTTCAGCCACGCATTGGTCTCGCCGAGGTGAGCTGAGATGCTGGGCTTCAGTCTGTCTGTCTATCCCTATCCTTGTCCTCGGCATCTAGCACTTTTTCTATCCGTGCTAGAGGCAACTTCTCCTACTTTAGCTTTTGCCCAACCCAAGTGGTGTTAGTCGTACCGTGCCCAAGGGTGGATGGCACTGGGGCTTTTAATCAGTGTCTTAACGGTGCCTGTAGGATACCTGGCTCCTCCTACAGTATGGTGCCTTACCTCTGTACGCGGGGCTATGCAGGGGCGGACCTATTATCTCCCTAGCTGCAAGTGGGGACAAGATGGTACCCATTTCATTTGAAATTATGAAAAACAGCTATGGATGCTGTGACTCTGGAAGGAGTGGATTTAAACTACTCCCCTGAGTTAGAGTATCTGGGGGCTGTCATGGATGGTGGCCTAACCTGTAAGGCCACAGGTCCAGGACTGTGGAGAAGGCTATAAAGGCCTTATGGATATGTGAGAGTCTGCTGGGAGGACTCCGGGGCTTGGGCCTCGTATGGTGGAATGGGCTTATGTGGGCATCATTCTGCCAATGGTCACGTACGAAGTTGCTGTATGGTGGCCAACAACAGATCTAGGACGGCGCAGGATCGGCTGAGGAGCTATAGAGACTGGCCTGCCTAGGGATATGTGGTGCAATGTGCACTGGTCCAACGGCCGCTATGGAGGCGATGGTTGATTTGCCTCCTTTTCATGTGCAAGTGAGGGGAGAGGCGATTGGAACTGCCTTGAGGCTGGAGGACGGGATCGGGGTCCCATCAGTGGAGATGGGCCACACTGAGATCTTCAAGGTTTGAAGGGATGGGTGTGGTATGTGGTCCTTGGGACCGTATGAGCAGATCATACAAATTCTCCGACACACTGAGGATGAAAATTTTTGATCGTCAGGAGTGGGCGGAGGGTAGGCCGGTGAGGCCGAAGGGGGCTGCCTTTTGGTATATTGAAGGCCCTGTGATGAGTGGAAGAGCGGGATTGGGGGCCTGGGGGTCCGGGGGAATGACTTCCCTGGCCCTTGGGTGTAACATAACCGTCTTCCAAGATGAAATATGGGCCATTGAGGTCTGTGCGGAGAGGCGTATTGTAAGGCGCCTCAGTGGGTCGCACATTTATATTTTTGCAGTTGCATTGTGGGTGGCTGCAAAGGTATAGCACTGTTGGGTGGGGATGTGTTAACACCTGCTCAGGTGAGTGCATTAAATCCTAGGCAGACCCTGCGCTTTATCGAAGGTGCGGGCCTTGCATAAACTAGGAATGGGGGCAATCACAAAAGATCTTTTAGGTCGCGGTGAGGAGGGGCTGGAGAAGCCCGAACGCCCTTGTTATAATGAATAATGAATAATGAATCATGTTATAATAAAACATTTGTGTAATTTATTAAAATCTGCCTTCCGCCCGTGGCACGACAGTATGGGTTGTGCGAGTGAGAGCGTTATGCATTCTCTCACTCCCACGGCTAGGGGACTTTAGTTCATCTGAATACTGTGAGTATGGTGAAGTATAGAACTCCTGTGTCCCCTCAAAAGTAGTTGGTACATACATTTTGTATCAGTTACAAGCAAGGACAGCTCAAGAGCAAAATATTACCCATACAAGGTAGTCACTTGGCTCTTCCTTTGGATCCTCATCTCCCAATTGTTAATTGTTTCATGCGGTCTTGGGTTCAAATCCCATTCAGGCACGGCTTGTTTTCATACGTTACAAAAAATCATTTCATCCTTCACCGACTGCAGAAGCAGTAATTGGAGTACAGTCGGATGTTAAACAAAAAAAAAATTGTTAATTATTATTATATGACATCAATCGACCTAAATTTTCTGATACGACTCAATTTTCAGACAAATATATAAATTTTAATCATCAACCATCCTTAGTTATACCTATGTATTTACAATATATGTACCATCGTAAACTAAAATCCCAACCCATATTTTTACCTTAATCCAAGAATATTAGCTTCAAACATCACCAAAACTCCAATTCCCATTACAAAAAAATTACAACCTGACCTCAGATTTTTTACAGTTATTAATTAATGCAACCACAAATGAATTTTATTTTAGGTTTTTTTTATAATAACTTATTTTGGCCCCCCCCCCAATGTCAGCGCCACGTGTGGGCGCATGGGTTGCATGAACCTTAAGTTACCTCTGGTTACGAGTCACCAACCACATGTGCACTGTAAACTGGAGAGTTACTAAAATTATTTAATAAACAGGTAGTGAATGACAATGGCAAAAAGCATTTTATTGTTGCATTATCTTTTTCTTCTTTTTCGCCTTTTCCTTTTCTCGCTCCCTCTCCTCATCCTTCTCCTTCACCTCCTACTTCTTCACCATCTCACCTCCCCAAACCATCTATACTCCAATTCATACTCCTCCCATCCTCCTAATGCTCCTTCTCCTTCACCTTCACTCTCTTCCACTCCCACTACAACTCTCTCTCCCTCTCCTTCTCCTCCTTCACCTCTTCTCCGTAACCCATCCATACTACTTCTTCTTCCCTCCCCCCTTATTGCCACTCCTTCCTCCCACTAATCCTCCATCTACTGCTGCTCTTTCTCCTCTTTACCACCTCCTCCTCCCCTTTAGTTTAATGTTTTCATCAGGCCTGAGAACGTGTACATCCGGTGAAACCTCAATTTTGAAAAATCTATATAAAAACAATACTTTCCTTCCTTTTATTCATTTAAGGCCAGAGAAAGTAAAAAAGCAGAGACAGTATAAACAAAATAAATGGAAACATACCTTCCATGACGACTTGTTCCAAATATTGGAATAATGAAAATAAACAGAAAAAAGATTTTGAAAATTAACATTTCAATCTTTTATGATTGTTGTCTTAATAAAACAATTCTGAAAATAAATAAATATTATTTATTGCAGTTTTAAATAAATATTGACCATTGCAGTTGATGCGACGTTAAATAAAAAAAAAAAAAAAAAAAAAAAAACATTATTTAATGTAAATAAAATTTTGCCAATTAAAGGGTGTAAATAATCTTTCTTTAGTATTTTTATTTTAAGTCACATCAACATCTTGGTATTAATGGCTACATTGGGGTAAGGAATGATGGGTTTGAACTTGTAATAATTTTTTAGAACCTGGCTGGGGATTTTTACTTAGTAAAACCTCTACATGTTCAAACCAGCCTTTCGGTTGATGACCTAAACAACAACACGAAATTGTTATATATTAATTAAAGACGATACCGTTAGTGACATTAATAAGAACAGAAAATTTTACGACGATTAAATTTGAAATTATTCCGTAATTATAAAAAGATAAGGACAGGTTTTATAAATACATGATAATGACTCTGGAAATGTTGAATTTTAAGTAAACTTCCCTTCCAAAAACAAAGCTGCAACTTGCACAAGCAACCAATAATTTCAGAAGAAATACTTGTGATTAGCTTAAGGTAGTATGTATTTTGAACATTTTGACTACCGATATTCAACCCTCAACTGGTATCATGCGGTCTGTGAGACTGCCGTCATTTTTTACCCCTCCAACACTTCCCTCCCAATTGCCTGACATCACGTAATATATTTTGTATACCTACCTTTCAATTGTTGTTTGAACTATGC
This sequence comes from Catonia carolina, assembly GCA_035578175.1. Lineage (NCBI taxonomy): Eukaryota > Metazoa > Arthropoda > Insecta > Hemiptera > Achilidae > Catonia > Catonia carolina. The sequence goes on along the minus strand of JAQMRL010000009.1, from coordinate 52,051,704 downwards.
CTGATCAAGATCATTTTCGGTACGAGCTAACAAGTTATGAGTTATTTGTATTTTGTTTTCTACTGGCGGTCTCCTGGACCTATGATACCAGTTTTGTAACTTTTTTATGACTTTAAAACTGAGTAGTACATGGATTGTTTAAAGTTTTAATGAATATAATATAATAATTTTTCATACATCATTTTTTGTTTAGTACTATTATAAAATATTTTCATTTGTAATTTTATAAAATTTTCATTATGGATGATACATTTAAAATTTCTGAAGCGGCTTCAACACAACCAGGTCCATCACGTAAACAAGTTGTAGGCCTATGTGTTAATGATGTGAATTTTTATTAATATAAAAATCTTTAAATTTTATTATAAATAATCAGAAAGTAAAAAAAACAAATAAGATTTTAATAAATGTTTGTCAGAGTGTACTGCTCAACAATAGACATAAATAGCAAAACTCGGAACCAAAATGTAAGTTGTACTTCATAATTTTGTAAAATATAAATTTGTCTTTATCATATTAATTACTTATTTCTTGATAATTATTAGACCACAGAATGTTTCTAGGGCCCAAAAATTTTATTGTTCTGTTCGAAATGGAAGTAAAAGTCAAAAAAATGCACAGTGTTCATTTTTTACTTTTTTAAATAGCAATTTTGCATTTAACTATGCAAAGTATTTTACATTTACATCTTCGATTATACATGGTTTTATAAGTTTAAAACTAAAACAAATTAATTAAATAAGTATGAAGAACTTAAATATAAAAAACAAATTTGGAGGTCTGTCAGACCTCTGATACCAGTTATGACACAAAAAATGATGATACCAGTTGAGAGTTAATATTATAATGCATTCTTTGGCTAGTAATAATTTTTTAAAGTTATTTTTATAAACCTATGTTATTATAATTAATTAACAAGCTGTTATTATTTATGAATACATTTTATAAAACGGCAAGTACACAGCAATCTGCCAACAGACCAGCATGCAGGATTGTACAAAACAAACCTGTGAATTGATAAGCGCAGGTAACCTGCGTGCAAGGTTCTGCAACCAGTGTTTACTGTGAGACGTCTGACTAAAATATAATGGGATATTTCTGTTAGCAGGTTCCCGTTTGTAAGCGAATTTTCATCACCAACCTGTGACCAGTGTTCATTGCGCTCTTACCCTTATGCAGCAAAAACATGGGCAGATGGAAGAAAAGCAGAGAGTATAAAGCTGGTGGGAGAAATAAAATTCAGGAGGAGTATGTGTTGAAAACCAAGAAGAGATAAATAAGGAACAGACAAACTACTACAGTTTGGTACGTCACTATGACGAATGCATCATTGGTTTACAGTAGGGCTTTCTGGGTACGGTAGATTTAATACCAATAAAATCGTTATAGAGTCTATTCTCAAAAACGTATCTTTGAATCTTCAAGAAATGTAAAATTACAATTTCCATAGTGATTTTTTTGTTATTTTTAACGTTTAGTATAATTTATGCGAATTCAAAAATAAAGAATAACGTCCGGGTGAAAAGATGGCTTCCATTTGTAAATAGAAAAACGACACTTTATTATATAGGCATACATTGCACATTTTTGAAGTTTGTTTACTACTGATGCTCTTCTTTAATAAATTTAAAAAAAAATTGTTAATTATATTTGATAAATTATAGTTTTATATTTAATTAGTAAATATAATTAAGCATAAAACATTCTCTCTGGACGCGTAATTGAAAAAATAAACAAAACAGAACGTTGTAACTTCAAAAAAACCAGCAAAAAAATATGAAAGTTTTATTATAATTTAGCTAATCACTTATATAAACATGTAATATATTTAAATGAATTTTTGTGCAAAATCAAAGAATAATTTAGTGCATGAGAAATTGAAAAGGCACTGACAACAAGCAACGTCAGTATCAGCTGAGATTGAATTCAGCTGTGTGACAGAAGGGTTAAGTATGCGAAAGACTCATTGATGTATACGTTATGTGTTTTTACTACAACTTGAAACTGTTTCAGCTATAATATTTTTATAATTCGTTTTTCTTTTAATTTCAAATGATTTCGTTTTCATCTATGATTATCTAACTGAAATTCGTAAGTTTATTAATCTATTTATTATAATATATTAAACTGTTTGACACAGATTACAATATAGTGAAACTGTTCTAAATAATTATCTTATTAAGCATTACAATTTATTTCATATTTTTAAAATAAATTTCACCATCACCAATTAATTGTTTTGTTTTACATTAATTTTATCGTATTAAATTGTTTGAACTAGTTTTGTTTGTAACATTTTAATAAACCTTATGTTTTATGTACTTATCTATGTATTAAATTATTAAATTTATTTGACATAATAGTTTAATTAAAATTTAAAATCTTAAAAATTTATTTCGTGAATTTAACAGTAATATTTAGAGGTATTTAGGTTTTAAATATTACAGTCAACCTAACCTTAAAAGTGTAATTATTTACATCATAACTTATAAGTTTGGATTATGGAAAAAATATAATTATTACTGAATTACAGTTTTTACGTACTGTAAAAAACTGAGTGTTTTTCTTTCATTTTTTAAAAAATTTTAATAATATTTATGTTAGATTTGGTAATTATTTACTCATAGAATTAGGGCTCCTTACCAATTAATTTTATTGTTTATTTAAAACAATAATAATAAGAATCTTTATTATTATTAAAACTGAAAAACTCAAACTTCTTCACACCCCTTACACTACATTTGAAGAACCCCAAAAATCAACTAGAGTCTGTTCAGAGGCCGTAAGACTAGCAAGATCCCAGAATATGAAAAACTACTGGGAAAAAAAGAGACTGCAGCAACAATGCAGAAACTGAGATTCTACATTTATTTGATTCAAGTGATCTACTAGGTGCTTAAAAGTTAAAATAAACCTTTATCCACAAATTATAATAGTCTACGACATAAAGGCAAAATACAGAAATCATTATACAAAATGTAACCTACATAAAATTACATTAATGTACCGTAAATTAAAAACAATGAAACAAAATTAAATTAAATTGAACAAAATATGAATTTTAAATAAAATGTGGAACTATAATGCTTTTCACAGTTGATGAGCTCTGCTGTTCCACGCGTTTAGATCAATCAAAACGTTTACGTGCGTTGTCAGATAGTACGAATGTATCAACTTGACAAACATTACGCGTGCATGCGTACGAGGTGTGGTCAAAAAGTAAGGTGACTTTTCATTTTTATAAAAAAATATTCATTTATTCATCCAAAGTTATGTTATCCTCTTCAAAATAATCCCTCTCTGATACAATGCACTTAAGCCAGCGCTTTTTTCAGTCGTCAAAACATTTCTGAAATGCACTTTTGGGTATTGCCTTGAGCTCCTTCCAGCGATGCAGCCTTAATCTCCAAAGAAGAGCCTGGGCTCTTCCACTGGGATGGTTGAGCTTTGGTTTCGATGTCATAACTATAGACCCGTGTTTCGTCACCAGTTATAACCCTTTTGAGCAGATCAGGATCATCATTGACGTCGTTCAACATGTCTTGGGCGATGTTCATGCAACGCTCCTTCTGATCAAAATTAAGCAGTTTTGGAATGAATTTCGCTGACACACGTGTTATACCCAAAACATCCGTTAAAACTGATTGGCATGAGCCGAACGATATGTTAAGATCATCAGCTATTTCTCTAATCGTGATTCGACGATTTTTCAACAAAATTTCTTTCACTTCCTGAACATTTTTGTCGGTTTTTGACATACTGGGGCGTCCAGAGCGAGGTTCATCGTTAACATTTTCTCGGCCCTCTTGGAATAACTTATACCATTTATAAACATTTTTTTTTGCTCAAAGTTGACTCACCGTATGCCACTGTCAACATTTCAAGAGTTTTTGAACACTTAATACCATTTTTTACACTCTGCTCCATTATTTTCAACAGCAAAAAAATCGCCGAGCACGCAAAGACGAGTCTAACCTTTATGCCTCTCACATAAAAACAGCACGTGCTATAAAGTCAAAACTTTGAATATATGGTCGTGACGAGTGTACCAACACAAAAAAAAAAAATTGAAATTAGAGTGTACAGAGCGCGCAAAATTCAGAAAGTCACCTTACTTTTTGATCACACCTCGTATAAGAGCCGCAGTAGTTCACTCGTGTCTTGCATCTCGTACTGAACACATTGATTATAGAGTGAATTAACATGCAATACTTAATAATAAAAATCAGTTGGTTATGTTCGTAGGTTATAATTGTTATTGAAATCGACCAATAAAATGGTTGACAAAACAGTCAGTAGTGGCTGAACTATGAGAGCAAGTATTGGCAACGTTGCTGGCAAGTTATTGGGTAGCTATGAAGTTGATAGGGGGTTTATACATTCAAAGCTCATCAACTTTGAAAAATCTGGTGTGAAACACTCACACAACTTTCTCTTGCCAATGAAAATAATTAATAATAAACCTAACATTAGTATTAAAACATTAGAAATGAACAAAAACTAACCTCAAAAACATAACCTTATTTTAATCATGAGTGAATGACGCAAAATGACAATCGAACTCAGTTTGGCTTAAAAATACGGAAAATCACGCTTTCACGCTAAACTAGGCTCTGTAGAGAAAAATGCTCTAAACAAAAGTTGTAGATCTTTTAATTTTCTATAAATTTAATTATATACACTTTTGTCGTAAAATGCATACTAAGACCGAAATGTTAAAAAAATCGATTTTTCTCACGTTTTCGTGAGAAATAAAACAGAAAATCGCAAATTACCGCTAAACTAAGCGTTATACAAAAAAATGTTTGAAACAGAAGTTGTAGGTTTTTAAATTCTCTACAACTTTTATTATATAAGTTTTTGCGCTAAAATTTATATTAAAGCCGTAATCTTAAAAAAAAAAACGTTTTTACGTGAAAACAGCCTCACCGAGAATTTCAGCAAACATGGCGCCTACCCTATCTTGTAGAGAATATTGAGTAAAATAGGCGATTTTTAAAAAAATTGTAGGACCAGTTTTTGAGAAAATCGCAAAAAACTGAAAAATTATACGAATAAACTACTACTTCCGGTTGACCGATTTTGATGAAAATGGTTGTTTCGCGTCCGGTAGTGGTATGTAACTTAAGTTTCAAGTTTCAAGTTCGTACGATGTTCCGTTCTTGAGATATTCTGTTCACACACAGACACACAGACACACACACACACACACAGACCAATCGCTAAAAACATGTTTTTTGGGTTCAGGGGGTCTGAAAACGTATAGATCCGGTGAAAACTCGGTTTCGAAAAATCGACATGAAAACAATACTTTCCTTCCTATATATTCATATAGGCAAGAGAAAGTAAAAATAGTATAGTGTCTTTTAGACCTGTACTTGTTCTGTTGTTAAATGTCTTGTCAGTCATATAATTGGGTGACCATGTATAGCCTAATTTTCGTAAGGAGAGCGCTGGGCACAACGCGCGTCTGCATTAGTGTAGTCTTGCATGTACTGCCAAAGTGCAGCGTATGTAATCAACAATGGAGCAGCATGTCTGCAGAATACAGTGGGTGGTGTCATTTTCAACAACACTCTGACTTTACTGAAGGTTAGTCACGAAATGAACTTTGTTTGAGACAAAGTGTAAGAGGGGATGAACAATCTACTGCGCATGCCCAGTTTCTCTATTACAATCCTAAAAACATACTGACACTCGTAGTTCATTGTAATACAGAGTCCTTATTTTATTACGCGACGAGTGGTGGAGGAAATATTGTTTTGATTTGGCTATTCTGTTTTTACGTTTTAGGGTACATTTATACAAATAAAAGTATTTTATTTCGTTAAAACTCATTCCGTTTCTTTTCATTTTATTTGTTCACGTTTTATTCATTATTCTGTAGTGTTGTTATAAATTAGTTATCTATCCGTGTATTATACGTTTATCATGTCGACTGTTCGAAAGCAGCGGAAAACAATTCGAAGTGTGGAACGAAATGTTATTAAGTGTTGTAAAAAAGAAACAAAAAGTAAACTATATATATATACTATACAGTTGCATGTTTTTAGAAATGTACGTACTACGCTAGTAGCAGCGCATTGCGCACACTGAGTCCCGGGTTCATCTCGTCATTACATATCAGTACATCTTACTGTAGGTCGGAGGGGTTTGCGGGATCGAAGTCATGTACGCCCATGCGTAGTCCAGTGCTCACAACAATTGGCTTGGCCTTTAATAAGAAAGAAATATTTTTTGTAGCCCTGTAACTACCAGATTGAGTGCATATATTTCAACACTCCATCTGTTATGGGCATACTAAACAGATCTGGTGGCTAATACTTATTATAAAGTATTATAAATATTGATTTACAAATCAGGGAAAATTTCTTAAAACAATATGTTTGGAGTGTAGTATCATACAATAGTGAAACGATGGTAATATAGGGGCTGTAGAAAGGAATAAAATAGAAGCTTTTGAAATGTGGTGTTATAGGAAAATGTTAAATATTAGGTGGGTGAACAAAATAAGTAATTTAGAGGTTATTAGACGAGTAGATGAAAGAAGAAGTATAAAGAAACATCTCACCAAAAAAAGGAACAGGCTAGTGGGGCATTTATTAAGATGTCCAGGTATTGCTCTATTAATAATGGAGGTTAATATTGATGCAGTGAATTGTAAGGGGAGGCAAAGGCTAGAATATTTAAAGCAAAGTATGAGGGCAGTTTGGCAAATCTGTGACTTTTTGGATAAAGGATATTTTTTCAGCAAAAAAGCAGTTTATTTCTCAACATAGCCTCCTTTTAGCTCGATACATTTAGTCCAGCGCTTTTCAAATATTTTATCCCGTCAAAATAATAGTTTTTCTCAAGACCCTCAAAATAGATGTTAATTTCAGTGATAACCTCTTAATTCGACCCAAATTTCTTGCCGCCCAGCCATTTTGTCAGATTTGGAAACGGGCAATAGTAGCCGGTGGAAAAATTTGGAGAATAGGGTGGATGGGGTAGCAGTTTGTAGCGTAATTTATGAATTTTTGCTATGGTGACAACACTTGTGTGCACCTGTGCATTGTCTAATAATAATATTCACCGATGATTGTTTACCCTTTTTAATATAATGGATGTGAATGACACCGCGTGCATCCCAAAAAACTGGGACCATGACCTTGTAGGTAGACCCACCTTGGGCTTCTTTGGTGCATGTTCACCCACAGAAATCCATTGTCTTGATTATTCCTTGGTATCTGGTGTGTTGTGATGAATTCATGGTTATAAAATGGCGCAAAAACTCATTCGAATTGTGACTGAACACCGCCAAACACTCCTTTGAAATAGTCACACCGTTGTGCTTATGTTGGAGTGTGAGTAATCGCGGCACCTATCGCTCGGATAGCTTTTTCATATCCAAATATTCATGTAAAATGTGATGTACTTGCTCTGCTGAGATGCCTGCAGTCTCAGCCATCTCACGCACTTTAATTCTCCAATCGTCATATCATTCCATAGATTTTATCGACAATTTCTGGTGTGATGACCTCTTTTGGGCACCCTGAATTTCCGGCGTCTTTAGTGCTGTTTCGATCACAACAGAACTCAGTAAACCATTTCTTTACCATTGAAATTGATGGAACAGAGTGTCCATACTATTTATCAAGTCTTTCCTTGGTTTCGGTGGTGGTTCTTTTACGTAAAAATTAATGCTCAATTTGCACACGGAATTCACTTTTTTTTTTTGTTAAAATTTGTGCAGTTGTCTGCTTTCAATGGCTGTCAAACACAAAACTAAATTATGCAGCTTGTTAAAAGTTTCACAATAGTTTACAAATAGAAAACAGCTGATGGGATCATTGTTTCATTTAAAGTGCATTTTACGGCAAAACTGTACATAATGAAATTTGTTGAGCGTCTGATTTTTTACAACTTTTCTGTTGCACGTTGTGCTGTACGCAGTTTAGTTTAGCAGAAATTCATGATTTTGTATTAAAAATCGGCAAAAAATTGAATTTTTTTAGAAATGCTGAATTTTTATGCATTCAGGGGAAACCAGACTAAATACAGTTTGTAGAACTTTAAATTCCTTACAAATTTTGTATGTACCATTTTGCACCATGACGCTTAGTTTTGCGGCAATTGGTGAATTTGTCTTCTCTGCCGGCCTCGGGTTAGAACGCGAACCGTGGGCTAGGACAAATTTGAGAATCGCAGCATCAAAGTGTATTTTACTGCAGAACTGTACATAATCAAATTTGTTGTGCATCTAATTCTTTACAACTATTCTGTTGCACGTTGTGCCGTACGCAGTTTAGTTTAGCGGAAATTCATGATTTTGTGTTAAAAATAGGCAAAAAATTGATTTTGTTTTTAGAATTGCTGAATTTTTATGCGTTCACGGAAAACCAAAGTAAATATGATTTATAGAGCTTTAAATTCCTTATAAATTTTGTATATTCCATTTTACTCAACGACGGTTAGTTTAGCGGCAATCGGTGAATTTGTCTTCTCTGCCAGGCTCGGGGTTAGAACGCAAACCGTGGAGTAAGACGAATTTGAGAAATGCGGCATTAAAGTTACTGTGTGGGTAATTCGAAAAGTAACGGACTTATCAAACCACCCTCATACAAAAGATGTAGGGTGTTGCAGGTATGTACATATGGAACAACTTGTGCAAGATAGAACAACTTTGAGAACTGGATCAAACCAGTTCTCAAAGTTGAGAACTTTGAGAAGTTCTCAAAGTTCTCAACTTTGAGAGAGACTGATGACAAAAATTAATTATTGTAACTAATGTAAACATATTTTGTTACAGTGTGCAGAAGTTCAGATGTGATTACTGTTAGATATGGGGACATCTAGCAGTCAACATGCTACTGGGTCTGGAGGTCCTACCCATGAACTTTTATCACGATTTGTTGGTGAAGAATATATACCTCCTGACGACCCATTTTGGAGTACATTTTTAACTTTCACTTTGAAACCACCGGCTACTGTGTAAGTACATAAATAACCAGTCATATTTAAAATAAACCCACCGGGTTGGTCTAGAGGTAAAGTGATCGTCAAAATCTGCTGTTTAACAGCTGATTTTCGGAGACAAAGGTTCCTGGTTCAAATCCTAGTAAAGGTAGTTACTTTTACATGGATTTGAATGCTAGACGTTGGTTACCGGTGTATTTTGATGGTTGGGGTTCAATTAACCATACTTTCTCAGGAATGGTCGACCTGAGTCTGTACAAGACTACATTTTATTTACACGTCATATGTATCATCCTCATGTAATTGGGTCATGGGGTTGCTTAATGTTCTGAATTGAACAGATTACAATGTACACACATTAAGGATTAAAAAAAAAAATTTAAATAATCTGGTGTGAAACGCTCATATGATTTTCTCTTGCGAATTTAAATAATCACAAATATAACATACATCGAATCATTAATAAGCAAGCAATGTAAAATAAAAAATTGATGTGAAACACTAGCACAACTTTCTCTTGCCAATGCAAATAATGAACAATATAACCTAACATTAGTAATAAAACATTCAAAATAAACTAAAAAAACATAACCTAATTTTAATCATGAGTGAATGATGCAAAATGAAAACCAGACTTAGTTTTGGCTTAATAATACAGAAAATCACTCTTTCACGCTAAACTTGTCTCTGTAAAGAATAATGCTATTAAATAAAAATTGTTGATCTTTTGATTTCCTATAAATTTTATTATATACATTTTTATCGTAAAATGTATACTACGGCCGAAATTTAAAAAAATCCATTTACCTTAAAGATTTTCATGAAGTAAAAACAGAAAATCAATAATTACTGCTAAACTAAGCGGTATACAAAGAAATGTTTGCAATAAAAATTGTAGGTTTTTAAATTTTCTACAACTTTGATTATATACACTTTTACCCTAAAATGCATTTTAAGGCTGCAATCTTAAAAAAATCATTGTTTTTTTATGAGAGCACAGCTTCCCCAAGAATTTCAGCAGTCCTGGCGCCTACCTTATATTGTAGTGCAAAAAATATATAGTAAATGAGGCAATTTTAAATAAAATTTTAAAAGCCATCCTTGAGAAATTTGCATGAAAGTGAAAAATTACACAAATAACTACTATTTCCGGTTGACCGATTTTAATGAAAATGTTCATCTTGGGTCCTCTAGTTGTACTTAACTTAAAGTTTCAAGTTTTAATTTCATACGATTTTCCGTTCTTGAAATATTTTGTTCACACACGCAGACCAATTGCTAAAAACATGTTTTTTTTTTTTGGTTCAGGGGGTGTGAAAATGTGTATATCCGGGGAAACTTGATTTTGAAAAATCGATATGATAACAATCCTTTCCTTCCTATATGTTCATATAGGTAAGAGAAAGTAAAAATGGACAAAATAAAGCAAAAACCATTACACTGAAAGAATAATAGAACTTTTAAAAAAAATAAATTAAAATTATATATAAACATGATCCCCCTAGTGGTAGCAACAGAAAAAAACAAATAATTAAAAGCATAAAGATAATGTTACATAACTTGTAAAACAATATTACCAACCTAAAAATAAAAATATCCCTTTTAAAATAATATAACATTAATTACGTATAATTATGTAATATTTTAATTTAAGTTTTTCAAGGACATACTTTTTCTTGTTGAAAATAAATTTTTAAAGTAATTAAGTTATCAATATTTACGGAAGCTTATGTAACATTTTGTAATTACCTGCCTGTTTTATCGGTGTTAGTTTTTTGTTACACGTATAAATACTTGTGATAAGGTCGTGTATGTACAATACGTATTATCAGTACACGTATTTAAGACACGTTTACTTCTGTACAATATTATATTGGTACTAAATCTAAACGTGTTTTAGATTTAATATTGTGTTATTAACGTACACTGTAACTAGGCGTGTTTCACAAATTTAATTGTATCAACACATCTGCAGCTCATGATCATTCAACCCCCACTCTCTCTCTCTCTCTCTCTCTCTCTCCCTCTCTCTCTCTTTCTCTCTCCCTCTCTCTCTCTCTCTCTCACTCACTCACTCACTCTTTCTCTATTTAATTATGCTTCATATTGTTCCAACGATTACAATGAACCTCTCAATAAACATGTAGCAATTTGGATGTCATTTATAATTTTGTAAAATCTTAACAATGAACTTGACCGTAAATAAATAGTTTTTCCCTCGAATCGCCTTTAAGAAGGCTTATTTCCATGATGCAAGTCACTAGCAACTAGCAAAATAGCATAATGGTAACAAACAACTATACTTACTAAAAAACCATGAAATTGCTAACTTAGATCTAGTCAGACAGTAATGCAGTGTTGGCGTATTTGACAGAGTGGGAACAAACTTTTAATGTTTTATTACTTTCTCTTGCCTATATGAACATATAGGAAGGAAAGTATTGTTTTCATGTCGATTTTTCGAAATCGACTTTTCACCGGATCTACACGTTCCAGACCCCCTGAACCCAAAAAACATGTTTTTAGTGATTGGTCTGTGTGTGTTTGTGAACATAATATCTCAAGAATGGAACATCGTATGAACTTGAAACTTAAGTTAGATACCACTAGAGGACCTAACACGAATATTTTCATCAAAATCAGTCAAACAGAAGTAGTAGTATATTCGTGTCATTTTTAACTTTTTGCAAGTTTCTCAAAAACAGCTCCTACGATATTTTTAAAAATTATTTCAGTTGCTATATTTTTATGCTCTACAAGATAGGGTAGGTGCCTTGTCTATTGAAATTTTTGGTGAGGCTGTTTTCTTGTATAAAAATTGTTTTTTTAAGATTGAGACTTTATTATGCATTTTAGTGCAGAAATGTATACAATAAACGTTGTAGAGAATTTAAAGTCCTACAATTTTTATTAAAACATTTTTTTTTGTATAACGCTTAGTTTCAAGGAATTTCAATGTTGTTTGGAGTCAAGGAATTTCTATTGGGAATTGAAGATGTAGATATCTTCTTTCAAGTACTTAAATAAAATAATTATTAGAAAAGTACTAAATAGGGTTACTTTGTATCTTTATATTATCCTTTCAAAGCCTAAACTGTTTTTAGTTCAACCTCCCATTCCACATTATTGAGATATTTTAAGTTGGTCGGCCGCGGGTCTCTTTTCGCTATGAGCGTAAACTTAAATTAACAGTGATATCAACGTGCTCGCCTCTCATCATGCGGTCTTGGGTTCGAATCCCACTCGGGCATGGCATTTTTTCATACGTTACAAAAATTCATTTCATCCTTCACCGTCTGCATTAGCAGCAATTTGCAAAACAGTCGGACGTTAAAACAAAAAAAAAAAAAAAAAAAAAAACAGTGATATTACCATCTCACACAGGTCATACCTCGAGATGGCAACTCTTACATAAAAATAATACTAATAAAAATGAAATAAATATATTTAAAATAACAGTTGTCGATTATGAGCTACAGCATGACTATCTATTTGTAACTTTACTTTTTTAATTTTAAAGCCAAAAATTTGATAAGAAATAGTCATCATCCAATTACCTGCAGGAAATCTAACCAGATACCTGTTTCTTTGTGTTTTCACCCTTATCTGTCTACGCCTCATCCTTTCAGTTGTTAACTCAAACATTTTTATATGTGAAAGAATGTTTGTAGGACATTATGACATTCACCCTGTTACTCAGTTGTTCTATTATCTCAGTCAGAGTCTTCTTTTCTGATATAAGTACTGAAAGTAATTTCAAGGAAATGTTTTTGGAAAATTAATTGTTTCTTTAATTCCAGTAGTTAAGTCTCAACATATCAGTTACGTCAGTTATGTCTCACTGCGTAAAGGTCATCTCATTCCCTACATGATACTTTATAAAATAATAACTTATTTTAAAAATTTCAAACTGTAAAAAATTTTTTTTTGTTTTTGTTTTTATTAAAGAAGCTGGCTAAAGGATGTCACAGTAATATTATTTCAATTTAAATTAAGTTATTTTGTTATTTTAAATTTAAATAAATATGTAAATAAATAAATTTATTAAAATTATTCATAAAACTACACTTGTTTTTTTTTATGAAAATATAAAAATTTATTTTAATATTTCTGGGTGAAATTAATTTTAATTCAAAATCACATGAAGTAAGTCTTTTGTTGAAAATTGAGAAGTTAAAAAAAATTGGTATAATATTTATTTTTTAGAAATATGGTAGGCTAAGTGCTGTATAATATTTTATTATTTTAAAATTTTTTATTGTATTATATTTTAAGATTATTATAAATTAAACTGTTATTAATACTAATATTGTAAATGAAATTATGTACAGAAATAAAGAAAAGAGTTTAGCGGTAATTAGCGATTTTCTTTTTTTTTCTCACAAAATCGTGTAAAAATATCAATTTTTTAAAGATTTCAGCCTTATTATGCATTTTATGACAAAAAATATAATGAAATTTATAGGATATTAAAAGATCTACAACTTTTATTTAGAGAATTTTTCTCTACAGAGCCTAGTTTAGCGTTGAAGAGTTGATTTACCGTATTTTTAAGCTAAACTGAGGTTGATTTTCACTTTATGTCTTTCACTCATGATTAAAATAAGATTATGTTTATTGAGGTTAGTTTTTCATTTATTTCTAATGTTTTATTACTAATGTTATGTTGTATTGTTAATTATTTACATTGGCAAGAGAAAGTTGTGTGAGTGTTTCACACCAGACTTTTTTATCTTACTATCATAAAAATTAGAAATTTAATTTTGTTCTTGCTTCAGGATTGTTAGCCAAATTTAAAAAAAAACTTATAAACATTACTGATTATTTCTTTACCTTGTTTTCCAACGTCTTTCTGTCGATAACGACTGGTCTGGGTTAACGAGGTTCTACTGTATCTATAATATTTTAATGCGATAATTTATGAGATTCCGGCTTGTGAATCAAACCCATGACTATGTACATTGCATTAAAACATAATCTAACATTATAACTCACTGCATTATGGAAATTAAAATTTTTAAAATTTATATTTTTCTTTATGTTTCAGCGAAGATGATCAAAAACAAGACGAACGATTGAAATCTCTTTGTGAGAATTTATTTTTAAACAACCCAAAAACTGGGAACTTTAGGTCATTGTTATTCGTGTTTCGTAATCGATCCACTGAACTGTTAGTCTCTTCTCAAGTTGAAAAGTAAGTATGACATTTCCGTTTTAGTTCCTGAAAAATTTGTTATTTGTATTTTACAATATATTATTATTATTATTATTTCTTGTTAGATCCTACTAGGGATGCATTTCTCTTAGTTCCAGCCAGTTTCCGGATGGCCCATGCTGCCTTCATTTTTTCTGCATGTGATCTTTTTGCTCCTCCGTCCAGGCTGTTCCCGTTCTCCTCGGCCCTCCCAAGCACTTTAGATTCTCAATCTTCCGCTTCATTTCTGTTCTATTGAGAAGTGTTTCGCCCGTAATGTCATTCACCAGCATCGTCTCGTGGATCTCCTTGTGCCATCTCGTTGTAGTTTTCCTGCCCTCCCAGTACTTCCATAACTGCTTAGTTAGTCTGGAGTCGTGCATCCTCGCTATGTGGCCGAAGAATGCCAGTCGTCTCCGCTGGATGACTTCTCTTATGGGTGTGGTGAAGGAATATACTTCTTCGTTACTTCTGAGCCTGTATTCTCCCTCTTTATTTCGAGTCGGCTCGATGATTCTTCTGATGATTTTCCTCTCGGTAGTTTCTATCGAGCGCAGGTGGATGTTAGATTTCAAGTGGTGGGTTTATTATTATTATTATTATTATTATTATTATATTAGATATTATTATTATTATTATTTTGCCCATAACAGGTAGGTGGAGTATTAAATTATTTACATTAGATCTGCTAGTTTCAGGGCTACAAAATATAGTTCTCTTTCTTATCACTTGGTCACCAAATTACGTGACTGAACCATTTAAGAACAGAAGAGGTAGAAGTGTAAAAGGCACTAGTCACAGTTATCCCCTCTGAGAGAGTAGATGCTTTTCAGATGACCTGGCATACTGTTCACCCTTTCACTGCCGGGTCCGAACACCCTTCAGAGTCTGGTGTGTTTTCCCTGTGCTGGCTCCGTATATCCTTCGGGTCTACCTGTACTCAATGTTTCTTAAATAAATATTTTCTTAAACTTATAAAATGTTCTTTGATTAAAACATATAATAAAACACTGTAAAAATTTAAATGAATATTATAAAATTAAATAAAACATAAAAGTTCAAATAATCAACAAAATTAAAATACTGGATAAAATAAACCTGTGTATTAAACCAATAAAACATTTGTGTATAACATAAACCTCAATAAAAGTTAGGATTGTAAATCCTGTAAAATTCAGCCTTTTAAAAATGGTCCAAACGAAATAGCATTTCTCTGTGAATCTCTTTCACTAAGTACAACTTATGAATTACTAATGGATGGTTCACATAATTATATTTTACATCCATGAAGCAGGCTATAAAAGATATTCAATATTTTATCAAATCATATACATAAGAAAACTGTTTTCATTAAAACTCATTTGTTAAAGATCAGCATTATCGTAAAAGTTTTTCCTCTTCATCTTTTTTTTTATTTTTATTTTTGTATTGTTACTCACATCTGGAGGTGGTAAATCATCTGGTGTATATTTGTTTATTTTGAGGTAGATGTGACAAGTGTTGACATGTTTATATCGAGTGTGTGAAGGTTGTGTGTTTACGTTTGTACGGGTGTTTGTGTATATACGTCTCATATTACATACCTAGCACGCTCTCGTATCTCTTTTTAAAGCCGGCAGTGAACCTATCGTTACTATTTTGACCTCAGCACACAGTCACATTCTATTCTTCTTGTTTTTTTGGTAAATCACTGTTTTCGCACAAATCTTGCACTTTTTACGTATATTTAGAGTAAATACAATAAAAAGTGGTTAAACATAAATCGGCACATGAAATCATGTAATGAAAATAATGGTGGCAGCGAAAGGGTTAAGCGTACCTTTGCTCCCAATGAGTAAGGCAAAACCACCTCACTCTTCATTTTATTTAGTGAAGCCTCTAGAGGTTGATATTTTTAAATCAAATTTTACTGCATCCCCTTTAACGGTAGCAATAAGCCCGTTGCTGGCGCAGCACAATTGCTAGTCTACTTTTAACTACGAGGGTTATTCACAAAGTTCCCAGAATGGTGGTTCTGTATGCTAATGTTATTCGAGGAAGGACCCGTGCGTGCACAAACACACACACACACACACACACGCATTTTTATTCAATTGATCCTGCCATTGTTGAAGCAGTGGTAGAAGGCATCTTTCGAAATCTGTTGGAACTGAGTCGTTGCATTTGATTTGATGTTCTCCAAGGTTGCAAAATGTTTCCCTTTGAGGCCCATTTTTAGAGTAGGTTTTGTCTCAAAGTCGTAGGCGATCAACCAAGGCTCATCACCAGTGATAATCTGTTGGAGGAACGGAGGATCCTTCAAAGTTGTCTCTAATAGGTGATTGTCATGTGACATTCCATCTGATTCGTGTTCAGGAGCCCAGGAACAAACATCTGGGCTAGCCTGTTGGCGTTGTGGTTAGCGCAACTGGCTTTTTTTAGGGTCCCGGGTTCGATTTCCGGTTAGGTCTGGCATTTCTTCATCACTCATTTTCATTTATCATCAGTCTCCATCATCTGCATAGCAGAAATTGCAAAACAGTCAGATGTAAAACCATCAAAAAAAAAAAGTAGGAACAGATGCGTCTCAACTTCATGTCATCGTATAAAATGGCATGAATTGATCCTTGTGAGATACCAACTTTGTTCACCAACTCCATGATTGTCATTCTTCGATCATCTAGAATCAAATTTTTTACTTTTGCAATGATTTCAGGATGTCGAAAATATCCCACTGCACTCGTCATCCTTTAATGTATCCTGCCCTTTCTTAAGCCAGTTGTAAACAGCGGATTTTTTTAGTGCCTTATCACCGTAAACATGCTGCAGTGCCAGTCAGCGTCTCTGAAGCTGACTTTCCCAATTTGCGCATGAACTTGACATTGCGTTGACTGACAACCATTCACATCCATTTCCCATGCAACACTGATACCACGATGCACTGTCCATATGTTCAAACAAGAGTGTGCACACAATCATATTGCTAGTTCGAGTATCTTATCGATTGTTTGACAACGGCAAGGCAATTCCGGAAACTTTTTGAATACCCCTCATATTATTTTACTTACTTTTAAAATATATTGTTAACAGATTGTTGTAATTATAATTTTGTTTGATGTGTTTGTTTTAGCAATGTGTTCAACTGGGAGATATTTAATATGTTGTTCATTATAAGGTGTTACACGAAATTTCTTTCTCAAAGAGTCAGAGATCCTGAGTTAATATCACACATTGAATCATTAGGTAAGTAAGTACTGTCTGTCTATAACTTGATGGCTTTCCGCAGAGAGGAGCAGAATCGGCTCGCTACTAGCCTTCTCAATAACACTTCATTATGTACCAATTCCAGTGTACTAGTTAGTAGTGGTACCATAATGAAATGTTATTGAGAAGGCTAGTAGCGGGCCGATTCTGCTCCTCTCTGCGGGAGGCCATCAAGTTATAGACAGATAGTAGTAAAGACATTAGTTGCAGTTATCTCCTCTGATAGTAATGATTTTCATTGTACGGAAAGTCCTTTGGTGAATGAAGTGAACGTTTAATTTCCAGGTTGAAAAGTAGATGTTTTTGAGAAGTTCTGGGCATGCTGATAAGCATAAACTTTTTTTCCACTTTGTGAGTAAGGCAATGGTAAATCATCTCTCTCTTCGTTTTACTTAGGTCGTGATTGTAGTGGAGTGGTAAGGAGCGATGAAGGTGGCGCGGTTAGCGGAGAGGTGTAAACAAACATGTACTTGTTATAGGATGCATTTATAGTAGACCTGCGACCACAGGGAACAGGAGATAACGTGTATAAGAGTGGCACTGAAAGAACAAAATTGTTTCTTTTGCTAACGGTGATGAACGTGCAGACCAACAAACTCGGACATATTCGGCAACCTACAGTGGTATTTGTTCCCTACATGGCTGGCGTTTGAAAAATAATGTGTTAATTATCAGTATATTAAGATATTTAAATGAAATAACATGGGGTTTTACATAAATTTCAAGATAGTTTTAATTTAACTTGAAAGTGGTACCCTACAATGAATTTATGATGAGGGAAAACTGATTTTGTGAATATACTGTTAACTGAAATTGACAACATTAATTTTTTCAGCTACCTGAAAACTAATTTTTCATAAATAGATATTTTTAATTTTCGTAAGGAGAGCACTGGACAAAACATGTGTCTGCATTAGTATAGTCTTGTATGTACTGCAATAGTGCAGCGTATGTAATCAACAATAGAACAGCATGCCTACAAACTACAATGGGTGTGGTCAATTTACAACTACACTCTGACTGTACTACTAACTGTAGGTCGGAGGGGTATGCAGGGTCCAAGTCAAGTATGCGCATGAATAACTCAGCACTCGTAGCAATTGGCTTGGCCTTAAGGCTTATTGAAGATAACAAATATTCTGTTTCGAATCTACATCCTCACTGCAAGGTAAGAGCTAATTGTTCCTCAGTACTAATTGGATTGCGAATGAAATTCGTTCATGTTGGGTGCATTCATGAGCTTACTTGATGCAAAATATACCCAAAAGTGCAGATTTACATTTTAAAGTATTGTATTTACTTATTTAGATGTAAACGTAATTATAAGTACAAGCGATTAATTTCTCCATTTTCTTCTCTATCAGCATTTATTTGATGAACGGACCATCTTCCTAACCGTTTGTCTTGGTTTACTAACGATTGTAAAACGTACAATTTTTTAGTACTACTTTTCAAATATGCCAATTTATGTTCTTCGACACAAACATTTTGAGATGTTTCGCCTTCCGCGTCGCACTTCTCACTGCTCTGCTATATGTGTTGTCCCCTTTGCAATCTTGTTGCTCTCCTTGCCACTTCACTATAAAAAAGAGCTTAATAGAACCTCTGGAGGTTCAAACCAGCCTTTCGGTTGGTCACCTAAACAAAAAATATAAAACTATGCATCTACACATATATACGCTTAATATACTTCAAGTATTACATCACAAAACTATAGAGACCACAACTTAAAAGCCAATGATATATGGATGCATGAAAAAGGTACTGTATGAGACACTCTCAGCTCAGGAGTTGAGGTACTAATGGGCACCATCCATGTATCCCTGGCACTAAACTTGTTAAAATTAATCAAAATTGAGGTGGCCTTTCACTCTGATATAATAAATAATGGTTTTAATCTCAATTTTTTGTTTTTTTATGTATAAAAATTTTTTTTTATATTTATCTTTTACTGTTTTTATACTTTTTTCCCTTACAAACACTTTCACGGTGCGCACCATTTCTTCAGGTAAAAATTATAGCTTCTAGAAATGATTTACAAAGATAGCATCTTCCTTTTTCAATGGTTTGAATAAAACTTCATTGAGGACCAATGGCCATTGACAAAGGAAGATGCAATCTTTGTAAATAATTTCTAGAAGCTATTATTATTATTATTATTACCTGAAGAAGCGGTGCGCACCGCGAAAGTGCTTGTAAGGAAAAAAGTATTAAAAGCAATGTAAGGTAAATAAGAGGGCTGTCCAGAAAGTAACAGACATTTTGAAATAAAAAATAAACTAAGTAAAAAAACCAATTTTTATTATGTACATTTTGAAGGTTAACTCTTAGGCTATTTTTCTACGTAATCGCCAAGTAAATTAAGGCATTTATCATAACGTGGTACAAGCTTTTCAATGCCCTTTTTGTAGTAATCTGCCGCCCGCAAGTTCAACCACTGGTTTACACCGGCATAGAGTTCAGCGTCAGTGTCGAAGTGTTGCGTAGTGAGCCATCTCTTTATCGCTGGGAACAGATGGTAATCGCTCGGCACCAAATCCGGACTGTACGGCGGATAATTAAAAACTTCCCATCCAAAACCTTCCAAGAGCTCTTGAGTACGTTTGGCCATGTGTGGACGGGCGTTGTCGTGGAAAAACAAAACTTTCCCACTAAGTTTTCCTCGACACTTGTTATGTATCGAGCGTCTTAATTTTCTGAGTGTTTCGCAATACCTCTCTAAATTGATTGTTTGGCTTCGTTCAAGAAAATCAGTCCATGAGCATTCCAAAACACAGTAGCCATGATTTTTCTTGCTGATAGCATCTGCAGACACTTCCTCGGTTTCTTGGGCGAATGCGTGTGACCCCACTCCATCGACTGCTGTTTTGTTTTACAGTTGACGTGCTTTACCCAAGTCTCGTCACCAGTTACGATATGATCGATAACATGGATACAACACGATACGATCGATAACTTCACAACTGGCAGGATTTTCAATCGCAGCGCTCATTTTAAAACTCCTCCACTGTATAAAAAGTACAATACGCATGATGTTCTGGCTACCTCGCCTGGTTGCGTACTGAATGTAGAAACACTCTGACGCCAAGATGGCGGCGCTAGCTCCGCCCACTGCCGTGCCAGGTCAAAACGTCTGTTACTTTCTGGATTGCCCTTGTATAAAAAGGTTTTTTGTGTATATATATGCATAAAAGAACAAAACATTAATATGGATTCTTCTGCTATGATGCTAAATAGTAACTTAAATGATTATAATTGCTTTGTTTGTTTAATTGATGCAGGTGGTAACAAAGGTAGAAAAGAAGGAGATGGTTCTGGTTTGTCGCAGTTCTTAGACTCTGTCATTGATCTACTAGTTCATGTTCCTGTCAAGTAAGTCTATATGTCATTTTATTTTCTCTTGCCTATATGAATTTGCTGGAAGGAAAGTATTCTTTTCATGTCTATTTTAACAAATCCACTCTACACTGAATGTACACATTTTCAGATCCCCTGAACCCAAAAAAACATGATTTTAGCAATTGGTCTGTGTGTGTGCATGCATGCGTGCGTGCATGTGTGTGTGTGTGTGCGTGTGAACAGAATATCTAGAGCACCCTATATGAATTTGCAGGAAGGAAAGTATTGTTTTCATATCGATTTTAACAAATCCACTCTACGCTGGATGTAGACATTTTCAGATCCCCTGAACCCAAAAAAACATGATTTTAGCAATTGGTCTGTGTGCATGCATGCTTGCGTGCGTGTGTGTGTGTGTGTGTGTGTGTGTGTGTGTGTGTGTGTGTGTGTGTGAGCAGAATATCTAGAGCACCCGACTCAATCATTTTATCGAAATCGGTCAACTGGAAGTAATAGTTTATTCGTGTCATTTTTCACTTTTTTGCGATTTTCTTAAAAACGGCTCCTATGATTTGTTTTAAAATCACCTCATGTAATAAATTTTTATGTTCTACAAGATAGGGTAGGCACCATGTGTGCTGAAATTCTTGGGGAGGCGTTTTCTTGTAAAAAAATTGTTCTTTTAACATTGCGACTTCAGTTTGTATTTTAGCGCAAAAATGTATTTAATAAAAATTGTATAGAATTTAAATTCCTACAACTTTGATTTGTAACATTTTTTTATTTAACGCTTAGTTTAGCGGTAATTAGCAATTTTCTGTTTATTTTCTAACAAAAACGAGTAAAACAATTGATTGTTTTAATATTTCAGCCTTAGTATGCATTTTACGACAAAAGTGTACATAATCAAATTTATAGGAAATTAAAAGATCTACAACTTTTATTTAGAGAATTTTTCTCTACAGAGCCTCGTTCTGCGTGAAAGAGTGATTTTCCGTATTTTTAAGTCAAACAGGTTGATTTTTATTTTGCATCTGTTAGGTAATGTTCACCCGAGTTAAGTAAAGTTTCGCCATCACTAGCTGTTATTCAAATGCACGCGCCTTGGCACTCTTAATTTCATCTCTTAATCCCAATTATACTGTGTCATTCTATGTTCTTCCGTACTATGTCATCTCCTGCATCATCTCACCCCTACCTATCTGATAGCATTTTCCTGCTTTCCTACCACTTGTGAACTGATCTTGAATGAGTGTGCACGTTTGTCACCTCTCTCGCTGCTAGGCTAGGGACGCTACCTAGCCTATGGACTCAACTGACGATAATTTAAGCTAATTTGATCGAACATTTCGGACTCTTTGTGTTGTGCTATATGTATTCAGTCAGGGTTTGGGTGTTTTCTACTACTTTACGACGATTTCTAGGCTTTTAATGATTAACCACAGCTTAAGCTTACGCTTCAAGAACTACATTGTTTTTCTACACTGTAATTTATGATAAGTACCAATTTGTATATCTTTTCAGTTTAGTTCACTAGTCATTTCCTATCCGTTTTGTTCCTATGCTTATTGTTTGCCTTTATCGTAGTTTCCTTTCTATTATTCCATTTACTGCTCCGTTTCATTGTTGTATTTCTCATGTACTTGTCGATACGAATTTTCTCGGTCTTGGGTGGAGATCATAAACAAACACCCTGGTCTGCCGGAAAACACACCGCATTGAATAGATTGTTAATTAATTATATCATTTTCAAGTCCGATGCCGTATTGGGCTTAACAGTGTCTTTCACACATGATTAAAATTAGGTTATGTTTATTGAGGTTAGTTTATCTGTTTATTTTTAATGTTTTATTACTAATGTTAGGTTATATTGTTCATTATTTGCATTGGGAAGAAAAAGTCGTGTGAGTGTTTCATACCAGATTGTTTTGAAGGTTTGAGCTTACTGGTGAGGAGGATTCCCTAAAGGGCTATTCCCGCGACGCTAGTTCATTACTAGTTGCTACTACTATACTATCAGGATGTACTAGCCTACTAGTGCGTTGGTAAAGGTTCCCACGGAGCTTGTTAATTAATGCCAGTACTCTGGAAACATAATTGTGAATTGTGTTGGGTACTTCTGTGCAAAGTACAGCTTACTAAAAACATCACTAGTTAGTGATGTGGTGCTCATGAGCGAGTCGCACAAAAGAGCTAGCTCTTTTAACTGAGCAGTGAGCTACCGCCTCTTTTATTTTGAATAACCAGCACACCGAGCGTTTCTCCCCACGCAGCACTCTCTCCGCACAGAGCTGACTTGTACATCCCCTCCACAACTAAACCACTTTTCTCTAGTCGCATCATAGCAAGGGCTACCTAAACGCTTCATCGAAAGTATACATTTCGTATCAAACTCTGTCTCTGTTTGTGAGAGTGCAAGAGACGGGTGCGGAGATGGTGTCATTATTCTTTCATACTATACTACAACAACCCTGAGACAAAAGGTTGTAAAATACCATTGTACTGTACTATAACAATTTTACCACGTGTGTACGAAACAAAGATAGACACATGCTAAAAATTTGTTTGTGGAAAGGGATGCATGAACGTTCAGGTTGACGCACGCGCAAATACAAAGTTCTGTGTGCGAAGGGTGAGCAAAGTCACCCTCAGCTCGACTCAGTGTCTGTTTATTCACATAGCTCAGCTCAGTGCTGTACGTGTTAGAATTTACTTGCTCATTCCCACAGTTCACCCCATCTCATCGTTCAATTGTATGGCACGCACTGCCGTTCACTCGAGTGTGCGGAGCGGGGTGTGCTAGCTCACCTATTTTACTGTACCATTTTTTTTTTTTTTTTTTTTTTTTTTTTTTTTTTGTTTGCGCCCTGGAGACTCCAGGAGGAGTATAGGACATGTCGTCAGATATAGCACCTGAAATACATATAAGAAACACACTAAGTATCACTACTATCAAGAAAGAAATTCTTGTACGCTATAAAAAGTTTCACCGATCAAGTAATTTTTTAAATTTTTTTTAAAGGAATTCAAATCCTCACAACACTTTAAAGATTGGGGTAATTTATTTATGAATTTTCTCCCTTCTACCATCCCATGACTACTAGCAACGTTTCACATTGATCTAGTTTTCTAACGCTAGTCAGTCAAGTATACAAGGAACTATGAGGGTGTAGTCCACTCGCTTATGTATTCAGATGAAATTCTTTTTATATTTTCTGTTTTGTTTCCAGAGATTCAACTTATTCAATACATTATGAAGCGATCAATAATTTGTTGGTGTTATTATCGGTGCAGTTATTCACAACGCAGTCTGCGATGCATTTACAAATTTACAGGTATTGCGATTTCGTTTTCAGTTGTGCACGTTGGAAAATATTAACATGTTAAAACCATCTGTTAGGTACCAAAACCCACAGTAGTTGCTAATGACCAAGCTGTGGATGCGACTTTAAATAAATTATGTTGTTTAGGTCATGAGCCGAAAGGCTGGTTTGAACCTGTAGAGGTTTTACTAAGCAAAACGATGAGTGAGGTGGTTTACCAATGCCTTTCTCACTGAGTGGAAAAATACACTTATCAGCATGCCAGGCCCTCTGAAAAGGACATATTTTCCACTCTGCAAATGACACCTTCACTTTATTCACCACAGGGTCTTGCTGTATTATTAAATTCATTACTTTCAGAGGAGATAACTCGGATTAGTGTCTTTTACACCTCTACTTCTTTTGTTCTTGAATGATTCAGTCATTTAATTGGCTGACCATGTGATAAGAAACAGAACTATTTATTTTAGCCCTGCAATGAACAGATTGAGTATGGATAATTTGACACTCCACCTGTCTATTATG
This sequence comes from Catonia carolina, assembly GCA_035578175.1. NCBI lineage: Eukaryota > Metazoa > Arthropoda > Insecta > Hemiptera > Achilidae > Catonia > Catonia carolina. Next base: position 52,027,122 of record JAQMRL010000009.1, on the reverse strand, counting down.
GGCAGAAATTAATTTAAAAAAAACTATTTTGAATATTTTTAGTGTTAAACGATTTCTTTTTTTGTAACGTTGAAATTTGGTTGGCAATGGCAGGCTTACGCCTGCAAGTTTTCAAAATAAGGGTGTGCACTTTTTGTACACCCTTATTCAAATTAAAAGGCACTTTACAACAAAACTTTTAAATACTGTTTCGGCACTCTGAAAGTGTTAATGCATTGTGATTGTTTGTTTTTAACATGTGTGTGTTTGTGTTTTTTGTTTCCAGGTGGATGATGGAGTCGACACAAGCCGAAGGTCTAATTAGATGTCTAATATTAATCTATATTGAACAAATTAAACCTCCGCCCAGTTCTGGTGGCAGCTTATTAATAGGTTTAGCTTGTGAGTATTGTTGTTGTTGTTGTTTAGGTCATCGGCTGGTTTGAACCTCTAGATGCTTTAATAAGTAAAACAAGGAGTGAGATTGTTACCATTGCTTTCCATTGAAATAGTATGCTTATCAGCATGCAAAGCATCTGAAAAACATCTGCTTTCCACCCTGTAAATGACACCTTCATATCATTCACCACAGGGTGTGGCTGTATTAATTAAACTAACATGCCCCGCGCTGCTTTGCATGTGAAAAATGTGTAATGAATTTTTTTAAATAAATATGTTACAGAAATTGTCTTAACTGCTAGTCGACTGTGTACAGCAATGTACACACACACTCACACACACAAAATGTTTTGATAATTTCCTCTGTGTACGTCTCTTGCCGTCATCAAACCCCTTCATCTACTTCAACAGCAATATGTATTCACACGTACATACACTCACATTTATGAAAATATTCATTAGAGCCCTTAGGGTTATCATTTTTTTAAATTTTAAAATAAAATGTTGGTGTGAATATAAATACAAATATACTGTCAAAATTTTATGAAAATCCATTGAGTAACTTTTGGAGACTACCCTGCACAAAAACAAAACACGCTTTGTCTTTATAATATTAGTATAGATGAAATTGATTACTCTCAGAGGAGATAACTGTGATTAGTGTCTTTTACACCTTTACCTATTTTGTAGTTAAATGCTTCAGTCATATAACTGGGTGACTATGTGATGAGGAACACAACTAGTGTCTGGTAGCCCTTGAACTAGCAAATCGAGTGCAACACTCCTTCTGCCTGTTATGGGCCTAACTATAACTAATAAATAAAAATACGGCTGGCAAAAAATTTAGCCTGAAATTTAGCTACCCTAGTGAATTGAAGCCATACTAAATTTTTTAAGTCTTTAATTAAGATGTAGGCCTACCTATCTAATGTTATTTAACATTTTTTTATTCTATTTTTTAGCCCTGTTACCTGATTGTTAATGTCTGGTAATTTTTTTCTAAAAAGAGAAATTTTTTTTCATGACATGAAGTTGGTAGCCCTACTCAACTGGGTATAGATATGGCAGTGTGAGTTGATTCGCCTTGAGCTGTGTAAAATGTTGTGCTGTTTCTGGTTGTGTTTCGACCAGAATGTCTTTTACCCGAGAACAATCGCTTGTTTAAATCTGGAGGCTGAAGCTCTTGAACTAATCGTACGCGATACGGATACAATTTAAATTTTTAGTTGCTTTCTAAACACTTGAATATGATAAACCAACTTGCGAGAAAAATTTTGTATATTTTCCTGTGGAGAATTGAGCAATCTTGTTTTCACATTCTCTAAAACATCATCTGTCAAGAGAGTTGGTCGTCCACTACGTTTCCTGTCACAAACACTACCTGTCTTCCGAAATTGGTTTGTTAGCCTAGAAATTGACATTTTTTCTGGTGAAGAACACCAATAAATTAAATTTGAAATGATTCTTTAACACTCACGATTTCATAGCAAAATATTGTTCAAGAATGAAACTCGTTCTAGGGTAAAAGACATTCTGTTCGTAACATGACGGGAAATGGCACAAAATTTTACATAGCTCATGGAGAATCAACTGACACTGTTATATCTATACCAGTTGAGTAGGGCTACCAACTTTGTGTCGCAAAACAAAATTTCCCTTTCTTAGAAAAAAATTACCAGACATTAACAATTGGGTAACAAGACTAAAAAACTGCTCTTTACTATCCATTAAAATATGAACACAATCTATTGAGAAATATTTAAAATACAGTGCGATGAAGAGCCTATGACATTTACTTTTGGCAGTCTTTCATAAAAATTCAGATCGGCTTTTTGGCATTATAAAGGTTAAGTACTGTATGTCAGAATAAAAAGGATTATTTATCATTTCATTTTTCAAAATATCATAAATTTTTCGTACTTATTTTCTTGCCATATTCTTTGGAGTAACGCATTGTTGTACTTATGAGCACTGTAATGTGGCCTGGTCTCCTTAGTTTGTCAGTTCTACCCCTAGGGACATATGTGGTGAATTTCTGGTGTCTAGGTGATTGGGAAGCCAAGAGAATTAATGAGTAAGTGAGTAAGTCTGTCAATCAATCCATCAGTGAGTCAGTCAGTGAGGAGTTTTATATTTTTTTAATGTTTTGGCTGTTCAATTAACCAGTGACTGATGTCGATGTTGTAATGTCATGTTGCAGCTGAGTTATGGAGCATATTAACGTTAAGTTCGGGTCATGATAACAGTGAAGGATCTCCGCTTGCGATTCAGGCCATTTTACTGCTTCTAGTCTTAATTAATCATTGTACAAGTGAACGGAATCCGTATAGAGAAGCTCTCAGCTCTTATTCTGGTAAGTATAACATACGAGCGACGTTCGTAAAGTAAGTTCCATTTTGAAATAAAAAAAGAACAAGTACAGATACAATAATGAAATTTATTTCATAAAAATCTACAACTCTTAAACTATTTTTCGACATACCTCCCGTGATTTTCCAGGCATTTGTCATAGCATGGTACAATGTTTTGTATACCCTCTTCATAGAATGCTGCCGCCTTTGTAGTCAACCAAGAGGTATCATGTTCTTTCAGCTCTTCATCGCTGTTCAACTGCTGACCCCCAAGGAAAGACTTCAGATGCAGAAACAAATGAAAGTTGCTAGGAGCGAAGTCAGGGCTGTACGGAGGATGGTCGAACTAGTCCCAGCCGAAGTCCTGAAGGAGTCTTTTTGTCTCATTCACAGTGTGTGGTTGGGCATTGTCATGAATGAAAACCACCCCTTTCGTGAGCATTTCGTGGTGCTTGTTCTGTATTGTGGGGCGCAGTTTCTTGAGAGTCTTGCAGTAAACTTCTTTATTGATTGTTTGACCTTGTGGCAAAAAATCAATAAAATTCAGTAAAATTCAATAAAATCAATAAAAATCAGTAAAATTCCTTTTCTGTTCCAAAACACTGTACACATGACTTTTTGAGGCATCAAAATTTATTTTGATTTAACTTTTGCTGGGGATGTAGTGTGTCTCCATTCCATGGATTGTCGTTTGGTTTCAGGGGTCCTCCGTACAGCTCTGACCTCGCTCCTAGCGACTTTCATTTGTTTCTGCATTTGAAGTCTTTCCTTGGCGGTCAGCAGTTGAACAGCGATGAAGAGCTGAAAGAACATGTTACCTCTTGGTTGACTACACAGGCAGCAGCATTCTATGAAGAGGGTATACAAAAGCTTGTACGACACTATAACAAATAGCTGGAAAATCACGGGAGTTATGTCGAAAAATAGTTTAAGAGTTGTAGATTTTTATGAAATAAATTTCATTATTGTATCTGTACTTGTTCTTTTTTTATTTTAAAACGGAACTTACTTTGCGAACGTACCTCATATATTTTGTTAGAAATGTTATGCTTACAGGTTGGGTTGGTTCACCCAAACCGCATATTTACCTTAATGTAACTGGTGGATCTTTCAGAACAATATATAATCATCATTTTAATGTATTGTTTTTTCATGTATATACATATAAAAAACTTTTTATATCTACCATCTGTCAATAACTTGATGGCCTCCTGCAGAGGACAGCAATATGCGGATTGTAAAACAATTTCACAAAACATTAAATTTTTTTAAGTAACTAAAACTTGTCGGAAATGACGTATTTTTATAAAACAAATTATTTTGCTTTTTTGTTCTATAAAATTATTTCGAAAAACACACGCTTAAGATAATTTATAATTTAGTAAAAGTTTTGCTTTTTAAGAAAAAAGCTTATTTTTCAAAATACATTGTCATTGTTCAACAACTATTTCACAGATTCACATAATATTTAACAGGTTTGTTCTGTAATAATTATGAAAAATGATAATGCAATAAAATTTAATAGAAAATCATTACTTTTTAAGAAGTTACTAGGTATTTTCATAAATAAATTTTGTAGAATTGCGAAACAACATAAAAAAGATAAATGTACACTTGTAGGAAACGAAATAAGGAGAAAATTTTCAATTAATTTTTAGTGAAAGAATTATTTAAATTGGATGAATCGTATAGGAGTTACACGGATTTAAAAAACCACTATACTTTGATTGTACTGACGTAACGTGTATGATGTAAACGGTAATATTTTCAAGCGCGGCGTTGAAGAGTTAACATCGAGAAAATTTTTGGTTGTTTGAAAAAGTGCACACGTAAAACAAATGAAATTATTAACAGAGCTTAAATACATTCTCTGTAAAGAAAAATCATTCAAATCGGATTATCGGTTGTAAAATTACCACATTTCAAATTTCGCAACTGCGGGCAACGCATTGCATGATAAGCAATTTTATTGGTCTTTCAAGAACAATTATAACGTATAAACAAACAACCAACTGATTATATAATAAAGTATTGCATGTTAACACGCTCTATAATCGATTTGTTCAGTACGAGATGCAAGACACGAGTGAACTACTGCGGCTCTTATACGCATGCATGCGTAATGTTTGTCAAGCTGATACATTCGTACAATCTGACAACGCTGGAAAATGTTCTGATTGGTCTAAATGCGTGGAACAGCAGAGCTCATCAACCGTGAAAAGCATTGCAGTGTCTTTTACACCTGTATCTGTTCTGTTGTTAACACGATGAGAATTGAGATTTTAACGAACATGCGGACTGTCATTTTACACCTAATAAAAACTTCTTTTTTTTTTTATTTTAAAGCCACATAGGACATAGGACTACATAAGTTCAGCAAATTAAAAAAAAAAAAGCTCATTTCAATTTTTGCCAATCAATTTTTCAGTTTTTGGAGTCCTTTCCTGATGTTTCCTTCCTTGAACTTTCTCCAGTATTCCCTCAATCCATCCGTCCTCTCTGCCGTTCCCTGTTAGAATACACAACTTTCTGTCGTTTTATCTGTTTCTGCTGTTCAAGTCGTGTGGTTTTCAGCCTGTGGTAATTTCCGGCTTTTGTTTTGAGGTCCTCAAGTGAGATTTGGAGCCCGTCCATGTCCTCCTTAATTTCCCTGATCCAGTGGGGCTGAGTTTTTCTGTTAAGGAAAAAGTTGATGATTTGTTTTGAGATTCTGGAAGAGTCGGTCCTCAAGAGATGTCCAAAGAAGGAAATTCTCTTTTTCCTCATCTGGTCTGCTAGAGGTTCTGTATTTCTGTATACTTCTTCTTTCGAGACGGGTTTCCATATCGCATCAGAGAAACATCCTTTGTTCAGGCATCTCCTGATGATCCGGCGCTCCAATTTTGAGATTCTGTGCTCCGTGTTTATCTTTCTGAGACTGTAGATTGTTTCGCTGCTGTATGTGATCTCCGGAAGAATTACGGTGTTGTAATGCCAGAGTTTTGAATTTATTGAAAGACACTTTTTATTGTAAACATTTTGTGTGTGTTTTGTGGATTTTGCGAGTATATAAAAACTTTTATATCATTTAGTTTCATTCCTAAAAATTTTTAAAAATAACCATTTATTTTTAAAGAATTTGTTATTAGAACAACATTTGAACCAAAATTTTTCTGTTTTCATTTATGACCAGAATAAAAATTGAAAATTAGGAAAAAATATTTTCTTATAGTAATATCAATGTACGTACGAAAAAGTGTCACTAAATCACTAAAAAATACAAAAACATATGTTTAGCTATATAGATAAATAAAGCAATTCATTAAAAGAATAACAACATTTAAATATTGCAAATTGATAGACGCATTCAAAAGATATCACACTTTGTGTTTAACAAAGTAACATGCTGGATGAAAAAAATGGGGGAAAAAATTGCCTCAAAATAATGTGGTGTCAACAATTTTTATTTACTCCTCTTCTATGAAAGTTCTATCTCTTTTCCACGTGTTATTTTGTGTATTATCCTTTTCTAAACAGGATAGCATAAATCAAAATATGTTTTCGTTTATCTTGACGCTAATTGTAAGGTTTAACTGAGGGATCGGTGAGACGGGTAGTGTTCACCTTCTTGTTCGATGTTAGGGTCATAAAATTTGTCACCAGCATTTCTAATTTATTGATTTTGATTGTTACATTTAAAGCTAACTGACGATGTGATTCCCGAACAAATACCTTTTTTTTTGTTGATAAGTTATGGATAAAAATGTTTAAATTTTAGTACTGGCTCTTCAAAAAAAATCTCTTTATTTCACGTAACACCACGTCGTCAATTTTAATCGTACAAATATGCAAGATACATCAAGTGAAAGAAGAAAAAAGTCTATCTATTAAAACTAAACTCGTTAGAAAATAATGAATAGTTGCGAAGATAATTGAGTTTAAAGAAAGATAATGACGAATGAGTGATATTGGGCTTCCTGGTTAGCAAGGGTTAAGTACTCCAGTCATATAATTGGGTGACTGTGTGAAAAAAAAGAGAACTATTTTTTGTAGCCCTGGAAAGCTAGCAGATCGAGCACAATTAATTTAACACTGCACCTGTCTCTTATGTGCAGTCATTACATCTATATTGATAATAATACTGTATATTTTCTATTGTTGTTATTTGTGTTTCAGATAATTTAAGTAATTTATTTCTGACGATTTGTCAAACGTTAAAAAGAGAAGAGACCACATTATTATTGTATCATTTGTTACATAGAAATTCACATTTTAAAACATATCTTTTAGCTCGTTCTGATATCGAACTCTTGGTAAGTTGTTTAACATTATTCTTTATAGCTGAATGTTGTATGTAAAATATTCCACGTCTGAATGTATTTATTTGTTTTTACTTTCTCATAAATATATTCATACATTGCCTGTATGAATATATACGACGGTGGTCCCAAAAGTACCTGTCCCAACAAAGAAAACATAAAAATTTTGGAATAGAATATATTTATTTTTCAACATAATCTCCTTTCAGCTCTATACACTTTTCCCAGCAATGTTCAATAAGCTCGATACCCTTTTTGTAATAAGAACTGTCTTGCTCCTCAAAATAGCCATCAACTGCCGACATCACTTCTTCATCGTTGGAAAATTTTTGACCACTGAGCCATTTTTTCAAGTTTGGGAACAGAAAATAATCCGAGGGGCTAAATCTGTCAAATAGGGTGCATGAGGTAGCAATTCAAACTTTAATTCAATAATTTTGACCCTTGCAATAACGGATTGTGAGCTGGTGCATTGTCTTGATGAATCAACACTTTCTTCTTAGCCAAATGCGATCGTTTTTGCTTGATTTTTTCGCTCAAATGTTGCAATAAGTGCATAATACTCACCATATCTTTTTCTATCTTTTTCAAGATAGTCAATGAAAATTATCCTACGCTCATCCCAACAAACCGACGCCATGACCTTGCCTGCAGATGGAATGGTCTTTGGCTTCTTTGGAGCCGGTTCTCCCTTTTTAGTCCATTGTTTTGATTGTTCTTTTGTCTCTGGTGTGAAGTGATGGACCCATGTTTCATCCATGGTTATGAAACAGTGCAAAAATTTTGCTTTGTTGCTGTGAAACTTCTCTAAAAACTCAATTGAAACATCTTCACGACACTGTTTTTGCTCGAGTGTGAGCAAACGTGGCACCCATCTTGCACACAGCTTTCTCATGTCCAAATTTTCAGATAATATGCGATGTACTACACTTTTTGAAATGCACACTATGTCTGCTAAATCGCATACTTTCAGCCAACGATCATCCAGTACCGCTTTGTGGATTTTCGTCACCATTTCTGAAGTCATTTGGTCAAGCACTGCGATGCTCGTCTTGGCAGCTCGTACGGCCTCGTTTAAACTCTGATATCCAGTATTTTACTGTTGTAAACGAAGGTGTGGACTCACCCAGAGTAGAATCTAGTTCAGCTTTTATATTGGTTGGGCTGAGGCCTTTCAAATGAAAGTATTGTATCACATAACGATGACGAATAATCTCAATTTTCACAAATTTACCGTAAAATAAATAATGAACAACATGGCATCTTCAAACTTGAAACATAGCCTTTTAAATTGTGTACTTTCTAATACAATGATATTTTTTAAATAACTACCTCCATTTCTCTGTCAGGCCAGGTACTTATGGGACCACTCTTGTAGGTAGGAAAGTATTGTTTCATGTCAATTTTTTGAAATCAAGTTTTCACCGGATAAGTATACACATTGTCAGATCCCCTGAACCAAAGAAATATGTTTTTAATGATTAGTCTGTGTGTGTGTGTGTGTGTGTGTGTGTGTGTGTGTTTGTGTGTGTGTGTGTCTTTGAACAAAATATCTCAAGAACGGAACATTGACACAAACATTTTCATTAAAATCAGTCAACCAGAAGTCGTAGTTTATTTGCCTAATTTGTCACGTTGTGTATGATATCAAGAGAAATTCGTCTGGAGTGTTTCACATTAGATTTTTAATGGTTGATGTGGTGTTTCAGGTTCTTCCAATGCTGCAAACGATTTACAGCACGCCTGATAATAATTGTCACCATATGTACATGTCGTTAATCGGTCTACTTATTCTTACTGAAGACCAACTCTTCAATAAAACTGTACATTCTACGGTAAGTTTACGCGCATTTATACAAGTATATATCTTATACAAACCAATAAAAGGCAGGAGGAGTGTGTAAATTATTTACACTTGATCTGCTAGTTCCAGATCTACAAGAAATAGTTGTGTTTCATACCACACGGTCACCCAATTATATGACCGAAATATTTAACAACAGAACTGATACAGGTGTAAAAGACACTACGAGGTGTGGCTTTTAAATAACGAGAATGACGTTATAAAAAATTTTATTTTTATTTTATACATAATCACTTATTGTCACCTTCAATATACACTCCTTTTCTATCCCTACAACGCTCCATGCGAATTTCCCATTGTTGGAAACAGTGCTGGAAGTCATCTTCTGTCAGCTCCTTCAGGACACGTGCCACTTTCTCTTTTACAGCTTCCACAGACTCAAATCTTGTCCCTTTTAATGCAGATTTCACCTTAGGGTACAGGCAGAAGTCACATGGTGCAAGATGTGGTAAATAAGGTGGATGTTCTAACACTGAGATGCTGTAATTCACTAGGAACCTCTTGACAGATAACGCGGAATGAGCTGGCTCGTTGTCTTGGTGGAGAACTCATGATTTGCTCTTCCACATTTCGAGGCGTTTTTTCCTTACTCTTTGACGTAGTTTAGAAAATACCTCAAGGTAGTATTATTGATTAATTGTTTGACCTTCAGGAACCCAGACAAGATACACAATCCCATGGATGTCAAAAAAAACAGTCATCATTGCTTTGAATTTTGACTTGCTCATTCGAGCTTTTTTGGCTCTCGGTGAAGTTTGGCTCTTCCAGTGCATAGTTTTGCGCTTCGTTTCCGGATCATAAGTAAGAAACCACGTTTCATCGCATTTTATTATTTTCTACTGGTTCCCTAAGGTGAAATCTGCATTAAAAGGGACAAGATTTGAGTCAGTGGAAGCTGTAAAAGAGAAAGTGGCACGTGTCCTGAAGGAACTGACAGAAGATGACTTCCAGCACTGTTTCTAACAATGGAAAATTTGCATGGAGCATTGTAGAGATAGAGAAGGAGTGTATATTGAAGGTGACAGTAAGTGATTATGTATAAAATAAAACTAAATTATTTTATGGCAGTCTCGTTTTTTAATAGCCACCCCTCTGCTGTTCCAAGCATTTAGCCAATCAGAACGTCTGCCAGCGTTGTCAGATTGTACGAATGTATCAGCTGGACAAACATCACGCACAGTAGTTCACTCGTGTCTTGTATCTTGTACTGAACACATTGATTATAGAGCGCGTTAACATGCAATACTTTATATTATTATTTTATCAAACATCCTATGCAGGATTATAAACAGCCAGATTATTTAAAATTGAAATATATATTTTCTAACCACCAAAATACGGTAACAGAAAACACTTAACAATGTTTATAGCACTTTTGTGTATCTTGTACACATCTTCTTCAAATTTACTGAAGATGTGTAAAAGTTACTTGAAAGCGCTATAAACATTGGTAAGTGTTTTCTGTTACCGTATTCTGGTTGTTAGAAATATGTATTTCAATTTCAATACATTATACCGTGCGTTCGGAAAGTCGCTGTGCACTGGAATTGTGACTATGGATTTATGAAAATATGTATAAAGAAATGACTAAGCATTTTGGAAAAAAATTTTTACGTTATTGTTCTGATATTTTAGAGAACTTTACGCATCAAATAACACAAGTGGAAATGAATAATGGTTGGTTCCAACAAGACGGGGCAACAGCACATACATCTAACATCTCAATGGCTTTCCTGCGCAACGTGTTTGGTGAACGAATAATTTCAAAGAATTTGTGGCCTGCAAGATCTCCTGATCTGACTCCCCCCGATTTCTTTTTATGGGGTGCGGCGAAACAAACTGTGTATCGGAACAGACCACACACGATTGACGAACTTAAAGCCGCAATAACGGCATACATTCAAGGAATCACTGTTCTTCAGTTGCGAAAGGTGTTTGCAAACAAAATGAAACGAGTGCAATGCTGTATTGATGCCAATGGAGGTCATTTCGAACATTTTCTATAAACAATGTAATCACGGTTTAACAATGTAATTAAGGTATTGAATAAATTTTTTTCCAAAATGCTTAGTCATTTCTTTATACATATTTTCATAAATCCATAGTCACAATTCCAGTGCACAGCGACTTTCCGAACGCACGGTAATATAATCAGCTGGTTGTTGGTTCATGGGTTATAATTGTTATCGAGACCAAAAAAAGTGGCTGACAAAATATATAACAGAGCTACGAGAGCAAGTATTGGCAAAATTGATGGCAAGTCATTGGGGTAGTTATGAAGTGGGAAGGGGGCAATGTATATGCTCAGAGCTCATAAACTTTGAAAAATAGTATACTCCCAGTTTTCACCCCTGAGGGTAATGAATTTCATTATTCAGCCGTATCGTGTGGTGAATGAAGTGAAGGTATCATTTGCAGGGTGGATAGTTGATGCTTTTCGGAGGGCCTGGTATGCTGATAAGGTTATGATACTCAGTTGAGTAGTGGTTAGCATAAAGAGCTTCTCCCACTGCAGCAAGCTTGCGGTGGGTAGCAGAAACCAAGCATCCTTACGCCCACTTTTATTATGACGCAGTAGGTGAAAATTGCACCCGGCACTTCGCACATCACGTATTGTATACGAGGTCTGTCCAATAAATATGCGAACTGAGCCCATAAAAACTTTATTTTGCAAAATTTAGTCTACATCAATTTTGTCCCCTTCAAAGTACTCTCCAGTTGTTGTTATGCACGTATTCCATTTTCTTTTTCACTGTTTAAAGCACCCTTGGAAGTCCTCAGCAGTTAGACTTTTTTGTGTTCTCGTCGTTTCTTGCTTTATTGTGTCCAAATCTTCCCAGTGATGTTCCCTCATCACATTTTTGCATTTTGGGAATAAGAAAAAGTCGCAGGGGTGATATCTGGCGAAGAAGAAGGATGATCAAGGATGGTGATAGAATTGTTTGTCAGAAACTGGCGAACAATCAATGCTGAATGTGCAGGTGCATTGTCATGGTGAAGGATCCATCCATCACCTTGACAAATGTTCGGTTACAATAGTGTGCACTGTTGATTTTCCTAGATTCAGTTCACCAGCTATCATTCAGACAGTTTTTCGACGAACACTAAGGACAAGGGACTGCACATGATCAATGTTGTCGTCCAACACAGGTGGTTGAAGGTCGTCCCGGCCTCGCATCATCCGTGGCGTCTTGTTGGCCATCTTTAAAACGCTTAATCCACGTGAAAACTGATATATTTTCTTCAGAGCAATATCACCGTAAACAGCTGTAAATATTTCAGTAATTTCTTTATAACTTTTACTGCACTTCACCAAAAACTTGATATTGATTCGTTGCTCCGTGATTTCGTCAGTTTCCATTTTCGACAAACAGTAAAAACAAGGACAGCAGAAACTAACATAACTAGCACTATAGGCACAGTTTGACGATCCGCCAAGCACTGACAGCTCATTGGGAATCAGGCAACTTGGACCGCCAGTGTGTGGGACTATAGTCCGCGTCATGGGCGCTAGCTTGCACAAGTTCGCGTATTTATTGGACAGACCTCGTATATGTCACCCAATTTCATTGTAAGCACTCCCTGCAAGTATTAGAAATACTAGAACCTATACTATCTAAAGCAGTGGTTCCCAACCCGCAGAGGTCTGCGGACCACTCAGCCTGAAAGTGAACTACCACGGACCACCCATTACATTATTGCATATATCTTATCAGTTGTATCCAAATTAAAAAGTGATTAAATAAAACAAATTTTCAGAAACAAACTATCATTATTAATTAAGAAACTATTATTACAAACATAGAATTGTTATTTTCAGAAAGAAGGGTACATTGAACATCACAAAAAGTAAAAATATTTTAATTGTAAATTGTCTTTTAATAAAATAAGGAATACAGAATTTACTTAGTCGAAAATAACAATGAAAATTAGAAAATGAATTAAAAATGAAATGAAAATTTCAATGTGACTTTTGTACATGAATCTTTCTGACTAGCTGAGGAATTCTAGGTTTTAGGCTCTTGCTAAGAGCTACTCTCAAATCACTGCTTACATTTAGTCGATTTCGTTGTTTGTTTTTAATTAACAATAAACTAGAGAACCCCTTGCTCACACAAATAAATGGTTGAAAACATCATAAGATACCGCCAAGCTACTTGCCGAATCTTGGGGAAGCCCAGGGCATTCTTACACCACAACTCTTCTACCTTTACTTAATCTGAATCTTGAATGTATTTACTTAATCTTGTTCAATGAAAATCGTTACTTTGATTTAATCACGGGAAAATATTAGGTACTTTTTTATAAGTAGTCACCGGACTTTCACGGACCACCCCGAAGGCTCTCACGGACCACCTTTGGTCCGCGGACCACCGGTTGGGAAACACTGATCTAAAGGTAGCATTCGGTTCTTAGCAACGGCGACCAAGGAATTACATCGGTCACACAACGCTGTCGCTCTTGAAGCAATGCAGTGGAGGAGACCAGCCTGTTTATTTTTGTTCACCGTGTCTTTTAGTACAGAGGAGGATGAAATTGAACTGTTCATGTTATACTCTACAATACTTTTTGAATTTTTCTTGCTTATCATGCAAATGTCTTTTTATGAGTGTTTGAAAACACTCTACTTAAACTTAAATTGTTTGGTTTAACCTTTAAACTCGCTAATTTTCCAAACCATTCAAATCCACTAATTGTCGTTAGTGTTGATTCACTAACCCAGTCATTTCTTTTATGTTCTTCGTTTTTTCACCCCTTTCGTATCTTTTAATGACATCTAACTTTTTCTTTTAAAATAATCGCTGTTTGAAAACAGCCCTCTTCTTCTCGTGTTGTAAACATTGAGTCGGTTGCCATCATTTTTTCCGATAACATTGCTAACGTTTAAAGAATTTCTTCATCGTGTTCAGTTTCATCCACTAAAAGTGCTGTATAAGTCTTTTTCTAATCGAAATTAAATTATCTGATATAATACAGAAAAATACATAGCTGTTTAGATTGATTAGCATCTTGGGTTGCGGTCGTGTGGATATGTATGCATGCAGTGGCCTGGCACTGGGTCGTGTTCACTTGGAATCGAATGCTACCTTAAAACTCACATCCTTGTTATTGTACTAAGATATACTGTACTTCTTCTTCTTCAAGTGCCGTCTCCGCGTCGGAGGTTGGCGATCATCATTGCTATTCTAACTTTCGAAACAGCTGCTCGGAACAGTGACGTGGAGTTGAGACCAAACCAATCTCTCAAATTCTTCAGCCAGGACGCTTTCCTTCTACCCGGCCGGCGCTTTCCTGCTATCTTTCCTTCCATTATCAGCTGAAGAAGTCTGTATTTCCCGTTTCGAAGAACATGGCCGAAGTACTGCAGTTTTCGTCGCTTGATGTCGTATAGCAGTTCCATCTCCTTGCCCATCCGAGTCAGTACGTCCGTGTTTCGTACTCTGTCGGTCCACGATATACGGAGCATGCGGCGGTATAGCCACATCTCAAACGCCTCCAGCCTCCTTTCTAGAAGTTTCGTTAGTGTCCATCCTTCCTGCCCGTAAAGAAGTACAGGAAGTACGTAGCACCTCAGAATTCGGAGCCTCGTGTTGAGACTAAGATCACGCTGGCACAATAGATGTTTTAGTTTCGTGAACACCGCTCTGGCTTGCTCAATACGCACTTTAACTTCCTGACCGTAGTCCCATTTGTCATTTAGGCAGCACCCCAGGTATTTGTACGTGTGCACCTGTTCAATGGCGGAGCCAGCGAGTGTGATTCCTGCGTTGACCTCCTCTTCACCGATCACCATGAACTTGGTTTTACGTATATTCATCCGTAGTCCGTATGCATTGCTAATTGTGTTGACGCGTTCCAGCAACACTTGGAGATCTTCCTCGCTATCTGCAATCAGCGCTGTATCGTCGGCATATCTCAGGTTGTTGATGCCCTCTCCATTCACTATAATGCCTTCTCTGCATCCATCCAAAGCTTCCGACAAAATGGCCTCCGAATATAAGTTGAAGAGCATCGGTGAGAGCACGCATCCCTGTCTAACCCCACGGCAGATTTGCACTTCCTCCGACAGCTCCTCCCCCACTCGCACCTTGGCACATTGGTTCCAATACAGGTTGGCGATAATTCTTATGTCGCGATCGTCGAGGCCCACTCGTTGCAAAATTTCTAGCATCCTGTCGTGTAGTACTTTGTCGAATGCCTTCTCGTAGTCAATGAAGCACAGGAATACGTTCTTGTTCATATCTCGGCATCTCTGAACGAGGACATTCATGGCAAACAAGGCGTCTCTCGTGCCGAAGCCTCCTCGGAATCCAAACTGTGTGTCCGTCATTTGTTCTTCGCACTTTTGGTAGACCCGTTCATGTATTATTTTCAGGAAAATCTTCAGAACGTGGCTCATTAAACTAATCGTCCGGTGTTCTTCGCAGCGTCTTACTGTACTTAGTGGATTTTAATGTACTCGTATGTCTAATATTCCAGGTATCTTGTATTTCAACAAAATGTGATAAACTGTTTTTGTATTGTTGCAGATGTTGAAAGGAATCACTTGGTATACGGAACGGATGATTCCAGAAATATCTTTAGGAGGCCTCATGATACTAATCACCGCTAGAACTGTTCAATATAATCTTCTCAAAATGAGGGTAACGCACCTATCATTCTTATTAATAAATTATTACTTTCTCTTGCCTATATGAATATATAGGAAGGAAAGTATTGTTTTCATGTCGATTTTCGAAATCGAGTTTTCACCGGATCTATACGTTTTCAGACCCCCTGGACCCAAAAAACATGTTTTTAGCGATTGGTCTGTGTGTGTGTGCGTGCGTGTGTTTATACAAAATATCTCAAGAACGGAACATCGTACCAACTTGAAACTTGAAACTTAAGTTACATACCCTTACCGGACCCGACACAAACATTTTCATCAAAATCGGTCAACCGGAAGCAATAGTTTATTCGTATAATTTTTCACTTTTTTGCGATTTTCTCAAAAACTGGTCCTACGATTTTTTTTAAAATCGCCTGGTTTACTCAATTTTTTATTCTCTACAAGATAGGGTAGGTGCCATGTTTGCTGAAATTCTTGGTGAGGATGTTTTTACATAAAAAAGTGTTTTTTTAAGATTATGGCTTTAATATGTATTATAGCGCAAAAATTTATATAATATTTTATTTCAAACATTTATTTGTACAACGCTTAGTTTAGCGGTAATTAGCGATTTTCTGTTTTTTCTCACGAAAACGTGTGAAAAATCATTTTTTTAAAGATTTTGGCCTTAGTATTCATTTTATGACAAAAGTGTTTATAATCAAATTTATAGGAAATTAGAAGATCTACAACTTTTATTTAAAGCATTTTTCTCTACAGAGAGTAGTTCAGTGTGAAAGAGTGATTTTCCATATTTTTAAGCCAAACTGAGGTTGATTTTCATTTTGCATCTTTCATATATGATTAAAATTAGGTTATGTTTATTGAGGTTAGGTTTTTGTTTATTTCTAATGTTGTGTTATTAATGTTAGGTTATATTGTTCTTTATTTGCATTGGCAAGAGAAAGTTGTGTGAGTGTTTCACACCGGATTTTTTTAAATTATTAACAGGGTACTCCTTCAAAAATATGAATTTTTCCCCATTAGTGGTTACAGCTATTTAATCCCCCCTATACAGTGAGCCCTCGACTTACGTGACGGATGCATTCCGCAAAATCATCGCATACCATGAAATTTGCGTAACTTGGATTGATTGGTTTAACCTTTAAACTCGCTAATTTTCCATACCATTCAAATCCACTAATTGTCGTTAGTGTTGATTCACTAACCCAGTCGTTTCTTTTATGTTCTTTGTTTTTTCACCCCTTTCGTATCTTTTTCACATCTAACTTTTTGACATCTAACTTTTTCTTTTAAAATAATCGCTTTCTATAGCCTTTTTTTACCTTTTTATATTCTTTATTCGAACTCATATTGTACATAAAGTAACAACAAAAACAAGAAAATAAAAGACGTACAAATTATGGCACAATTAAAATCATGATTAAATTTCTTCTTCTTCTTCTTCTTCTTACTATGAAGGATTAGGCATAAGCCTGTTCCGAACTCACAAACCATCCTGTATGTCTACACAAACGAGATATTCCAACCCGTACATCTCAACTACTGCCATCTTCTTTGAGGTCTCCCCACCTCCCTTCTTCCAGCTGGAACATATTCCGTCACTTTTAGAGGAGTTCTCTCCTCTGGCATCCGTTCCAAATGTTGCCTCTATTGATTCCGGTACTCCTCCACTTTTTCATTCAAGCTAAATACACCCAACTCGGATCTAATTTCTTCGTTATGTATTAGATCCAGCCTCGAGCAGCCCTTCACCCTTCTAAAAATGATTAAATGTATGCAACCATATATGATCGATATTATTAACGCACTAAACAGTACTAATGTTTGGAACAAAACCAAATCAAGATAAAATTCCAGAGTAAAATAGGGAGTACAACTACGATTAGGATTTCGAAAGCAAATAGCAAAATAATGGCATAAATGTAACCGTCCATAAGATAAGAATAACTGTACATGATAAAATATCATGTTCAACACATTTGCGCTAACGTGAACTCGTGTTAGTCGAGGTCTTACTGTACTAATATAGCAAACGGGTGAAGGTAGGAAGGGGCAAAGGGGTAGGGGCAAAGGGGGTAGGAGTAGGGGGTGGGTTTACGACAAAATACTACGTGCAGTGTTTCCAAACAAGTCACCCTCATATCATTCTCCTGTAACTTACAGAATTGTGAAATTTACGAACATGTTGATAAAATTATGCTTTCCAAATGGTTTTTCACAAGTAAAATCTAACTGTATGAACGTGTGTGAGACGCCATGAGAAAGGAATGTACGGCTGCTGTGTATTAGAAGTAGAACAGCCGAAACCGTAAGGGTTAAGAAAAAAGAGATCTCTTCATGAGATGATGCATCTCATGGCTGGTGGCAAATTTTGAAAAGTCGTACCTTTGACTTATGGCAAAAACCATTATGGATTTCTGTCTCTATTCTGTAAGAGGAATCAAATGACACTATTTTTGTTTCCAAATTCTGATTTGAGTTTTTGATTGCTGGTTTTGGGCCACTGCCAATCGAAACTGAAACTTCAAACCCATCTAACCCCACCAACGTTTTGTGCAGATTATGAATCCAAAAACTGTTTGTTGCTATCTCTAGTATTTTCTGCCCTCTGGGTGTGACAGACGAATTTGGGAAAATTACAGATGACAATTAATTTTAAAACTTGTCACCAATAAATAATTATATTATTGTTTTGTTTCAGGATAAATATTTACACACAAATTGCCTTGCCGCTTTAGCGAACATGTCTGCTCAGTTTTCCGATTTACACCCGTACGTCTGTCAACGCATAGTCGGTCTCTTTGAAGTACTCGCAAGAACACATGCGCGTGCTAATTATGAGGTAATTAGTTTTACTATTACCTGCCCATAACAGGCAGGTGGAATGTTAAATTATTGGCACTTGATCTGCTAGTTGCAACACTACAAAATATAGTTGTGTTTCTTATCACATGGTCACTGAATCATATGACTGAAGCATTTTACAACAGAACATGTACAGGTGTTAACACTTTTGCTAAGAAGTCTGGTAGGGTCAGTGGCGGAGCGTATAGCAGCTTACTGTCGATAAATAAAAGTTTTATTCCACTCACCTTGGAAGTCCTGCGACTTACCAGCTGGTACTAGTGGCTTTCTGATGAGTGTTGAGCTGCCAAAGATCTTGAATAAGTGGACTGTATTTAGCGTGGTCGGTTTCCTGGAGTGTCTCCAGTGCGTAAATACATAGCGATGCGTGAATTTAATAGAGAAATAAATTTAAGTAATATAAAGAAAACAAATTTGCGGTCGCGGATAATTTCCAATACTAGGGCGAAAGCGGAAAAGGGTAAGACAGCACAGAGAGCGATCTTTTGCGTTGCGAGTTAGCGGACGGCTGTGTCCAGTTCAGTATAAAACTGTTTGTATGTGCAGGTAGAAATCAACCCTCATTGGTTGAGACCGATAAATGATATCTTAGAATAGAACACAAAAATAAATTGATGAATTGAACCAAACATACAATTTAAATAGTCCCAAACAAAGCCCATCAATTCACTTTTGTCACGAAAGTTATCTGTTTTGCGAATCCCGTCGTTTGACGTTCTTTGAATTCCCCGCATTGTATTAAGTGATTGGACGTCTACGGACAATACCGTATTTACGCGTGTATAGGCCGCACTTTTTTAGACAAAACTGAACGTGAAATAATGGGGTGCGGCTTATATTCGAGATAGGCTATATCTACATGCATATGATAAATATAAGTATGAATGAAACTTCAAATATGAAATTGAAAACAATTTATTAAAATGAAAAATACAGTATTACATACCTGATAAAAATTAAAATATGGTAAATAAACTATTGTTCATCGTTTGATTCATCGCTGGAGTCGTCATTCATGCTTGTATTTTATCTATCAGATGATTGTTGCCACACCGCATCATCTTCGGTCCCGTCCATCGCATTTGAAATTGACGTTACTTTGAAGCTCTTGGACACCATTTCTGAGGGAATGAGTTTCCAGGCAGCCAGAATCCATTCGCACATTTGAGATAATGAAGGTTTCTTCAATCGTCCGGTCGGTGTCATTTCTGTAGATCTGCTTCTCCAGGCCTGATACAAACTCCGTAAATGTACTTTGAATGGGTGATTGATCGATACATCAAGGGGTTGTAACATGCCCGTCATTCCTCCTGGTATAACAACCATGTCACACTTTTCTTGCCTCAATTTATCTTTAACGTTTTCTGTCATATGTGCTCGAAAACTGCCAATAATGAGCATAGACCGCCGACGTAGGAGTGCACCAGGACGTCGAAACCATACAGAGTTTAACCAATCCATATAAAGTTCTTCCGTCATCCATCCCTTTTCCTGTGCTCTCACTAAAATTCCTGAAGGCAGCTTTTCTTTAGGAACTGTTTTGTGCTTAAACACCACGTAAGGCGGTAGTTTACGTCCATCTGCAGTGATGCTCAACATCACAGTACATCGCTGCTTTTCTGCCCCAGCAGTTCGCACTAACACTGTTTTTTCACCTGAAGCATTCACTGTTGTTTCATTCGGCATGTCAAAAAATACTGGAGTTTCATCACAATTTCCAATCGCCCCCATACAATAATCGTTCTTCTTTCTTAGCTCCAGAACATGCCTTTGAAACTCGAAAAGTTTGTCTTGGTACGTATCAGGAAGCCGTTGCGCCAATGTGGTCCGTCGTCGAATAGCCAAGTCATGTCGCGCCATAAATCTTCTTGCCCAGCCGTAGCTTCCCTTGAAGTCATCACGAGGAATTTTTATGCTTTCTGCTATTTTTTGGCCTTCAAACTGCAACATTTCTACAGACACAGCAAATCCGTTAGCTCGTATTTTACGCACATAATCCAAGAGAACGGTTTCTATTTGAGGATATTTTGCCTTCTTTCCGCGAAAAGATTGTCGATTTTTTGATGTTTTTTGAAGCGCGGCCTTTGCTTGTATCCACCTCCGTACGTTTTTTTCGTGAACATCGAATTTTCTCCCTGCCGCACGATTACCGTTTTCTTCTGCGTAACGCACCACTTGCAGCTTGAATTTTGAAGTGTAACCAACTCGTTCTCGGCCCATGTTGCACCGACAAATTCAACTCACGTTATGACGAAATCTAATGGAGACAGGCTACTTTTGTAGTTTTTGTAGAGTGGGATAGGGACACAGGAAAGTTACAGGAAGTATAGAAAGAGGAAATGGGTTGCATTGTATAGGTAGATGTATGAATAACATTCATTGTATTGGGTGATTTATGGGTTTTACCATTCATTAGTATGTTTCCTTCGATTACAATACTATCTGCCAAGAATTCATTGCGACACAATACCGGTCTTTGAAAAGGCTATATAGGTACTTTTGTTGGTTGTAGTTCCTGCTATCCATAATTGGAAAAACATTTTTTACCCAATTTACTTGCTTCAAAACTGGGTGCGGCTTATACACGCGTAAATACGGTATGTTTTGTGTTACAAACATTATTTTAAATTTTTAGTTATAATATACACCACTAAAGCACTTATTAAAAGTTTTATTTCCTGTCTGTGGTTACTTTAACGTATGTTAACTAAGCGTGTTTATAACCTACAATTTGTGTTGTACAGCATGTGCATTGTTTGTTGTTTTGAAACATGTCATTGAATAATAATGAAAGTATTATTATAATAATATAATATATTATATTATCATTATTATTATATATGATGATATTATTCGAGTTGTAAATAGATTTTATAATCATGTATTTTTGGTGTAATACAATATAATTAGGTCGCCTCCGTCCAGGTCTCAGTTCGAACAATCAAACCCGGTCTCAGGTTTGATTCCTAGCTTGGGTCTGGGAATTTCCTTAGTTAAATCCCACTGTAGTTGCTAATAACGGAGCTTTTGATGTGATTTAAAAAAAATAAACTAGAGAAAATCAATATACGCTTAATTAAATCAAGTTTTAATATTTCTAGTATGGTTGAATTCTTGTTTTTCTCTCTAAAAGTTGTTTTATTCGTTAGCATATTTTTAAGCACAAAAATTATTTTGGTTAATATATTTTTAAGCACAAAAATTATTTTGGTTAATAACAAAAATAATTCATGTTAAAGAAAAAGATTAAACGTTGAATTTTGAGGTAAGTAACAATGAAATTGGTTCAAAAATAAAATTAGAATATAATCTTGAAAACAGTCATAAATGGTCGGCATGGTACATAAGTAGTGAAAGTGTTAAAAACACTTGTCACAGTTATTTCCTCTGAGGGTAATCAATTTCATTATAAAGATAAACCCTCTAACGAATGAAGTTAAGGTATCAATTGCAGTGTGGAGTTTAGCTTCAGTTTTCTACTTGCTTGTGCCCTATATTAACATATAGGGGAGGAAGTATTGTTCCCGTGTCGATTCTTAGAGTTTCCATCGGTTAGACACATTTTCGAACCCCTTGAACCCAAATAAACATGTTTTTAGCGATTGGTCTGTGTATGAACAAAATATCTCTAGAATGGAATAACGTTTGTAATTGCTAATGACAGCTCAATTGCAGTAAGTAGATTGTCGTTCATTACTCAAATGAGAACTTTTTTTTATTTGTTTAACGTCCGACTCTTCCGCAATTACTGCTAATGCAGTAATTGTGAAGGATGAAATAATTTTTTGTAACGTATGAAAATATGCCGTGCCTGAATGGGATTCGAACCCAAGAGAACTCAAATGAGAAATGAACTGAAACCGAAACTGATATGAGAATTGAACTGACCCTTAAACAAACATAGGTTTTTTTTATTTACATTGGCAAGATAAAGTCGAGTTAGTGTTTCACACCATATTTTTTTTAATTTGTGTAGTCTGATGATGGTGGATCCACCGAAGAACATCTGTAATTAATAAAAAGGTAAAAATTATTGGTATTGTACTTGACACGTCAGTAAAATAGTTAAAGTATTTTTTCGATAGAATTAATTTTAAATAGTTTGTTTACTACAAATTTTGTTCCGTTTTTACAGACAAGTGCCGTAGAAGAAGCATTAAGAATACTATTAGAAGTGATAAATTCATGCTTAACGCATCAAATGTTGCGGAACACAGACCTAGTCTACACTTTATTATATAAACAACATATATTTGAACCTTTTCGAAGTCATCCTGCGTTCCAGGATATCGTTCAAAATATTGATATGGTAAGTTATCCAATTGCCCTTGTCAGGCAGGTGGAGTGTTAAATTATTCCCATTTGATCTGCTAGTTTCAGCGTTAGAAAAAATAGTTCTCTCTCTT
The DNA here is from genome assembly GCA_035578175.1 of Catonia carolina. Taxonomy (NCBI): domain Eukaryota; kingdom Metazoa; phylum Arthropoda; class Insecta; order Hemiptera; family Achilidae; genus Catonia; species Catonia carolina. The sequence goes on along the minus strand of JAQMRL010000009.1, from coordinate 52,004,344 downwards.
ATCGCATGGTTACCCAATTATATGACTGAAGCATTTAACAACAGAACTTGTACAGGTGTAAAAGACACTAATGTCCACGTCAAAAATAATAGGAACCTGACTTTGAAGCTCAGTTGTTAACAGAATATGGCATCGATTTTAATGTTCTATACAGGGTAAGCCGGCTGGGTTGGGGATGTTGGTAACGTGCTCGCCTCTCATCACGCGGTCTTGGGTTCGAATCCCACTCGAGCATGGCATTTTTTCATACGTTACAAAAAATTCATTTCATCCTTCACCGCCTGCATTAGCAGCAATTTGCAAAATTTTAGGTCCAATTCTGTTTCTATTGTACATTAATAGGTTACCAGAAGTCATACCTAATGGCAGAGCTTTGTTGTTTGCTGATGATACTTCAGTAATCAGTAACAGTTCACTGGTAGATGCTCTTGAAGTAAATACACATGTTAACATAGAGTCCGTAGTGCAGTTCTTGAATCAAATGTTATTAACAGTTAATGGGAAAAAGTGTCAGTACTTGCAGTTCAAAAATAAACATAACGTTAAAGAAAGTAGAGAAGTGGATGTATTTATTCATAATAATAGTTTAGAGCATGTAGAAACAGTGAAGTTCCTGGGCGTATCTCTAGATAGATCTTTGTCTTGGGACTTCTATATCAATCAAGTTTGTAGTAAAATATCATCTGGGGTATTTGCACTAAAACAAATCGCCAGATTAAATGATAAAAAATTACTAATGGCAGCTTATCATGGCCTCATTCTGTCTCATATCCGGTATGGTATTTTAGTATGGGGTAATTCTAGCATGGGTAATATGAATAGGGTTTTTAAAATTCAAAAGAAAGCTATTAGGTGTATGGTGGGAGCTAACCAGCTAACCTCATGCAGGCCACTATTTAAGGAGCTTAAATTGCTTACAGTTCCCTGTCTCTACATTTTTGAGGTGATTATGTATGTTAGGCAAAATAATTTTATGCAGAATTTCAATGTTCACAATCATAACACGAGAAACAGGAATGATTATTATGTGGCTAATCACTCCACAAAATTGTTTGAACAAAAACCTACTTATGCAGGGAGAAAATTCATGAATAAATTACCCCAATCTTTAAAGTGTTGTGAGGATTTGAATTCCTTTAAAAAATTACTTGATCGGTGAAACTTTTTATAGCGTACAAGAATTTCTTTCTTGATAGTAGTGATACATAGTGTGTTTCTTATATGTATTTCAGGTGTTACATCTGACGACATGTCCTAAACTCCTCCTGGAGTCGCCAGGGCGTAAAAAAAAAAAAAAAAAAAAAAAAAAAACAGTCGGACGTTAAACCAAAAAAAAATATACAGGGTGATTCACGATGATATGCAGAAACTTTAGGAGCTCATTGTACATGTAAAAATAATGAAAAAAGTTTATATAAACATGGGTTCGAAAATGCTTCGTTTCCGAGTTACAGCTAGCGAAAGTTTCGCCCGGATTTCAGCTCACCAGGTGAAATGAGGTCTTCCTGAAATTCTGGTAAGATAGATTTAGGGGCGAATTCAATCATTTCTTATGGTTTTTGATCTGATAAATTGAATAAAACAGGTCCCAGAACTGTAAGTTAAATAGTTTTTAAGAAAAGCAGTGTCAAATGCAAAAAATGGAGTGAAAACATATTTTTTTCATCTTTGGGCAAGAATAACTTTGTTATTTCACCAAGAAACAGTTAAAATTTTTGAATAAAACATGTAGAAAATTTTATTCTAAACAAACCGGTGTAAATAAAGTACACAGAAAGCGAATAGATGTTTGATTAAATGAATTTTTATTCATAACAAGTACAACATAAAATTAACCAGAAAAACAAAGATGAAAAAATGTGTTTTTTTCACTCCATTTTTTGCATTTGACACTGGTTTTCTTAAAAACTATTTAATTTACAGTTCTGGGACCTATTTTATTCAATTTATCAGGTCAAAACCCATGAGTAACAATTGAATTCGCCCCTTAATCTACCTTACCAGAATTTCAGGAACCTCATTTCACTTGATGAGCTGAAACCCGGGCGAAATCTTTCGCTAGCCGTAACTCGGTAACAAAGCATTTCCGGACCCATGTTTATATAAACTTTTTTCATTATTTTTACATGTACAATGAGCTCCCAAAGTTTCTGCATATCTTCGTGAATCACCCTGTATAGCCTATAGTATAATAAATTTTATTCGAAGTATTGACATATAAGTTTTGGCTAACGATACTCATATCATATTATTTCGACGTAGTTTGACGTAATTTATATACAAATTTTTTATGTAAAAAAATGTTCGCTTCATGTACTACGATGCAGCCAGAACGTTGATATGAAAAATTTAATGAAATTGAAATATTATATATTCGTTAGTAACTTTTGTCAGAACTGACGTGTCAGAAAATATAAATTACTATTATGCCCCATCGTGATTAAACATTTCTTACTCTAAAACTTAGTTTAGCGGTAATTAGTGATTTTCTGGTTTATTTCATGAAAATCTGTAAAAAAAATGGATATTTTTAATATTTTGGCCTTAGTATGCATTTTACAACACAGGAGTACTATGAAATCAAATTTATAGAAATTTAAAAGATCTAACAAGCTTTATTTCAAGCTTGTTCATCACCAACAATGAATATTTTCATAATTTTAAACTGATCATTTTAGAGCGAAGGGGATTTTAGTTTTTTTAAATATTTGCATTACTGTTTTTAATATTCTAAGCTGTTGGTTCAGCTTTCTAACCAACTGCTGTTGGGAAATTTACTTGTTTGGGTACATTTTGTTTTTTATTTGTGCCTTTCTTTTTTGCCTGTTCCCTTAAATTTAGATTTTTAACATTTAGGTATGCTTTTCTCGGAAGCCATTAAACCTACCAGGCTGAAACTCTTACCAGTTATTTGTCTTGTACATGCACATATATAATCATTTTTATGATTTCTTTAGGTACTCCAAAAATTAGAAATATGGAAAAAACATAGAAAATAATTTGTAAAAATTGTGTGTTATGCGTTATTTTTTTCTTATTTAATTTTTTTTTAAATAAAAAAATTTCAGAAGCTAGAGAAACCCGACAACTATAAGTGTTTAAAGTTTTATTTCCCTATATTTTACCAATTCTATGAAAAATATACCTAAAAATAACAAATTTAACATTGGGGGGATACAAGGTACAGTCTCCCCTTAAAGTCACATCATTTGCTTGGTCATCAGTGACTACAGTGGAGTATTGAACATTAAATGTGGGATTTTACACGTGAAAATTTGCAGACACCGGCGGGGAATCGAATCCGGGACCTCCGTGTGGCAGACCAATTCGCTAACCACTACGCTACAGATGCAGCCTAATTTTTAAAATGTATTTATAAAAGCAGTTAATTATAAACTTAACATTTTCGTTTTGTTCTTTTAAAGGTGATAGAGTTTTTTACATCTAGATTAGCAAAAGCAGAACATCAAAGCGGCGATGTTGATCAAGTGCTTGCTTTAGTAAAACATGCAGCTTTACAATGGCCTCATGATAGACTTAAGGTAAGTTATAAATAAATTTTTGAAATTCATCCTTCCTACCATTAATTTATATTACAGTATAATGAAATTTATCACCTTACCTTTTGTTGCTTTTTACTTTCTCTTGCCTATATGAATAATATATAGGAAGGAAAGTATTGTTTTCATGTCGATTTTACGAAATCGAGTTTTCACCGGATATATACGTTTTCAGACCCCCTGAACCCAAAAAACATGTTTTTAGCGATTGGTCTGTGAGTGTGTCTGTGTGCGTGTGTGTGTGTGTGTGTGAACAGAATATCTCAAGAACGGAACATCATACAAGCTTCAAACTAGAAACGTAAGTTACATACCACTACCGGACCCAACACGAACATTTTCATCAAAATCGGTCAACCGGAAGTAGTATTTTATTCGTGTAATTTTTCACTTTTTTGCAATTTTCTTAAAAACTGGTCCTACGGTTTATTTAAAAATCGCCTGGTTTACTAAATTTTTTTAAGCTCTACAAGATAGGGTAGGCGCCATATTTGCTGAAATTCTTGGTGAGGCTGTTTTCACGTAAAAAAACTTTTGTTTTAAGATTGTGACTTTAATAATATGCATTTTAGCGCAAAAATGTGTCATAAAAGTTGTAGAGAATTTAAAATCCTACAACTTTTATTTTAACATTTTTTTGTATGACACTTAGTTTAGCGTTAATTAGCGATTTTCTGTTTTTTCTCATGAAAACGTGTAAAAATTTGATTATTATAATATTTCGGCTTTAGTATTGATTTTACGACAAATGTGTATATAATCAAATTTATAGGAAATTAAAATATCTACAACTTTTATTTTGAACATTTTTCTCTACAGAGCTTTGTTTAGTGTAAAAGAGTGATTTCCCTTATTTTTAAGCTAAACTGAGGTTGATTTTCATTTTGTGTCTTTCACTCATGATTAAAATAAGGTTATGTTTTCTAGGTTAGGTTTCTGTTTATTTCTATTGTTTTTATGACAAATTAACGTGTTTTATTGTTAATTATTTGCATTGGCAAGAGAAAGTCGTGTGAGTGTTTCACACCAGATTTTTTATGGCATGATTATACATAAGAGAAATGAATTGAGGAATCTATGAAGGGGATCTAATCTAATTACCTATTTAAAAAAAAATAAATAACATCTGTTGTGAAAATGCAACAGCGCCAGTTCGTGAAAGTTAATTATATAAAACTAATAGATCAATAGTTTAATAGTTAAATAAATAATTTAATAGTTTGCGACCCTGTCTGCATTTCCAGGGTAAAAATTTGTGATCGGGAAATCGATCTAGTCAAGGACTTCAAATATCTGGGTGAAAACATCACAGGAAATAACAATAAGAAACTTAACTGGACAGAAAGATTCAACAAACTCGCAAAATCCGCAAAACACACGAAATGTCTACAATAAAAAGTGTCTTTCAATAAATTCAAAACTCCGGCATTACAACACCGTAATTCTTCCGGAGATCACATACAGCAGCGAAACAATCTTCAGTCTCAGGAAGATAAACACGGAGCACAGAATCTCAAAATTGGAGCACCGGATCATCAGGAGATGCCTGAACAAAAGATGTTTCTCTGATGGGATATGGAAACCCGTCTCGAACGAAGAAGTATACAGAAATACAGAACCTCTAGCAGACCAGATGAGGAAAAAGAGAATTTCCTTCTTTGGACATCTCTTGAGGACCGACTCTTCCAGAATCTCAAAACAAATCATCAACTTTTTCCTTAACAGAAAAACTCAGCCCCACTGGATCAGGGAAATTAAAGAGGACATGGACGGGCTCCAAATCTCACTTGAGGACCTCAAAACAAAATCTGGAAATTACCACAGGCTGAAAACCACAAGACTTGAACAGCAGAAACCGACGGAACGGCAGAAAGTTGTGTATTCTGACAAGGAACGGCAGAGAAGATCGGATGGATTGAGGGAATACTGGAGAAAGTTCAAGGAAGGAAACTTCAGGAAAGGACTCCAAAAACTGAAAAATTGAACCGCAAAAATTGAAATGAGCTTTGTTTAGTTTGATGAACTTATGTAGTCCTATGTGCCTTATTATTAAAAAAAAAAAAACTAATTGATGCATCTGTTTGATTTTTTTGTTACAGAAATTTCCGGAACTGAAATTTAAATATGTTGAAGAAGAAAAACCAGAAGAATTTTTTATCCCATATGTTTGGTCGTTAGTAATGCAACATTCTAATTTATATTGGGACTCTACATTAATTAAACAATGTTAATGTTTAATGTATTATTATTATTTGTTATTGTTTTAAGTTAATTTTTAATTAAACAATCAATTTACAGTGAGTGTCTTCTTACGAATCCATCCACTCATGGTATTTCTTATTTCTATTATTAATAAAGCAAAATGTTAATTATTTTTAATTTATTCTATTATAATAATTAATGGTTAATAAATTTTTTTAACCAAATTGTTACAGAATTTTGAATTTTATTTATTAAAAATTTTTAATTATGGGTTTGAAAGTTTGTTGTAGGTTTTAATTTTTTTTTATGCAGTAAACTCTCAATTGAATGGCTCCTGCAAGTAACATTTTAAGCGGCACATTTTTTAAAGTAGTGTTTTTTTTGCAGAAACGTTTAAATCGACATGCAAACTATAATATATCCACAGCTTCTTGGAAACTAGATCGTAAACCGACCCTTACACTTACAATACACACGCGCAGCAACCCCTTACATGCGTTCTACAAACTTCAGTAGTGAGTCACCTACTAGACGCTCGACTCCAATACTGCCATTTTAGTTGTAATTATTTTTATCAAAATTTTATACTAATTTTCAAAATCTATGTATTATTCCATGAAAAATGAGTCCACACACAGTGTCATTGTGATAATCCTAAAAATTTTCGATGTTGGATTTCATTCTGACTGCTGTTAATCAATAATAATTGTAATGCGGCCTATGAAACCATGCCATAAGTTGGAAAAATCATTTTTCTGTTTATTACTGATCTTAAAACTACATAAAATTATTAATATTTTTAAATAAAAATCAACTTTCTACGTAGAAAAATGAATTTTTGGTGATTTTTTGAACTTAGTTAATTAAAAACACTAGTTTTCAGAAAACGGCTGTTAAAGTTTGCAACTGCAAGCAGAAAACCGCTTGCAGTTAATCACTTAAATTGTTACCTAAAGGGCACGTATTAAGAATATCTAATACGCATCTTTCACTGCTGTAATTTTCCATCTTAAACCACTTAAATCATATTTAAAGTAACAATTATAGTATAATAACGTAATACAAATCGCTTATTCCAAACAGCAAACACATAGGTATAGCTTGATCAGCTGTTACTACTACCAACAGTGAAACAAATAGTTTTTAATTTTTTACTGTATTAAAAATTTAAAAAAAATAATTTTAAATAAATAAAATGCTAAACAAAATGATAATAATTCATTTTTATGATGGCAATTAAGCATTTTTTAAAGAAAACCAGCCTAAAATGAAAACATGCCGTAAGTCGCAATGGAAATTTACTATGGCCGACTTATGGCATGGTTTCTGTTTTTGCGCAGTCCTTTCTTTATGAATATTTTTCTCTGGTTTCTGTTATGTTGGTAATAAATATTTTGTATTTAAAAGGTAGTTAATAGATTGAATTAACAGATAGCGTAAGAATCTAAAAATTGATAGTTTTGACATATTTCGCTGTTTTAGTCTCTCCTGTGAAATTACGCTCAGCGACTTATGGCATGGTTTCATAGGCCCGCATCACAATTGATAAATTAATAAATTTAACAATTAATTATTAGTAATTAGTAATTATTATTTTTGTTATAAATGTAACAATAATTAATAGCATAATAAAAATTATAAATCCATAAATAAAGTATTATAAATGCAGTGGTATTTAATTTTATGAAAACAACAGTGTTAATAAAATATTACGGTTTGATAAGATTAACAGGATAAGATGTAATAATTCTTACTCATATAAAAAAATAATAATATTAATTGTTAAATTTATTATTATTATTATTGAACAACCGCAGTCAGAATGATATCCGACATCAGAATTGCTTAGGATTATCACAATGGCACCATGTTTGGACTCATATTTCTAGGAGTAATTAGAATTTGAAAATAATTATACATTTTTCATAAAGGTAATTACAACCAAAGTGGTAGTATTTCAGCAAAGTGCCTAGTAGGTGACTCACTACTGAAGTATGTAGAAAACCGCTATGCAGGTATCAGGGGTGCTGGGTGTGCATGCGTGTGTATAAGGGTAGTTTATGATGCAGGTTCCACGGAGCTGTGGACATATATTATAGTGTAAGATATGTTTTATGTTGAAATCTCTCAAGTGGGCAGCACTAAGATTGGTGGAATACCACCAGTTTCGGGGCCCGTGGTGCAGTAATATTCTAAGCGTTCAAGGATGTCCACTTCATCGTGCTTTGGTCTATTGCCATCTGTTGTAGATTGGCTCACCCTTTTAAAGTTGTAAAAACATTGCAAATGACCGTCATTTACGAGGTGTGGCTATTAAAAAAATAACGAGACCAACATCATCATCATCATCTGGGTATCCTTCCAGCAGGCCGGGTAGGATTTGAGTGGACGATATGCCTCCAACATAAAAAATTTAATTTTAATTTTATACATAATCACTTATTATCACTTCAATATACCATCCTTCTCTACCCCTACAATGCTCCATGCGAATTTTTCATTGTTAGAAACAGTGCTGGAAGTCATCTTCTGTCGGCTCCTTCAGGACACGTGCTGTTCTCTTTTGCAGCTTTCACCTTAGGGAACAGGTAGAAGATAATAACATGTGATGAAACGTGGTTTTTTACTTATCATCATGGACTTTAGTTCATCTGAATACTGTACCTTCTTGACTTGTAGAGTTTAAAAATTTAGTAAATGAGGTGATCTTAAAAATATCATAGGAGCCAGTTTTTGAGAAAATTGCAAAAAAGTGAAAAATGACACGAATAGTTATTCGTGTCTACTACTACTTCCGATTGACCGATTTTGATGAAAATGTTTGTGTCTAGTCCTCTAGTAGTACCTAACTTAAGTTCAAGTTTCAATTCTGTATGATGGTCCATTCTTGAGATATTTTGTTCACACACACACATAGACCAATCGCTATAAACATGTGTTTTGGGTTCAGGTGGCCTGAAAATGTGTATATCCGGTGAAAATTCGATTTCTTAAAATCTACATGAAAACAATACTTTCCTTCCTATTTATTCATATAGGTAAGAGAAAATAAACCGAGGAGTGAGGTGGTTTACAATTGTCTTTCTCACCGAGTGGAAAAGTATGGTTATCAGCCTGCCAGACCCTCTGAAAAGCACCTACTATCCACTCTCCAAATGATAACTTCACTTCATTTACCACAAAGTCTGGCTGTATAATAATGAAATTGATTACTGTGAGAAGAGATAACTGTGACTAATGTCTCTTACACCTGTACCTTTTCTGTTGTTAAATGCTTCAGCCATATAATTGGGTGACCATGTGGTAAAAGAGAACCAATTTTTGTAGCCCTGGAACTAGCAGATCAAGTGCAATTAATTTAACACTCCAATAGCTCGTACGCAACCTAAAATCTTGACCCGAGGGCAAATTCTTAAATATGGATTTAAATAATACAATAAAAATTATGTTGGGCGCCAGCTTTAGCAGTAGACCATGAGAAAATTAAATAAATAAAACTAGGCCTTTGGGCCAGCCCAGTCAGTCAACTGGTAGAAAGTCGCTATTATTCGTTCAGTAACATGGGTTGGGCAAGCGACTTTGTATGGTGACCAGCTGACAGCCATCTGTGAACAAACCCTACTGAGGGTCCCTGTTAAAACTCGTGCTTAATCACATCAAATAATACAGCAAAGTAGCGATTAAATTGGGTAGTTGTCAATAATGTACAGTTCCCAATAATAAATAAATAAACTATGTTTCTTCGCATTCAACTAAAACATTTAAGTGCCGGCCACATTAGCATAGTTGGTAATGTGCTCGACTCTCATCATGCAGTCTTGGGTTCAAATCCCATTTAGGCACGGCATATTTTCATATGTTACAAAAATTCATTTCATCCTTCACCGTCTGCATTAGCAGTAATTACAACAGTCAGACGTTAAACAAAAAAAAAAAAATAAAAAAAAAATAAAACATTTAATGGACCAATTACTTACAAAATTATCCTTAAATTACCTCAATCTATTTTAAAATATAGCAAACCTTTTTCTCCCGCAACTTTAATAAAAACGAAAACTTAAAAACCTCTTATAAACAAAATGATTTTACCTCAAACTAAAAATATCTCTCTACTTTCTTCTTCTTCTCCTCCTGGTCAATTATTCAAGTAACTCCTCTCTCCAGCATCTTTCACAACTGTTCCTAGCTGAATTCCAAATGGAACTGATTTCAGTCTCCAATATTCGAAATCAAATAACCTCTGGTTGATGAGCCTCCTTCTCCTACCAACTGTTCAATGAACCTGGAGAGCCAAAAGGAAGGAGAACCAGCCCAATCATTGGCTGTAAGTTGGCAGGTGGAAGAAAGGCCCAAAAACACCTAATGAACGATTCACAAAATGCTATGTATGGTCGGTACTTTTGTATGGCATGGAGGGTTGGACGCTGAAGGTTAACACCATGAACAGGCTGGAAGCATTTGAAATGTGGATCTACCGAAGAATCCTGAAGGTTCCATGGACAGCAAAAAGAACCAATGAGGAGATTCTGGAGAGGATAGGAAGGAAACGGGAACTGATGAGCACCATAAAAAGAAGGAAGACCGCTTATCTGGGACATGTTGAAATATAACAAATATATCTCATTAAACTAATTGTCATTTTATTTTAAAAAACAACAGTATTCTTTATTTTTACAATCATATTGATTCATTTTCTGTCCCAATTATTAAAATATTTTCTATTTAATTACGCGTACAAGATTACGTACCGTCCCTTTATCATCTCCAACCTCCACTTTAGGTATGTCAAATTTGAAGCGTAGAAATATAAATATATAAATATCAAACAAACAATTATTACTTTATTTCAATGTTCATAATTCATATTAACTTCTTGTATTTATATTAAATATATAATTTGAACAATTACGGATGAATGTGATGACCTCCTCCTTGCTTTTAATCTCCAGGTCACACTCAATATTCCTACAAATTTCTTTAACAACCTACTAGCCACCTAGCAACCCGATTTTGTTTATAACTTTTTTAAAATTAAATTATTTTTTATTATTTTATTTCCACCAGCTGGGTCTATTTACATTTACTTCAGACCAAAACATAAACAAAGCCAGCTGTTAATGATTTTGAGTCGTCACAATGTGATGCGCAATGAGAGGTACCATCTGCTGCAACTGATAATTGAGGGGAAGATAGAGGGGCGGAGAGGAGTAGGCAGAAGGAGGATGTCGTGGCTGCAGAATATCAAGCAATGGACAGGGATGGAGGCCGCAGGAGACATAATACACACGTGTGGTGACAGGGAAAAATGGTCAGCGGTGATCGCAAACATCCATTAATGGATAGCAGACAAAGAAGAAGAAGAATGAACATTAACCTGTATCAGATGATTGACAGTTGGCTATCTTTACAGTTCATTGTTTAACTACTACTCTTCTTCTTCTTCTTCTTCTTCTGACATCCACGGCATAGGCATATCTGCCTGTTCCGGTCTATAAGATTGCCTCCTTCTGTTAATTTTTAATTTTGTCGATTGCTTTTTAATTTCTAGTTTTGTTCCCATCTTTTCCTAGGCCTTCCAATATCTCTTCTTCCTGTTGGTTTATATTTCAGAGCCTGAAAGGGGATTCTATCAAATGGCATTCTTTCCAGATGTTCTCTCCATTTGATTCGATACATCTCCATCATCCCGTACAATGACTCCACCTTTAGTTCATTTCGAATATCTTCATTTCGCAAGAGATCCAATCTTGTACAGCCTTTAACACTCCTTAGAAAGCGCATTTCTGCCGCCTGAATTCTGCTTGCTTCCTTTTTACCGAGAACCCATGCTTCACTTCCATACAACAATATTGGGATGGCCATGGTCTGGTAGAATTTCAGTTTCGTTTCTCTCCTTGCTTTGTTCTTCAAGCTCCTATGGATTGTTCCGCAAAGATATTGGAATTTATTTATTTTATCGAAACATCTATGTCTTTCTCATAGGTGAGTGTACAGCCCAAGTATGTAAAAGCAGAAACTTGCTCCAAAACTGAATCTCTAACCACTATCTTCATTCGAACCCGCCATTTCCCTTTGAAAGCTACTATTAATGTAACTAATTCTAACAATGGAGGTTTCTCCAATACACTAGTTGACGGGTTTTACCTTAGTTCTGCAAATTATAGTATTTAGGAATTAGGCCTACCATAAAACTTCCAAACAATGGAAGTTTATAATGGTACATAACTTTATAATGGTACATCCATAATGAGCAAAATGTTAGGTTATACAATATTCTAATAATTGTAATGTTACTTCGTTAAACATGTATGGTTTGAATCGAGCGTTTTGAATAAAAAGTTAATTTTATTCACCAACATGACTACTACAGACTACGTTTCATATTTTGAATAAAATATTAAATAGGCCTATAGGGTGATTCGTGAAGTTACCTGCTATTTCTATACTCACTCTACAGGCCAAAAAAGAAGAAACTTGTAGCAGTCAGTTTTACCTGCTGATATTTAAATCAAATGTTTTAAAAATGAATGAATTTCCAAAATTTACAGTTTTTATTTGTTTTTTTTTAATTCCTATTGCGTGTACGCTGCAATTTGTTCGATTCAGAACAATGAGCAACCCCATGACCCAATGAGATGAGGATGATGTGTATGACAAGTAAATGAGGTGTAGTCTTGTACAGATCCAGGTAAACCATTCGTGAGAGAGTATGGTAATTAAACCCTAACCATCAAAATACACTGACTAGTATTCAAATCCGTATAAAAGTAACTACTTTTACTAGGATTTCAACAAGGAACCTTGGTCTTCGAAAATCAGCAGTTAAACAGCTGACTCACGGTGACGACTTAACCTCTAGACCAAGTTCCGAATCAAATTTATTAAATTAATTCTCGTTTAATAATATCTGACCCACCGAGTTGGTCTAAAGGTAAAGTCGTCGCCGCGAGTCAGCTGTTTAACAGCCGATTTTCGGAGATGAAGATTCCTGGTTCAAATCCTAGAAATGGTAGTTACTTTTATACGGATTTGAATACTAGTCAGTGGTTACCGGTGTACTTTGATGGTTGGGCTTCAATTAACTGTACTCTCTCAGGGGAATGGTTGACCTGGGTCTGTACAAGACTACACCTCTTTTACATGTCATGGGTCATGGGGTTGCTTATTGATCTGAATTGAACAGATTGCAAAACACACACATTGGAAATAAAAAAAAATCTGGTGTGAAACACTCACACAACTTTCTCTTGCCAATGCAAATAATTAATTATAAACCTAACATTATTAATTAAATATTAGAAATAAACAAAAACTAACCTCAAAAACATAACCTTATTTTAATCATGAGTGAATGACGCAAAATGAAAATCGAACTCAATTTGGCTTAAAAAAACGGAAAATCACACTTTCACGCTAAACTAGACTCTGTAGAGAAAAATTCTCTAAATAAAAGTTGTAGATCTCTTAATTTTCTATAAATCTTACTATATACACTTTTGTCGTAAAGTGCATAGGTCTACTAAGGCCGAAATCTTAAAAAAATCGATTTTTCACAAGTTTTCGTGAGAAAAAACAGAAAATCGCTAATTACCGCTAAACTAAGCGTTATACAAAAAGTGCTTGAAATAAAAGTTGTAGGTTTTCAAATTCTCTACAACTTTTATTATATACATTTTTGCTCTAAAATTAATATTACAGCCGTAATCTTAAAAAAACACTTTTTTTACGTAAAAACACCCTCACCAAGAATTTCAGCAAACATGGCGCCTACCCTATTTTTTAGAGAATAAAAAATTGAGTAAATGAAGCGATTTAAAAAAAAATCGTAGGACCAGTTTTTGAGAAAATCGCAAAAAAGTGAAAAATTACACGAATAAACTACTACTTCCGGTTGACCGATTTTGATGAAAATGTTCGTGTCGGGTCCGGTAGTGGTATGTAACTTAAGTTTCAAGTTTCAAGTTCGTACGATGTTCCGTTCTTGAGATATTTTGTATACACACACACACAGACCAATCGCTAAAAACATGTTTTTTTGGTTCAGGGGGTCTGAAAACGTATAGATCCGGTGAAAACTCGATTTCGAAAAATCGACATGAAAACAATACTTTCCTTCCTATATAGGCCTATTCATATAGGCAAGAAAAAGTAATAAATAAATAATTATCTCGTTTGTGTTAATAATATGGATAATCACTCTTTCACGCTAAACTCTGTAAAGAAAACTGCTTACAACAAACGTTGTACATCTAATAATTTTCTATAAATTTAATTTCATACTTTTTTGTCGTAAAATACATAATATTATGGTCGAAATGCTAAAAAATCCATTTTTTACTTTCTCTTGCCTATATGAATATATAGGAAGGAAAGTATTGTTTTCATGTCGATTTTTCGAAATCGAGTTTTCACCGGATCTATACGTTTTCAGACCCCCTGAACCCAAAAAACATGTTTTTAGCGATTGGTCTGTGTGTGTGTGTGTGTCTGTGTCTGTGTGTGAACAGAATATCTCAAGAACGGAACATCGTACGAACTTGAAACTTGAAACTTAAGCTACATACCACTACCGGACGCGACACGAACATTTTCATCAAAATCGGTCAACCGGAAGTAGTAGTTTATCCGTATAATTTTTCAGTTTTTTGCGATTTTCTCAAAAACTGGTCCTACGATTTTTTTTTAAAATCGCCTATTTTACTCAATTTTTTATTCTCTACAAGATAGGGTAGGCGCCATGTTTGCTGAAATTCTCGGTGAGGCTGTTTTCACGTAAAAACGTTGTTTTTTTAAGATTACGGCTTTAATATAAATTTTAGCGCAAAAACTTATATAATAAAAGTTGTAGAGAATTTAAAAACCTACAACTTCTGTTTCAAACATTTTTTTGTATAACGCTTAGTTTAGCGGTAATTTGCGATTTTCTGTTTTTTTTCTCACGAAAACGTGAGAAAAATCAATTTTTTTTAACATTTCGGTCTTAGTATGCATTTTACGACAAAAGTGTATATAATTAAATTTATAGAAAATTAAAAGATCTACAACTTTTGTTTAGAGCATTTTTCTCTACAGAGCCTAGTTTAGCGTGAAAGCGTGATTTTCCGTATTTTTAAGCCAAACTGAGTTCGATTGTCATTTTGCTTCATTCACTCATGATTAAAATAAGGTTATGTTTTTGTTCATTTCTAATATTTTATTACTAATGTTAAATTATATTGTAAATTATTTGCATTGGCAAGAGAAAGTTGTGTGAGTGTTTCACACCTGATTTTTTTACAGATATTTATAAAAAAAAACCAAAAATCACTGATTATCACTAAACAAGACGGAAGAAGAGTTTTTGGGTATAGAGTACGTATATATTGTTCAAAATATTGTATACAGCTTAGTATAGTAATGAATTTTTACTTTCTCTTGCCTATATGAATATATAGGAAGGAAAGTATTGTTTTCATGTCGATTTTTTGAAATCGAGTTTTCACCGGATCTATACGTTTTCAGACCCCCTGAACCCAAAAAACATGTTTTTAGCGATTGGTCTGTGTGTGTGTGTGTGTGTGTGTGTGTGTGTGTGTGTGTGTACAAAATATCTCAAGAACAGAACATCGTACGAACTTGAAACTTGAAACTTAAGTTACATACCACTACCGGACCCGACACGAACATTTTCATCAACATCGGTCAACCGGAAGTAGTAGTTTATTCGTATAATTTTTCAGTTTTTTGCGATTTTCTCAAAAACTGGTCCTACGACTTTTTTTAAAATCGCCTGGTTTATTCAATTTTTTATTCTCTACAAGATAGGGTAGGCGCCATGTTTGCTGAAATTCTTGGTGAGGCTGTTTTCACGTAAAAACGTTGTTTCTTTAAGATTACGGCTTTAATATGCATTTTAGCGCAAAAATTTATATAACAAAAGTTGTAGAGAATTTAAAATTCTACAATTTTTATTTCAAAAAATTTTTTTGTATAACGCTTAGTTTAGCGGTAATTAGCGATTTTCTGATTTTTTCTCACGAAAACGTGTGAAAAATCGATTTTTTTAAGATTTCGGCTTTAGTACGCATTTTACGACAAAAGTGTATATAATAAAATTTATAGGAAATTAAAAGATCTACAACTTTTATTTAGAGAATTTTTCTCTACAGAGCCTAGTTTAGCGTGAAAGTGTGATTTTCCGTTTTTTTAAGCCAAACTGAGTACGATTTCCATTTGCGTCATTCGCTCATGATTAAAATAAGGTTATGTTTTTGAGGTTTGTGTTTTGTTTATTTCTAATGTTTTATTACTAATGTTAGGTTTATTATTAATTATTTGCATTGGCAAGAGAAAGTTGTGTGAGTGTTTCACACCAGATTTTAATGTATATTTTACTAAATAAAATAAAATAAATTAATTGTTTGGTTAACGTTACTGGTTTAGGCTAGTTAGGCCTAATTAATTATTTCTTTCTCAGTTCGTTATTCGCTTTACTGGTCGCATAATAGTCTACATTATGGAAACAACCCAAGAGATACAGCTCGTTTTTACATCACGTATAGAATACGTGTACAAAATTGCATAAATTTAAAAGTTAATAACACAGCAGAGAATGATATAAAAAAATATGCCATAAAAATGAGCTAGAGGTGTTTAAACACAACTTTAACGGGTATAAAAATGTGCCCATTTACAGGTGATTCACGAGGTTTTACCATCGGTTTCTCAGCTCATTTAACAAGCCAAAAGAAAGAAAAAACTTCATAAAATATGTCGAAAAACGCTATCATAGCGAAAGATTTCTCCTAGAACACGGTGACCTTAATGAAATGAAGACAATGAAATTCTGAGAAAAGGAATTAAGGAGCGAATTTAGTGTTGTTTCTTATGGTTTTTAACTTACAAAGTATCGCTATTAAATAACGAGACTGACGTTGTAAAAAATTTTATTTGAATTTTATACATTATCACTTATTTGTCACCTTTTTTTTTTTTTTTTTTTTTAGGCCCTCTCATTGGAGCAAAATTAATCGATTCATAGAAGATCCCTAGTTATTCCTCTTATTTGCCCAGTAGTTCTTCATCCTTTGCGACACTCTCGCCCTATCCTCCACAGTCCAATGTCTGTTTGTCTGCCTTTTAGGTACTTCTGGAAATTTCGTTTGGATTTTTGATCTTATATCCTTCTTCTCTGTTCAAAATCTGTGTCTCTGAGATATCCAGGTCCTGCAGATCCTGTTGAACTTCCTCAAACCAGGCGTACTTGACTTTCGTTTTCAAAAAGAAATCCAGTACCTGTCTGGTAAATCTGGATTCTGGCAGTCTCCTAAGATGTCCAAAGAACCCAACTCTTCTCTTCCTCATTATCTCGGAAATTTCCTCATTTTCCCTGTATAGAACCGAATTTGGCAACAACCTATACTCATTGTCTACTCTGTGCTTTTTGTTTATTATTGTTCTGAGGATTCTTCTCTCTGTCTTTCTAAGGTCCTCCATCTTCCCACAGTGCCTCAACCTGCCCAAAGTCTCACACGCATACATTACCACAGACTTCGTGACCGTATTGTAGTGCCTCAATTTGGATTTTATGGACATTGACTTCCTCTTATAGGTGGACCATGTCAGTCTTTGAGCTCCCTTGAGTTTGTTAACTCTTGATTCCATGTTTATTTTTTCGTTTAGATTATATGTGATCACCTCTCCCAAATACTTAAATTTTTTAACTATCCTAATTTTGTAATTGGCTGCCTCCAGATATCTTGGTGTTTCTGTATTTGTGGACATTATTTCCGTCTTCTCAAAGGAGATTCGCATACCAACTCCAGCTGCAATTTCCTGCAGTGATTCTATCTGTTCTTTTGCGTTTTCCCAGTCATTGGAGAAAATTGCCAGGTCGTCGGCAAAGGCTAGGCAGTCCACTTTGATTTTCGTCCCAATTTTCACGCATTTGCAGGTCTTCTTCTATTCTCGAACAATTTTTTCCAAGATGCAGTTAAATAGTAATGGCGAGAGGCCATCTCCCTGCCTTAGTTCAGTAATCACCTCAAATGGCCGTGAAGTCTCTCCTCGGAATTTCACTTTGGATTCTGTGTTCGAAATTGTCTTTTCAATTAAGTTTTTTAATTTTTGTGCAAGTCCAAACTCTTTTAGTGTCTTTAGTAGAGACTCCCTGTGGATGCAATCATAGGCTTTCTTGAAATCAACAAATGTGATTATTAGCTCTTTCCCACGTTTTTTGTGGTATCCTATTATTGACTTCAAGTTGTGGATTTGTTCGGGGCAGCTTCTTCCTGGTCGGAACCCTGCTTGATATTCCCCTAGTTCCTGATCTAATTGGTCTTGGATTCTCCAGAGTAGGATTTTTGAGAAAATCTTGTACGTTACATCCAGCAAGGCAATTCCCCTATAATTATTTGGATCCGTTCTATCACCCTTCTTATGTAATGGGTGGATTATTGCTCTAGTCCAAATTTCTGGAAGTTCTTCTGTTTCCCACACTTCTACTAACGTCTCATGCAGAGATTTGATGGCGTTTTCTCCCGCATTCTTCCACAGTTCTCCTGTTAGCTGATTCTCTCCCGAAGCCTAGTAGTTTTTCAAACTTTTGATTGCCGCCTTCACTTCTTCTAGAGTTGGAGGGTTTATGTTTTTAGGAAGAGTTTTGTCTCTGTCAGGTATTTGGAATTCCAGCTGGTCTGTTGGTTCTTCACAATTCAGAAGTCGGTCAAAATATTTTGCAAGGATCTCTGCATTTTCTACGTTGCTGTGGGCCACTCTTCCCTCTGTATTCCTTAGCATTAATGTTGGTGGCGAGTATTTCCTTATGCGAGACTTGAAGGTCCTGTAGTATTCCCGCGAGTTATTTTTTCTAAAATTTTCTTCTATTGCTTCCAGCCTGGCGTCCTGTGCCCCCTCTTATCCTTCTAATTCCCTTTGCTGTTGCCTTTCTGGCTTCCAACAGTTGTTTATAGGAAGCATCATCCTTTCTGGTTTGGTGGTAGAGCCAGGCTTGGTGCCGCTGTTCAATCAATTTTTCGCGGTCCTCATTCCACCAAAAATGTTTCTTCTTTTTATTGGGTGGACAAATCTGTTCTGCAGCTTTTTTGAGTTTGTCTGTAATCTTCACCAGTCCATCCATGGAACTTATTTCCTGTGTGGATTCTTTGTACCTACCATTGCCAATTATTCCCTGTGCATCATAGTTACTTCTTTCACTTCTTACTGTCTTTTTATCTTGTCCTTTTGGTGTTAATTTAATTTAAATCTTTGAAATGTAATGGTCTGAATCCACGTCTGTTCCTCTGATGACTTTTACGTTATATATTTCCCTATGGAAGTATTTGTCCATTGCTACATGGTCCAGCTGAAATTCTCCAAGCTTTGTGTTCGGACACTTCCATGTTTTCAATTTGTGTGGCAGCCTCTTAAATCTTGTTGTGTTCAGTACCATTCCATTATTCTGACAGAGATTTATCAATCTTTCACCATTCTTGTTAGTCCTCTTGTGCGCTGGCCACTTACCAGTGACACCTCGAAACCTACGTTCTGGCCCAATCTGTGCATTAAAATCCCCCATCATTATTTTACAGTGGTCACTCGGTATATCAGAAATCAGTTGGTCTATTTCTTCCCAAAATTTTTCCACTTCTTCCTTTGCTCTCCTATTCTTGTCATTTGTTGGTGCATGCACATTGATTATCGTATACGTTTTGTTAGTAGATTTGAACGTCAGCGTTGCATGTCTTGGTGACTTAGCCTGGAAGTCCATAATCGAGTTTAACCACTTTTTGTGTACCACAAATCCTGTTCCAAATTGTGGAACATTCCTCATCACCCTCTTACCTGGTTTCCCCTTGTTTATTCTGTAGTTTCCTGATTCAAAATGATCCACGTCTGTGTTTCTCATTTCCTGCAGCGCCAGTATCCTTATCTCCTGCCTGTCCAGAGTGTCTGTCAGGAGTTTCAGTTTTCCAATCTTCAGTAACGAGTTTACGTTCAGAGTGGCAAAATAGGTGAATCCTTTATTCTTAGACAAATTTGAACCCAAACGTCCAGCATATTTGTTATCTTTTTGGTGCTGGCCCACCGGATCCGAATGCCAGCTTCCCTGTCCTTCGCCAGGCGGTGGATTTATCCCAAGAAGACCTTCCATATTCCGACTGTCTGGTTGTCAACCATGTGAAATGCAAAGCATTTCGAGTTACAACTTTGGCTGTGAGTCAAAGAGGTTGTGTTATGTTTCATGTTTGTGTTCTCTGTGGTAAGTAGCCTATATGTAAAGTTAGGAAGGCTACCTCCAGCTGGGGCCCCGGGAGCGCCACGTCCCGTACTCTCAGTATGAGAGCCCCCTGAGGGGATTTGTCACCTTTAGTATACACTCCTTCACTATTTCTATAACGCTCCATACGAATTTTCCGTTGTTGGAAACGGTGCTGGAAGTCATCTTCTGTCAGCTTTTTCAGGACACGTGCCGCTTTCTCTTTTACAGCTTCCACAGACTCAAATCTTGTCCTTTTTAATGCAGATTTCACCTTAGGGAAAGATTTCGCCTAGAACACGGTAACCTGAGTGAAATGAAGACACTGACATTCTGAGAAAAGTAATTACGGAGCGAATTCAGTGTTGTTTCTTATGGTTTTTAACCTACAATCTCTCAAACTGTTTTCAAAGTTTTCTTAGGATCCCATATTGCTAAATAAAATTTATCTTATTTTTGAAATAATATATTTTTACTTGCTTTATTAATTGCACCAATTTTGCAGAATTTTTTAAATAATAATTCTTAAGACGTGCATTATCGGGTTGTTTCTTCATTTTTACTTTCTCTTGCCTAAATGAATATACCTACAGGAAGGAAAGTATTGTTTTCATGTCGATTTTAAGAAATCGAGTTTTCATCGGATCAACACGTTTTCAGACTCCCTGAACCCAAAAACATGTTTTTAGCGATTGTTCTGTGTGCGTGTGTGTGTGTGTGTGTGTGAACAAAATATCAAGAACGAGACATCATACGAACTTGCAACTTGAAACTTAAGTTAGATCCCACTAGAGGACTCGACACGAACATTTTCATCAAATCGGTCAACCGGAAGTGGTAGTTTATCGTGTAATTATTCACTTTTTTGCGATTTTTTTAAAAATCGCCTCATTTACTACATTTTTTATGCTCTACAAGATGAGGTAGGCGACATGTCTACTGAAATTCTTGTGGAGTTTTATTATAAAAAATGTTTTTTTCAGGTTTGCTACTTTGATATGCATTTTAGCGCAAAAATGTATACAATTAAAGCTGCAGAGAATTTAAAATAGGCCTACTATAACTTTTATTTTTTTGTATAACACTTAGTTTAGCAGTAATTTGCGATTTTCTGTTTTTACTCACGAAAACGTGTAAAAAATCAATTTTTTTTAAAGATTTCAGCCTTAGTATGCATTTAACGACAAAAGTGTGTAATCAAATTTAAAGGAAATTAAAAGATCTACAACTTTTATTTTGAGCATTTTTCTCTACAGAGCCTAGTTTAGCGTGGAAGAGTGATTTTCCGTATTTTTAAGTCTAATTGAGATTTATTTTCATTTTGTGTCTTTCACTCATGATTAAAATTAAGTTATATTTATTGAGGTTAGTTTTTTTGTTTATTTCTAATGTTTTATTACTAATGTTAGGTTATATTGTTAATTATTTGCATTGCCAAGAGAAAGTTCTGTGAGTATTTCACACCAAATTTTTTTGAAATAATATATTATTACTTGCTTTATTAATTGCACCAATTTTGCGGAAATTTGTTTTTTTAATAATTCTTAAGACGTGCATTATCGGGTTGTTTCTTTATTTTTTATATACAGTTTTTCTTTCTTTCGTTTTGAGGCAACTAATCCAAAGGTATAGTTACTTCAATTACGAGTTTGCCCTTGTTTGCAAAGAAAGGTAAAGGGGAAAAAGCATCAGTGCGCATGCGCAAACACTTTAATTTCAGTACAACAAACACAACAATTTATACTGTACCCAGATTATGCAGTATATCGCAGAATCTTTTGTAGATTAACTGTACGAATATAAGTGTAAGTTCTACAAGAGTAAACAGAAACGTTAGTTTCTCGAAAAAGTGGTGAGACTATTCACAGTGCTGAACGAAATCTAATATGCAGTGTAATAAAATGGTGTAAAGTTGAAGCTAAACAAAAATGCCTTTCCCTGTCTCTTAACAAAAGCCATGAGCGAGTGGCTAACTACATTGATGTTTTGTACCATTCTGCAAAATTTTTTATTAAACTCCGTAATAGTTTCATAAAAACATTTATACCTTTTTTTCTTCCATCCGTATACATGTAAATACAATCATTAATACAACACAATATATTAAAATACTTTCTTTATTAATTCTCAAATCAGATTATAGTAACATGAAATTTAAATTTAAATTATGTTTAAATTAGTTTCCTATATTTTTAATCAGATTAGACTTATCATTTTATTTATATTTAAACAACGTTTATTACGTATTAAATTTAGATACTTTTTTTCTTTAATTTTATAATTTTTTATTTCAAAATATATATAAATAAATTTCTAATAAACTCTACTTAAATGTAACCTATAACGACATATTACAGGTTCTCTTTCCACAATTTTAGAAAAATAAAGAAGGAAATTAGAGACGTGAAGAAGCTATTCTTCAACAGTTTTGTTGACACACATGGTAAAAAAAATCTGGTGTGAAACACTCACACAACTTTCTCTTGCCAATATAAATAATTAACAATAAACCTAATATTAGTAATAAAACATTAGAAATAAACAAAAAACTAAACTCAATAAACATAACCTTATTTTAATCATGAGTGAAAGACGCAAAATGAAAATCGAACTCGGTTTGGCTTAAAAATACGAAAAATCACTCTTTCACGCTAAACTAGGCTTTGTAGAGAAAAATGTTCAAAATGAAAGTTGCAGATCTTATAATTTTCTATAAATTTGATTATATACACTTTTATTATAAAATGCATACTAAGGCCGAAATCTTAAAAAAATAGATTTTTCACACGTTTTCGTAAGAAAAACACAGAAAATTGGTAATTACCGCTAAACTAAGCGTTATACAAAACAATGTTTGAAATAAAAGTTGTAGGTTTTTAAATTCTCTACAAATTTTATTATATACATTTTTGCTCTAAATTGCATATTAAAGCCGTAATCTTAAAAAAAGCTATGTTTTTACGTAAAAACAGCTTCACCCAAAATTTCAGCAAACATGACGCCTACCCTATCTTGTAGAGAATAAAAAATTGAGTAAACCAGGCGATTTTTAAAAAAATCGTAGGACCAATTTTTGAGAAAATCGCAAAAAAGTGAAAAATTACACGAATAAACTACTACTTTCGGTTGACCGATTTTGATGAAAATGTTCGTGTCGGGTCCGGTAGTGGTATGCAACTTAAGTTTCAAGTTTCACGTTCGTACGATGTTCCGTGCTTGAGATATTTTTTACAGACCAATCGCTAAAAACATGTTTTTTGGGTTCAGGGGGTCTGAAAACGTATAGATCCGGTGAAAACTCGATTTCGAAAAATCGACATGAAAACAATACTTTCCTTCCTATATATTCATATAGGCAAGAGAAAGTAAAAAAGAAACGGTTAGGTAGATAGGTTACTAGTAAGACTGATGGTGATTTTTTCTTTTTACTTTCTCTTGCCTATATGAATATATAGGAAGGAAAGTATTGTTTTCATGTCGATTTTTCGAATTCGAGTTTTCACCGGATCTATACGTTTTCAGACCCCCTGAACCCAAAAAACATGTTTTTAGCGATTGGTCTGTGTGTGTGTGTGTGTGTGTGTGTGTGTGTGTGTGCACAAAATATCTCAAGAACGGAACATCGTACGAACTTGAAACTTGAAACTTAAGTTACATACCACTACCGGACTCGACACGAAATTTTCATCAAAATCGATCAACCGGAAGTAGTAGTTTATTCGTATAATTTTTCACTTTTTTGCGATTTTCTCAAAAACTGGTACTACGATTTTTTTAAAAATTGCCTCATTTACTCAGTTTTTTATTGTCTACAAGATAGGGTAGGCGCCATGTTTGCTGAAATTCTTGGTGAGGGTGTTTTTACGTAAAAACATAGTTTTTTTAAGATTACGGCTGTAATATGTATTATAGCGCGAAAATGTATATAATAAAAAATGTAGAGAATTTAAAATTCTACAACTTTTATTTCAAACATTTTTTTGTATAACGCTTAGTTTAGCAGTAATTAGTGATTTTCTGATTTTTTTCTCACGAAAACGTGTGAAAAATCAATTTTTTTTAAATTTTGGCCTTGGAATGCACTTTACGACAAAAATGTATATAATAAATTTTATATAAAATAGAAAGATCTACAACTTTTATTTATGGCATTTTTCGCTACAGAGTTTAGTTTAGCGTGAAAGAGTGATTTTCTGTATTTTTAAGCCAAACTGAGTTCGATTTTCATTTTGTGTCTTTCACTCATGATTAAAATAAGGTTATGTTTTTGAGGTTAGTTTTGTTGTTTATTTCTAATGTTTTATTACTAATGTTAAGTTTATTGTTAATTATTTGCACTGGCAGGAGAAAGTTGTGTGAGTGTTTCACACCAGATTTTTTTGTTTAACGTCCAACTCTTCTGCAATTACTGCGAAGGATGAAATGACTTTTTGTAACGTATAAAAATATGCCATGCCTGAATGGAATTCGAACCCAAGACCGCATGATTCAAGACTGATAGTGAAGACGCCGGCGACAGGGATAGTAAAGAAGGCGATTCATTCGTAAAAAATTTTGTTCTAGTCGAATAAGGTAGCTGGTAAGGTAGGTAATTACAGTAAATCAAAAATTTCTAGTCAAATAATTAAGCTATAGGCAATATTACAGGTCACATATTTTATTTCTTACAAGGTTTATGAAGAAAACATTTTCTTGGAATAAACCACAGCTTTCAAAATGTTTGTAAAAACTGCACGGTAGTTAAATGTACGGGTAGTGTCTCACTGTTGAGGTTGGCAGCACGGCAAATTTTCACTTCCCTTCCTCACAGTCAATCCATACGCGAAAGGCAATCTCGTGACTTCAGTATCTATAATCTTGACTTAAATTTTCGTAATTTCGCATCAAGGTGAGATTGTATGATGGTTTTAACTGAAAATTATTTTGATTTTCGGTTTTTTATGTTTTTCAATAATTGTTTAGACATAGGCCCTAGTTCAACCACAAAACTTTAAATTACGTATTTTAAATAAAAATACGTAAAAATACGTACGTATTTTAAAAATAGTATTTTAACGAAAAAAATTAAGTTTTTAGGAGGTTTACCCAGAAAAATTGATCGTGTCAGCAAGAACGAATATTTTTCATAATTTTATACGGATCGTTTTAGCGTAAAGAGAATTTTAGTACTTTTAAAAATATCTGCATTACTGTTTTTAATACTCTCAGTCATTAGTTCATCTTTCTAAGCGACTGTTGTTGGGAAATTCACTTGTTTATATTGTACGTTTTGTTTTTGATTTGTTCCTATTGTTTTTTTCGCCTGTTCCCGCAAATTAACATTTTTAACATTTAGGTACATTTTTCTCAGAAAACCATTAAACCTACCAGGCTGAAATTTTTACCAGTTATTTATCTTGCATATGCACATATTCTGGCATTTTATGACTTCCCCAATGCAAAAATTATATATATGTAAAATACCGTAGAAAAAATTTGTAAAATTTCTATATTATTCGTTATTCTGTCTTTAACTTTATGTTTTAACAGATTAAATTGAAAAAATGTCAATAGCTAGAGAAACCCGACATCTATAAGCAAATAAAGTTTCATTTCAATATCATTTATCAATCCTGTGAAAAATGTAGCCTTCCTAAAAATAGCAAATTTAACATTGGCGGGTTCAAATTATAGTCTTCCCTTAAATTTCAGTAATAGTATACATTTTACCAATGTTTTTCATAGATATAAATTAAACTTTGGCCGGCCGCATTGGCGCAGTTGGTAACGTGCTCGCCTCTCATCATGCGGTCCTGGGTTCGAATCCCACTCAGGCATGGCATATTTTCATACGTTACAAAAAATCATTTCATCCTACATCGCATAAAGTTCCACCCCAACGTCGTCGCTAATGACCACTGCAGTTGATGCGACGTTAAAAAAAAAAAAAAAAAAAGTTAAACTTTGGATGATTATGACAAAATAATTTTCAATAACACACATTGTAATCTATCTAAATTACAACATAACATTATTTATTTTATTTATTTAGTTAAATATAATACAATTATTGCTATACTAACCTATTTACAATATTTTAAACTAAATACGACGCAAAAACTCTTCTTCACGAAGAGTTCTGTCCGCGTATAGGAGTAAATAAAAAAATTAATTTTTATATTAAATATGTACATAATTATCAACATTTACATGAATAACTATTGTTGTTTATGTAATAACAATTATTGTTATTAAATTCTTTTAATTCACTTCGATCTTATGATCTTCCATTCTTTTACATTCTGAACCACTTACAAAAAAATTTATAACCAACTTTTTCACCGACGTTTATTATAATACAGTCAAACTTGGTTAAAACGATCACGGTTACAACGAATTCACGGTTAAAATGAACAAATCAGATAGTTTTATTTGATTTTACTTAATTCTTATGATTGGTTTTCACGTTTAATACGAATGCGTATAACGGATATAACGAACCTAACAGTGTGATAGAAATAGGAAATATCGGAATCAGATACGTATGATTTTTGTAACAGGTAGTCCACGATATTGACAACACAAACACTTTCACCGTTTTCTTAGAACAGACACCACTGTACGCAGTATGAATAGGGTGTACCTACCTGGTTTTCCCATTGTTCACTTTGTACTAAGTTCAGTACTACAGTATGTACATACACAATTTTACTGTAATTGGATGGCGGTCAGCGACCCTTGTGACTTGTACGCCTAAATTTATTGACCACAAAAATATTTTCTTTCACTTCTTAGAATCGCACTAGTACAGTATGTTCAGTTCTTTCCTTTTGTTCCTCCACTTATAGATAGCCATTATAGGCTATGAATAGGCATAGGCCCACATGTGTCACCTGACCGACTCTCAACAATCAGTTTTACACTGATCGGCTCTAGTTCAATACATACTGTATGTACCGTACTACAGTTTGTTTCTTAAAACTCGAGTTTACTACAGTATACGCACACTGTACTGTATTGCATTGTAGTGTGTCGTAGTATCGTTCAGTTAAAGTGGTGTATTATTGCAGCGCTGTACTGTGACTTCAGTTTTTAAAATGTCAAAGCGTAAAAATTTTTCAGTTTCTGAAAAAGTGCAAGTGATCCGCGAATTACAAAATGGATCGTCTAATTTATCTGTGTCAAAAAAATACGGATTATCAGCATCCACGACATCTACAATTTGGAAAAATCGGGACACTATACTGTTAGCCTTCGCAAATAATCAGACAAATTGTAAAAAAATTAAAAAATGTGAAAAAAGTGACATTGACACAGCTCTTCTTTCTTGGTTTAAAATGCAATCGTCCCGTGGTTTACCAATTAGTGGAACACTTTTAAAGGTTCAAGCTGAAAAGTTTGCCATACAGTTAGGGTACAAGGACTTTGTGTGCAACAATGGATGGTTGGATCGCTTTAAAAACAGGAACAATATCGTGTACGGAAAAATAAGTGGTGAAGCATCTGCGGTTGATCAAACTGTAGTCAACGATTGGTTAAAAACTGTGTGGCCGGATATAAGGCGGGATTATAGTGATAGCAACATATATAATGCGGATGAAACAGGTGTCTTTTACAACATAACGCCTGATAAAACGTTAAAGTTTAAAGGTGAAAAATGTGTGGGTGGTAAGTTTGTTAAAAACAGACTTACAGTTTTAGTATGCGCTAATATGACCGGCACCGATAAGAGAAAGCTCCTGGTAATAGGAAAGTCGCAAAAGCCAAGGTGTTTTAGAAATGTGAAATGTCTTCCCGTTAATTACGTTGCTAATAAAAAGGCGTGGATGACGGCTAGTATTTTTGAAAAAGAAATCAGGCAGTGGGATGAATCACTGAAAAAAGAGAGAAAAAATATTTTGCTTTTGATTGATAACTGTCCGGCTCACCCTCATTGCACAATTTAACAAACATAAAAATGGTTTTCTTGCCTGCAAATTGTACGTCTGTGTTACAGCCAATGGATCAAGGGGTAATTAGAAGTTTCAAATGTAACTATCGCCGACTGTTGGTCTTAAATTTAATTGAAAAAATTAACAGTTCCGATAAAACTGTTTATGATGCCAAAGTTTCCGTGCTCGAAGCAATTCATCTTTTCAGCGATGCATGGGAAAATGTGACAGAAAACACGATACGCAACTGCTTTAAAAAACCAGGACTTGCAACATTTCCAAATGACAGTGAAGATCCTGAGGACTACTTACCTTTATCACAATGGCTTAAGTCAAGAAATGTCAAGAGCGATTGCCGATTTTTGGATGTAATAATAGTAGACGATTTTGTGGATATAGATACTGAAGTAGTGACTTCAGGGATTCCGACCGATGATGAAATCTTAAGTAATGTTTCCACTATCGTTCAAGAAAGCAGTGACTCCGAATCCGATGACAACGCACCTATCATTAAAACCACTTCGTGGAAAGATGCAGAAGATGCTTTGGAACTTCTTTCTGGATTTCTGGAATCTAGAGGTAACTCTACAGAAGAAACGTTCCAGCAACTGAGTGTTTTGAGGAACAGTTTTTGACAATTGAAGTACTCAAAGAAAACAACTCAAACTACAATAGACAATTTTTTTATGCCATAACTTGAGTTTTACTCCATCATACATACTACTTATGTAAGTTTTTGCAATTTTTTATTTATTTTTAAATAAAAAATATATATTTTATTTGTAAAAAAATTAATTTTAGATAAATATACATATTTCTTTGTTCAAATATTAGGTCTCTATTAATATAGCGTTTAATGATTAGTATCTAAATATTCCATTGTTTTCTTGTACGTAATATGTAAGCACCCCTTATATTTCACGTCACGGTTATTGCGAATAACGGATTTAACGAACGAATTTACTTGCTCCCGTGAAATTCGTTTTAACCGAGTTTGACTGTACGTGTATAACTGACGTATACCTACTCGTATTTGCGTCTCACGTAAGTGAGTTTCAAGTTGTAGCGTGGTCGACTGGCATATTATCAAACTAAACAAAAAAACAAAAAAAATTATCAAACTAATGAATCTTTCGGTTTGTTTGCTAATCAAAGAATTTTTTTTTACTTTCTCTTGCCTATATGAATATATAGGAAGTAAAGTATTGTTTTCTTGTTAATTTTTGAGAATTTAGTTTTCACCAGATATACACGTTTTCAGACCCTCTGAACTTAAAAAGATGTTTTTAGCAAATTGGTCTGTGCGATCGAATCATATAACAAAACTGAACTAAATTTTTACTAAAAATCTAGTGTGAAACACTCACACAACTTTCTCTTGTCAATGCAAAAAATTAACAATAATCTTAACATTAGTAATAAAACATTAGAAATAAACAAAAACCTAACCTCAATAAACATAACCTAATTTCAATCATGAATGAAAGACGCAAAATGAAAATCAACCTCAGTTTGGCTTAAAAATACGGAAAATCACTTTCACGCTAAACTAGGCTCTGTAGAGAAAAATGTTTAAAATAAAAGTTGTAGATCTTTCAATTTCCTATAAATTTGACTATATAGGCCTACAACTTTGTCGTTAAATGCATACTAAGCCCGAAATCTTAAAAAAATCGATTTTACACACGTTTTCGCGAGAAAGAAACAGAAAATCGCTAATTACCGCTAAACTAAGCATTATACAAAAAATGTTTGAAATAAAAGTTGTAGGGTTATAAATTCTCTACAGCTTTTATCATATACATTTTTGCGCTGAAATTCATATTAAAGCCGCAATCTTAAAAAAACAAATTTTTTACGTAAAAACAGCCTCACCA
Source organism: Catonia carolina (assembly GCA_035578175.1). NCBI lineage: Eukaryota > Metazoa > Arthropoda > Insecta > Hemiptera > Achilidae > Catonia > Catonia carolina. The sequence goes on along the minus strand of JAQMRL010000009.1, from coordinate 51,974,559 downwards.
AGAATTTCAGCAAAAATGGCGCCTACCCTATCTTGTAGAGAATAAAAACCTGAATAAACCAGGCGATTTTTAAAAAAATCGTAGGACCAGTTTTTGAGAAAACACACAAAAAAGTGAAAAATTACACGAATAAACTACTACTTCCGGTTGACCGATTTTGATGAAAATGTTCGTGTCGGGTTCGGTAGTAGTATGTAACTTAAGTTTTAAGTTTCAAGTTCGTACGATGTTCCGTTCTTGAGATATTCTGTTCACACACACACACAGACCAATCGCTAAAAACATGTTTTCTTGGTTCAGGGGGTCTGAAAACGTATAGATCCGGTGAAAACTCAATTTCGAAAAATCGACATGAAAACAATACTTTCCTTCCTATATATTCATATAGGCAAGAGAAAGTAAAAATTTACTGTTTTTAACAGAATGATATAATTTTTTCTTAACTTGGATATATTAAGTAAGGTTTTATCTTACTATAGGCTACCTATTTTCGATTTTTTTTTTAAATTTATGTATATAAGTGCCCCTTTGCTTATTCGAAAATTTTTGGTCTTGTAAAAGGAGGAAATAATAGGTTTTATTTCATTTGTGAAGTAAACATGTTGTTCTTTCTTTTTCAAGAATTAATTTTTTTCTGTAATATGATTTTTTCTGTAATTTTTATTACAATGGAATCTTAGTTACATTTTATTGTCAACTCGGAGGTTCTCATCGACTCGTTTTTCATTTTTGCTAGTCTTTAGGTAGCCTATTGTTTTCTCACACTGTTTTACATGAACTGTCCATCCTACACCCCTGGGAACTTTGTGGCCTATTTGGCTTACCTCTGTTCCTTCTCTTATGTGAAACCCCTAGTTTGCATTTTTTATCCGCGGAAAATTAGAAAAATTAAATATTTTTCTAGTTAATTTCCTACAACCTTTCCTCTTTCCCCTCCTGCAGGCTGTAAGGGTTTTTCAGCAAATGCAGCATTTTTCCTAAAACCAATCATAACTTTGTTACATATCCTCTCGGTTCTTACCGATCCTGATTGGTCAACCCCACCACAGTTTCGGTACAATTTTCTCCCCGGTCATTTTTCTGTTTGCCAGAAATTTCACAGTTCGATTTCTGTCACGTTATTTTGTGCTGACTGGTACCTGAATTTAAATTTAAAAGGTAAGTATAATACATTTATTTTAAATTTAAAGTACATTTAAGATCAGCCGTGCAGAAGACCAGAAGGGACAAGGTCAGAAATGAATATATAAGAAGAGATATGCAGGTGACCTTAACGATGGAAGAAAGATTACATACCGCAAGACTCAAATGGTTTGGACATGTACAAAGGATGCCAGAGGCACGTATCCCCAGACAGTATTTGGACATGGAAGTATCTGGAAAGAGACCCGTTGGACGTCCCAGAAGAAGATGGACTGACCAAATAAGGGATGATCTCCTAACAAAAGGATTGACACTACAGGATATCAGAATACAAAAGGTATATCAAGATAGAGATAGATGGAAGCATATCGTCCACTCAAATCCTACCCGGCCTGCTGGAAGGATACCCAGATGATGATGATGATAATTAAAAAACTATTTTAATGTTAGACCTTAAAGATAAATATACAAATAAATTAATTACCTTAAACTAGAAAATAAATAGGGTAAAATTAATAAAAGGATAGTTCAATGTAGGCTAAGTTTTTATAGCAAATTCAATTTTAGGTTTAGTTAACCATGGTTAAGTTTTAATTAGGAATATATATTTAGTTAGGCTTAAATTTATCGTATATTTTTGTGGGACAGTTAATTTTTAAGGTATAGAGTCAGTTTTTTTTATTTATTAGTGTAAAAATTATTTACACTCAATCTGTTCATTGCAGGGCTAAAATAAATAGTTCTGTTTCTTATCACATGGTCAGCCAATTAAATGACTGAATCATTTAAGAACAGAAGAGGTAGAGGTGTAAAAGACACTAATCAGAGTTACCTCCTCTGAAAGTAATGAATTTCATTATACAGCCAGACCCTGTGGTGAATAAAGTGAAGGTGTCATTTGCAGAGTGGAAAATATGTGCTTTTCAGAGGGCCCGGCATGCTGATAAGCGCACTTTTCCACTCAGTGAGGAAGGCAATGGTAAACTACCTCACTCCTTGTTTTACTTAGTAAAACCTCTACAGGTTCAAACCAGCCTTTTGGCTGATGACCTAAACAACAGTGTAATAAATTATAATGATGCAACAAAAGTTGTCTTAAAAATCAAAAGAATAAAACATCTATTTTACTGTTACTTGTTGTCAATCGTTGTTTTTGTTTGTTAAATTATTAAGTTTATTAGGTTTTTTAAAATTATAAAATAAAAATTAAATTATATTTTTGAAAATTTCCTTAAAAACAAAATAAATAAACATATTTTATACTTTTACTCGTATTAGGTTTTAAATTTATATTAAAAAAAAATATACTAGAATTTCGTAAAAAATAATAAATATCTTTGTACGAGTAATTTCAATTCATTTGATAATATTTATAAGAGAATAAAAACAATTAATTAACCTCAATTTGAATTCCTCTTACGTTATTGATATATTCCTAATGTTTAGTTAAGTTAGTTGTAATTTTTTTTTTTTTTTTCTCTCTTTAATTATTTATTTGCAACTGTAAAATTTTACAATAAGCAAATGAGCTGGTTTTAACATAGGAAAATTTACAATAACAAAGATTAGACCCAGTGGCTAATCTTTGTAGGTGCCACGAGTCATTGTCTTATAAGAGCAGGTCTCTATTCCATGAACGGCGAAGTCGTCGGCGAGGATTTCCAGGAAGAGTACGAGATGATAAGTTTTTGATGTATGGATTTTGATGGTTTTGAAGTTTTCCGAAGAATCTTCTGTAGCAGCTGTATGCCATATCTTTTATGTGTGTTATTTTGAGGTCGTCATGTAGTATTCTGTTGTTAATGTAGAATGGAGCATTGGTGATGAGTCGTAATAATTTTGATTGAAATGCCTGTAGTTTTCTGATATTACTTGGCTTTGCTGTTCCGTAGATTTCAATTCCATAAGTCCAAATTGGCCGAATGAATGATTTATAAATGAGTAATTTTGAACGTAACGGTAATCGGGAATGGCGTCCTATGAGGTGGTATAATTGTTTTACTTTTTTATCCAAAGTCAGTCGTGTATTGTGGATGTGTGTTTGCCAGGTTAGTCGTCTGTCCATCGTGATGCCTAGTTGACAAAATTGACTGTTCAAATCAGCAAACCTAAAATTTATGGTGATGGTACGAACCGTATCCCACTTGTGTTTCTGCAAAGAGCTTGAAACAATGATGCGACTGATTTCAATATTACTTTCTCATGCCTATATGAATATATAGGAAGGAAAGTATTGTTTTCATGTCGATTTTTCGAAATCGAGTTTTCACCGGATCTATACGTTTTCAGACCCCCTGAACCCAAAAAACATGTTTTTAGCGATTGGTCTGTGTGTGTGTGTCTGTGTGTGTGAACAGAATATCTCAAGAACGGAACAACGTACGAACTTGAAACTTAAAACTTAAGTTACATACCACTACCGGACCCGACACGAACATTTTCATCAAAATCGGTCAACCGGAAGTAGTAGTTTATTCGTGTAATTTTTCACTTTTTTGCGATTTTCTCAAAAACTGGTACTACGATTTTTTTTAAAATCGCCTGGTTTACTCATTTTTTTATGCTCTACAAGATAGGGTAGGCGCCATGTTTGCTGAAATTCTCGGTGAGGCTATTTTCACAAAAAGAAATAGTTTTTTTTATGATTACGGGTTAAATATAAATTTTAGCGCAAAAATGTATATGATAAAAGCTGTAGAGAATTTATAACCCTACAACTTTTATTTCTAACATTTTTTTGTATAACGCTTAGTTTAGCGGTAATTAGCGATTTTCTGTTTTTTTCTCACGAAAACGTGTGAAAAATCGATTTTTTCAGATTTCAGCCTTAGTATGCACTTTACGACAAAAGTGTATATAATTAAATTTATAGAAAATTAAAAGATCTACAACTTTTATTTTAAGCATTTTTCTCTACAGAACCTAGTTGAGCGTGAAAGAGTGATTTTCTGTATTTTTAAGCTAAACTGAGGTTGATTTTCATTTTGCGTCTTTCACTCATTTTTAGAATTAGGTTATGTTATTAAAGTTAGTTTTTTGTTTATTTCTAATATCTATTAATAATGTTAAGTTTATTGTAAATTTTTGCATTGGCAAGAGAAAGTTGTGTGAGTGTTTCACACCAGATTTTTTTATTTATAAAATTACACGAACTGGAACACTCTACAGTGTACCCATATAATTGTTGGTTCTCTGTTAAATCAACTAATTATTGTGACGTAGCGTGATTGGTTTCAACTGAAGATTTCAATGAAACACAATTTGTTTGTATGTGCTCCACTGGATATTGGATTTCGTGAACTGAATACCTTTGTACCTTCACTCGCAATTCCACAAGCGAGAATGCTTATGGACACTTGTTCAGCATCTGAGCTCGTCAAGAAAAGCTTTCTAGTTATAAAGTTATAAACCCCCTTTATTAATGTGTCTTTCGTAGTTAGTCATAGTTTTACAGAAGGTTTCTAGTTGTATTCTAAAAACTCAGTGGTGGAGGTGATCGCGATACCAAGCGAAAATTACTAATAAAGCCGTTTTGGCTTGAAGAGGCCGATTTTTTTAGGGTGCCCTTCAGTATTAAGGTATTGATAGGTTACAGTACCCGATAAGTTTTTTTTAGTGCGGTTTTTACTTTCTCTTGCCTATATGAATGTATATGAAGGAAAGTATTGTTTACATGTCGATTTTTCGAAATCGAGTTTTCACCGGACCTACACGTTTTCGGACTGCGATTTTTTTAAAAATCGTCTGGTTTACTGAATTTTTTATGCTCTACAAGATAGGGTAGGCGCCATGTTTGATGACATTCTTGGTGAGGCTGTTTTCACGTAAAAAGATTTTTTACGATTACGGCTTTAATATGCATTTTAGCGCAAAAATTTATATAATACAAAATGTAGAGAATTTATAATCCTACAACTTTTATTAAAACATTTTTGTGTATAACGCTTAGTTCGGCGGTAATTAGCGATTTTCTGTTTTATTCTCACGAAAACGTGTGAAAAATCGATTTTTTATAAAGATTTCAGCCTTAGAATGCATTTTACGACAAAAGTGTATATATAATAAAATTTTTAGGAAATAGAAAGATCTACAACTTTTATTTTAGCATTTTTCTCTACAGAGCTTAGTTAAGTGTGAAAGAGTGATTTTCCGTATTTTTAAGCCAAACTGAGGTCTATTTTCATTTTGCGTCTTTTACTCATGATTAAAATAAAGTTATGTTTATTGAGGTTAGTTTTTTGTTTATTTCTAATGTTTTATTACTAATGTTAGCTTTATTGTTAATTATTTGCCATGGCAAGAGAAAGTTGTGTGAGTGTTTCACACCAGATTTTTTTCATTTAGCTAACTACATCAAGGAGAATCACTTAACATCGATGAATGACCGAAGAGTCATTTCTTTAACATATATAAGTTACTCCATTTAAATCTAAAATAATAATCTTTAAATTTAATAATTAAAATAATTTTTTTCCTGTATATAATAGGCCCTATATTACAATATAGTTATCTATCAACAAAATAATTTTATTCTGAATAGAATGAAGACTGAAATTAAATTAACAAAGTTGTTTTTTATTTCATACATGTTGCTAGGAATGGCCTACCATTTGTTCAGTACGTAATTTCGTTCGACGAATTTATTAATTTTTTTGAATCATAATGGCAGGTTGTATTATATTTTAACAGTTTTTGCAGACTTTAATTATCGATAACTCAGATCAATTTGTAGTTTAATCGGTTTTGAATGAGCTGACTTTATTCAATTGCACAGGCTAAAGTGATAACGTAAGGTGTCGAGATCGTGAGGGCCATTTTTACTTTCTCTTGCATATGCGAATATTATAGGAAGGAAAATACCTATTTTTCTGATTTCGATTTTGATAAATCGAGTTTTCACCGGATATACACGTTTTCAGATCCCTGAACCCAAAAAAACATATTTTTAGCGATTGGTCTTTGTGTGAGTGAACAAAATATCTCAAGAAGAGAACATCGTACGAAGTTCAAACTTAAAACTTAAGTTAGATGTTACAAGAGGATACGACACAAGCAGTTTTATCAAAATCGGTAAACCGGAAAAAGTAGTTTATTCGTGTAATTTTTCACTTTTTGCGATTTTCTCAAAAACGGCACCTATGATTTTCTTTTTAAAAATAGCTTCATTTTTCTACATTCTTTACACTCTACAAGAGTGGTTCTTAACCCATGGGTGGGGGCAGCAGAAGAAAATTTCAGGAAAGACGTGAATGTATTTAAAAAAATTGAAAAATAAAACTGTCATTTACTGCTTTGTAGTGGCATGTATATTCTCAAAATTATCATACTTTTTTGTATATTCTAAGACGTCTACACTAGCAGAGTCTAACACTCGGTTATTCCAATAACAGGGTAATTGTCCTACTCTGCCAAAACTGTGATCACGCTTCTGTTTCATATTCCGATTGTATGTTACTACTTGTTTTGACCACTTATAGTGATTTGGGGGGGAGGGCGTGACCTCACATCAGTGTTCAAAGGGGAGCGCAGTGCCTGAAAGGTTGAAAACCATTGCTCTACAAGACAGGATAGGCGCCATGTCTGCTGAAGTTCTTGGGGAGACTGTTTTCTAGTCAACACAAATTATTTTTTACTTTCTCTTGCCTATATGAATAAATAGGAAGGAATTGTTTCCATGTTGAATTTTAAAAATCGAGTTTTAACCGGATGTACACGTTTCCAGACCCCCTAAACTAAAAAAAACTGGTTTTAAGCGATTGGTCTGTGTGTGTGTGTGTGTGTGTGTGTGTGTGTGTGTGTGTGAATAAAATATCTCAAGAACGGAACATTACACGAAGTTCAAACTTGAAACTTAAGTTTCAAAACTCAAAATCGGTCAACCGGAAGCAGTCGTTTATTCGTGTAATTTTTCGCTTTTTTGCGATTTTCTCAAAAACGGTTCTTACGATTTTTTTTAAATGCTTCATTTACTGCACTTTTTATGCTCTACAGATAGGGTAGGCGCCATTGCTAAAGTTCTTGGGGAGGCTGTTCTCCCGTAAACAATGTTTTTTTTTAGATTGCAGCCTTAATATGCATTTTAGCACAAAAGTGTCCATAAAAAAATTTGTAGACAATTTAAAAATCTACAACTTTTATTTCAAACATAATTATTTTGTTTTTGTATAACGCTTAGTTTAGCGGTTATTAGTGATTTCATGTTTTCATTTTCATGAAAATCAGTAAAAAGTCGTTTTTTTAAGATTTCGACCATAGTATTCATTTTACGACAAAAATGCACATAATTAAATTTATAGGAAACTAAACGATTTAGGACTTTTATTTCAAACATTTTTCTCCAAATAGCCTACTTAAGCGTCAAAAAGTGATTTTCGTTATTATTAAGCCATACACATAATAATATAAAGGTTGGTTTTCATATTGCATCATTCGCTCATAATTAAATTTATGTTATGTTTTTTGAAGTTATTTATTTTTTGTTTATTACTAATGTTAGGTTATATTGTTCATTATTGGCATTGGCAAGATAAAGTCGTGTGAATGTTTCACACTAAATATTTTAAGATTGCGACTATCCCTGACAGACCATTTGCCGGTTATTATGCTCCAAACTCCTTTCGGTTCAAAAGAACGAGCCCCATGCCACTCAGCACAGAGTGGTGACTGTTTTATACGTTGTCTAAAGAGTCGAGCACATCCAAACCCAAAAGCCTTAAAACAATTCCACGCGTCATACTTTAGAACCTAACTAATATATAAATGTGACGGTTCAGGCGTTGAACGATTCACTCAGTAACACTCTTCTGAGCAGTTCATAGATTAATTGAGTGTCTTTAATTTCACTATAACTTTAAACTATGGCGAAAAATTCTATTTATTATTCCATTGGAACATTATTCTTCATTATAACCATGTAAGTTTTTCAAAGATTAAATATTTATGAAATTATTTCTTTTTATTTTTTTATTCTTAATTTGTGTACGTTGCAATCTGTTCAATTTAGAACAATAAGCAACCCCATGACCCAATGAGATGAGGATGATGTGTAAATGAGGTGTAGTCTTGTACAGACCCAGGCCGACAATTCCCGAAAGAGTATGGTTAATTAAACCTCAACCATCAAAGTACACCGGTAAATACTGTCTAGTATTCAAATCCGTATAAAAGTAACTACCTTCACTAGAATTTGAACCCGGAACCTTCATCTCCAAAAATCAGCTGTTAAACAGCTGATTTTGGCGACGCTTTACTTTTAGACCAACCCGGTAGGTTAAATTATTTCTTAATGTCTTTTTTACTTTCTCTTGCCTATATCAATATATAGTAAGGAAAGTATTATTTTCATGTCGATTTTTCTAAATCGAGTTTTCACCGGATCTACACGTTTTCAGAACCTTTGAACCCCAAAAACATGTTTTCAGCGATTGGTCTGTGTGTGTGTGAACCGAATATCTCAAGAACAGAACATCGTACAACCGGGAAACTTGAAACTTAAGTTAGATACTACTAGGTACTGGACCCGACATGAACATATTCATCAAACTCGGTCAACCGGAAGTAGTAGTTTAATCATGTCATTTTTCACTTTTTTGAGATTTTCTCAAAAATGAGTCCTATGATGTTTTTTAAAAACTGCCTCATTTACTACATTTTGTATATTCGACATGACAGGATAAACTCCGTGTTCCTGAAATTCTTAGGGAAGCCAGGCTCTCGTAGAAAAAATGGGTTTTCGAAGACTACGGTTTTAATATGCATTTTAGGGCAAAAGTGTAATATAGGTAATAAAAATTGTAGAAAATTTACAACCTACAACTTTTATTCCAAACACTTCTTTGTATAACGCTTGATTTAGCGGTAATTAGTGTTTTTCATTGGTTCTTTACATGAAAATCTGTACAAAAATGGATTTTTTTAAGATTTTGGCCATAGTATGCATTTTACGACAAAGAAAAGTGTATATAATCAAATTTTGTAGGAAATTAAAAGATCTAAAACATTTATGGAAAGCATTCTTCAAAGCCTAGTTTAGTGGTTAAGAGTGATTTTCCATATTATTAAGCCAAAACAAGGTTGGTTTTCATTTAGCATCATTTACATATGATTCAAATAAGGTAGACCCACCGGGTTGGTCTAGAAGTAAAGTCGTCGCTGCGAGTCAGCTGTTTAACAGCTGATTTTCGGAGTCTAAGCTTCCTGGTTCAATTCCTAGTAAAGTTAGTTACTTTTATACGGATTTGAACACTAGACAAAAGTGATTTAGGACAAAAGTACACCAGTAACCACTGTTACTGGTTGGTTGATGGTTGGGGTTCAATTAACCATACTCTTTCAGGAATGGTCGGTCTGAGTCTGTACAAGACTACACCTCATTTACACGTCAAACACATCATCCTCATATCATTGGGTCATAGGGTTGCTTATTGTTCTAAATTGAACAGATTTCAACGTACACACATAAGGGGGGAAAATAAGGTTATGTTGTTTGAGGTTAGTTGTTTGTTTATTTCTAATGTTTTATTACTAATGTTAGGTTATATATTTCATTATTTGCTTTGGAAAATGAAAATTGTGTGAGTATTTCACACCATTTCTTTTATTCATATTCTTCATTTTTTGTTTAACAGGTTTAGTCTTGCAGCTTGTAGGTAAGTTGGGATAGTCAATTTGTATCAATTTAATAATCAAGTACCTAGTCTAAATTTTTATATTAATAAATTGTAGAAATTTTTTTTTCATTCTCCCCAGTTATATAGGATGTCCTTAAAAGGTCACGTAATCATATACTTCACATGTTAATGTTTGTACCTTTTTCCGATGCGCTACTATCTATGTTGTCAGGTTTTGTAGATGACATTCGGTCGGACATTCTACCTATTAGTAGCTCCCGACCCCCGCATAACAAAGTCTATTTTTCTAAGTTTAAAAATTCTACCACAACACTGGAAAATCAATTTTCATGTTATTAAAACATATTTGCACTAATTTTCTTTACGCTAAATAAAACAGTAGTTTGCTCGTACCGAACGATTGAGCGGTTACCGAGAAAGGAAGTATTCAGAATTTTGATAATAAATAAAAATTTAAGTTGTTTACGAATTTGAAAAGAGCTCAACTGTAACCCCTTTTGTTCGAGCGAAACCAAAACGCCACGAAACAAAATTGGCACGGGGAACAAATAAACTCCAACAGGAGAGACTGCGGAGGTGTGATGTTAAAATAAATCGAGAAAAATAAAATAGTAAAAATATTTAATAAAATGTTGAATAAAATGAAATACTTAAAGAATTACAGTTACAATTAAATAATTATTTAACGGAGAAAGTTACACAAGCGCAAAAATAATCTTAAAAACATAAATAGCCAAAATTTAAGAAAAGACAAAACTCCTCAAAAAAAATATAAATATATATATAATACTTAATACTGGATCCAGAGAAAAAAATAATTTCATTAAAAAGGTTGATAATTAATAATAAATTTCATTATAAAAATGAAACAATAGATTGAATATTTAAATTGAATAGGCCTTTTAAAATAACCAATAGATAAGGTTAAAATAATTTAATTTTATAAGCAATCATAATTAATTTGGCTTTAAGACGAAGATACAGAGAATAAAATAAATTATTATTTTATTTTATAAGAATAATTGATTTTTTTTTTATATTTAACAAAGCCAGTTAGATAAAAAACCAAATACAAAATTTCAAAATTACAGAACATAATTTTTATAAATAATGTTTTATCCAAAAAATTTATGTAGAAAAGATCAAAAGGTAAGAAGTATGGAAACAGATTAACTCCACACTATACCATGCTTAGCAGCATACTTAAATAGAATTAAGTAAAATAAACTCATTATCACAAGTTATAAATTAAAGATGAGATTTTGTTTTATTTGCAAAATATAATTTTATATAACGGATGCTTCTAGATGGATATTTTAGAGAAAGGTCGAATCATATCGCCGACAAGAAGTTTTCGGGTTACGAAATGCAAATTCATAGCGGATACCATTTGCTCCAAACAGGATTACATTAATTTTCGAACAAATTAGCATTTGACTGGACTTGAAATAGGATCCATCCCAAACAGATTTAAATCATTCCCAAACTGGGTGAAAGCTGCCCCACACTGGGTGAAAACTGCCCCACACTGGGTCCCTGCAAAGAGCAGAAAAACCAGGACTCAGAAAAAGAGGGCTACCCCAAAAACACAAAAATAAAAGGTAGCTAAATCCCATAGGCTCAACTAGAAAAGTTCGCTTTAAGAAAAGCATTTAAAAAAATTTAAATAAAATTTAAAATACCCAAAGGGTTTACAAAATTTACAAATTTAAATTTAACATTTTCGGCTTTTGGGTTTTAACTACAAAAATAAAAGAGAAGAACTTACCGATACACGGGAAAGCAAAATGGTCAAGACAAGCAGCAACAAAACGCACCCCGAAAAAAACATAAAATTCATTACGGCACCAATACCAAAAACACGTCCGGCGACATGACCATTTGCAGAAAGAAGAAGGAGATACGCAAAATTACTTAAAAGGAAAACTCGGGCCTGACGTCACGGGTCCCCTCCAACAGGGTAATCATGAAAGATAACATGATAGAACCAAAAGGAGAACCGAGACGGCAGATAAAACAGATGGCAGCGACGGTAATACAGAAGCCTAGAAGAGCAAATCAATTAAGAGATAACTAATTAACGTCGACAGAGCAGATAACGAAAATTAATACAATTAGAACAATGCAAGGAAAAATTTATTTAAAATAAATTGTAACATTGAAAAATAAATGTTACACAACATACCCTCCATATGGCAGAAAATCGAGGAAACCAAACAAAACTGGAAGGATCATGTGGAGCGCATGGAGGATGGAAAAATTCCCAGGGCAGTCATCTCCTATCAGCCAGTAGGAAAGAGAAGTGTGGGCAGGCCTCGTAAGAGATGGAATTGATTAATAAAGGTGTTTGCAGTCGGAACAGGCAATGTGCCTAATCCTTGAAGGAAGACGACGATGACGAATTTGAAATTTTGTACACGCTGTAAGAATACAATTGGCTACGTTATGTTTAAATTTCAAACTTGTCGGTCAAATAATTCTAGAGTTATACACCTCTAAACGCATGAAATTCTTTGCGGTAGCAAAAACACCGAGTATGTTTGTTTTCCAACCTCAACTTGGCAACTTTCCTACAAAATTAAAAATATAGGTATATTATAGGTTAAGTTGAAATAAAATAAGCTAAATTTTGATGTAAAGTTTATTAAAATCTGACTCATCGTTTTGGAAATACAAGGGTTTAAACTCGGGTGTACTCAATTATGAAACCGATAGTATAGGTATCAGACGAACTAATGTCCCATAGCCGAGCGAGTGAGAGGGAGATATGAGGCATAACTACGCATGCGCCCAAAGGTCTTTACCGTTACAATCCAAATCTGAAAACATACTACAGTCGTTATCTTGCTTGTAAGTTTCTGCATGCATAAACGCTTGCTCACAACAATCAGTAAAATTAAAGACAATGTTATTGGAATATCGCGTATGGCTTGAGCGAGTGAGAGTGTTAAGCATTCTCTCACTCCCACGGCTAGAGGACATTAGTTCATCTGAATACTGTACCTGTTATGTTGTTAAATACTTCAGTCATACAATTGGGTGACCATGTGATAAGAAACAGAACTATTTTTTGTAGCTCTGGAACTAGCAGATTGAGTGCAAATAATTTAACACTCCACCTGCTTGTTATGGGCAAAAGATAAAATGTATTTTATGTTTGTAACTTGAAAAATAGAATAAATCAGGTCCAAGAAATTTATTTTTAAAAATAACTGACACAGAGGCTAACTTTCGATGGTTGACAGTGATAAAATTTTCCCCAGGCCGAGTTACGAGGCCTGCCCTTGATAGGCCAGTGGTGGGGCTGCTATCCTTTATAGGTCTTTGGTAAGTATACTTACTACTGGCAATAAGGTTGAGCTTATTTAAGAATAAGCTATGCAGTTGAATCGGATTGGGATTTTATGGTGTTATAGATGTTTTGTGGTAAGTAGGCTATCCAGATAATAAAATTAACGCGCAGCAACCATTTTCTTCCTGAGTTGCACAAATGTGGTAAAGATTCATACCAGCGTACTCTACCGTGTTTTGTTGTTACTGTTGTACAGTGCTTAAAAAATTCAAGTTTTTTACGGGAAAGAAAGCATTCTTGCTAATATAAAGTTAAGATAAGTTGTTCTACACATTTTTTTTTGTTATTTAGTACTACAAGTTGTTTTAATAAGCATTCTTACCACTAAACATTATGTGATAAGGCCTACCATTTCAATTAAATTTCCTTGGTAAGTATTACCAGGACTTAAAATAAAAAAAAAGAATTATCTTCCTGTTCTGGCACTAGAAATACATTTTTCAAGTCCCTGTAAAGCAATATTTAATTTTTTACAACATATATAAATATTTTCCCCTGTAGTACTACCATATAAAAGTTTAAAGTCTCTAGACGGGCCCTGGGTTTCATTTGGAGATCCACCTCCTAGGTTCGACCGCACTCTCCACCGTTTGAAAAATTCCTCCTCCGCCTTCGAGACCGTTGATCATTTTCTGGGCTCAATTGCTCTGGATTTTATTTGGGTTGACTCCCTAGGCCCTTCCACCCTCCACGCTGTTAGGAATTCTCCATCTCCGCCGTGAAGATTGTTGATCAGTTTTCACCTCATTGGATCCACGGGTACTTATTTGGGCTATGCCTTATTCGTACCTGCCTGCATATCTATAGGATGTTTCTTTTCAGCCATTGGGATGCGCCGTGTCGGGGTTGAGGCCACCATCTTAATGTCTCATTCAAGGTTAACCTTAGCCCCTATTTGATTCAAAGCCAAACCCTCGCATGAGCTGACCGAGCACGAGTGAAAAACTGGCAAAATTCAGCGCTGTCTGCGGTGCTATTTGCAGGACAATAGGAAAGAAAACGAGACAGGACACTAAAATAAAATTTTATAGAGCAATGGCTATACCACTCATAACATATGGGTGTAATTACAGAGGAATGAATTCGTATCCAGGCTGCTGCAATGAGATTTGTGCGGGGAGTCAAAGGTTGTACCCTGTTAGATAGAGTACGTGACGAAGCTATACGCGCAGAGTTAAATGTTCAGTCACTGTTGGAAACGTTTAGAATATGTAAGAGAAACTGGTCTAACCATTTACTACTCATGTTAGCTCACAGACTTCCTCTGAGAGCATGGAAATATAAACTAGAGGGAAGCGAGGCTTGGGAAGACCTAAAAAGAGATGGATGCCATGGAGCCTAATCCTTGACAGATGATGATTATAATGAACTGACACAGAACCCAAAAATTAGATGTCAAATAACATTTTTTTATGTTTAACATGAAATAACTTTGTTCAATATTGAAATAACTTTGTTCAATATTTAATAAAATCATTAATTTTTTATTCAGCTCATAGAAAATTTGGCCGCCTCCGTAGTATAGTGGTTAGAGCGTTAGCCTACCACGTGGAGGTCCTGGGTTCGATTCACGGCCAGGGTCTGAAAATGTTTACAAGTCAAAACGCAACTCAAAGTTTTAGTAACATAATTCACTGTAGTCGCTAATTACCAAGCAGTTGATTCGACTTAAATTAATTACAAATTAAATTAATTAATTTATAGATTAATTATTTTTAGGGCTTGGTTAGCCACAATGGACCACTTTAGTCGACTTGGAAGCTTTCAGTCTCATTTCTGAGCACGCTTCTGTTTGGCTGCTTCTGAAAATTCCCTCTTCTTATACTCTCTTTTCTGTATTGTAAGCCGATGGATGTAGTCTTTGATGACCAGTTTGTATTTGGGTGATTTTTCCGTTAGATCTTCGTGAGTTAGTCCAAGTTCTTGTAAATCCCTTTTGATTTCTTTGTGCCACATGTATAGGTTACCAGCGTCCGTTTCACGTCTCATTTCATGGTCAAAATTATTCTGCGTAAAAGTCTGGTATTTGGTGTTAGTATTAATTAATTTAAAAAAAATTAATTAATTTAAAAAAATAATTCTGAGAAAATTGATGTAAATGAAATATGTAAAAATTGGACAAATATATTAGAATTCCACTTTTATTAAAAACAGAACCAAACTAAATTGTTACAAAAAAAATTACAATTGTCTGATAGAATGATATTTTTTTCATTCATTTGCAATAGTAACTTATTTGTTAATAATTTAATTAAATTCAAAGTACAACATGTGTTTATTACGTACAATGTCGTTATGTATGACGTAAGCGACGTTTTGCTCAATAAGTAATAGCCTACTTCGTTTGACGAATCTATTAGGCCTATATATTTAGGATCATAATGGCCGGAGGATTCTTAATCATTTTTTAAGGTTTTATTAATCGATAAGTTAGGTTCTTTTTGTGTTCATCTTTTTTTAACCCTCCCCTTCAAAACAGAGGCCTGTTATAACTTTAACGTGTTTGTCTGTTTGTCTATACCCTACCTAATATATAACCTTAAGTTGAACAATATTGGTGTAGGATTTAAAAAAAAAAAATTGACCCACCGGGTTGGTCTAGAGGTAAAGTCGTCGCCAAAATCAGCTGTTTACCAGCTGATTTTCGGAGACGAAGGTTCCTGGTTCAAATCCTAGTAAAGGTAGTTACTTTTATACGGATTTGAATACTAGACAGTGGTTACCGGTGTACTTTGATGGTTGGGGTTTAATTAACCATACTCTCTCAGGAATGGTCGGCCTGGGTCGGTACAAGACTACATCTCATTTACACGTCATACACATCATTCTCATTTCATTGGGTCATGGGGTTGCTTATTGTTCTAAATTGAACAGATTGCATTGTACACAAATTAGGAATAAAAAAAAGGATTTAAAAAAATTATTTTCCCCGTTTTTATGGTTAAAATACTGTAAGACTGCATTCGAAATATTCATAAAATGTGAAAAATTATACAGTGTGGGGCAGGGTGAATGAAGGAAAAGACTCGTTTCCTTACTTCTTAGAGCTTAAAATATATTTTATTATTTTGTAGCCACGTAAACCTTCACCTGAGCCTACACTAACTTAATAGGTATGCCCACACTCATGCGCTTCTTTTCCAACTTGCGATTCGATATGCGATGTTGAATTCGCCATTGCATGCGCTTAGAGGTATACCACCTTCCCGCAATCGTTTGGTGAGCTTTATCTCAAAAAAAAAAACATTTTGAACACTACACTAAATTAAAGCTTGTTCTTTCCTGCATTGATTGGTTTGATTTAGATTGTTTAATTCAGGAATTAATCGGAGATAACTCCAACAATTTTCGTAAAAAAGTACTCAGTTTTTAACCAGTTTTCCGTTAATGAGGCTTTTGAACGTCTGTTACTCTGTTAAGGCTTTTCATAAAAATCGGCGTTTAAGTACGTTGAAGATCAGAGTTTTTTCTGTAATATGAATATTTACAAAGTTAATCTCATGCTCCGTTTTAATATGCTGGCCATTTTTACAAAAACTGCTTTCTCGGCTCCACGTAAGGTAGGGAAATGATTTTTGGACTGAACCATGCATTTTCGCAACAGTATCAAGTCGAGCAAAGCGTTTAGTTTTTTAATAAAAACATCGTTAAATAATTCAAAATGAGCTACGGAATGAGTTGCAGCAGTAAAAACACAGAAGTTTGTTTTTCTAAACGACTATAGCCTACCCGGAGCGGATACCGCTATAAAGCTCAGTTTTCTATTAAGAAATTTAGAGGCTAATCGAATTTTCTATAATTACCACATATCCTCGTATTTCTAATAATAAATGCAAAATACGATACATGTCACAATATTGCTTTAAAAATGCATGCTTTAGTCCAAAAATTTCCCTATCTTTACGTGAAGCCAAAATATACTTTTTTTTAAAAAAAGGCCGGTATTTTAAAATGAAACATAAAACTTCTATTTTACAATGGTCACATAGAGAAAACTCTGATCTTCAACGTACTTAAACGCCGTTCTTTTATGAAAAACCTGGACGGAGTAACGGACATTTAAAAACCACATTAATGGAAATTCGGCTAAAAACTGAGTACTTTTTTGTGTGAATTGCTGGAGTTATCTTCGATTAACTTCTAAATAAAACAACAAAATCAAATCAATCAATGCAGAAAAAAATAGGCTTTAATTTAGTGTAGTGTTCAAAAATATTCGTAATTTATTTTTTTTTGAGATAAAGTTTTTCAAACGAGTGCGTGAAGGTGGTATGCCTCTAAGCGCATGTGATGTCACATGCGACATAGCTAATAGCTATTGAGTGTGGTCATAGCTAATAGGATTCATGTTACAAATGATATACAGGTTTTAATGGTATATATTCGCACTGCCGGAGCAGTACTGTATCAACTCAAAAATCAAATTTTGTGAAAAGCAAAGGAGAAGTTTCTAAGAGTAAAAATATCAGGGGCTTGGAAAAGCCGTTCAATATAGTAATATTTTTATATTGCTACTATGGTGTTAGTGATCTCTACTTACACATTATTAAAAACTTTTACTACAAACTAGTAGTTGTAATTATTTAGGAAATAAAAAAATAAAAATATTTTGAGTTACTACACTACTGCTCTGGAATTGCGATTATGTAGAAATGAAATAGTGCGATAGGCGCCAGGCATCCAGTTACATATAGCGTAGTCACAACAGATACAATCTTAGGGTAAGCGCACAGTGAACGCTGGTAGCAGGTCACTGATTGGTGGTCGCTCACAAGCGAGACCCTGCTAGTGGAAATAAGCCATAATATAGGGTGATTCAAAAAGAGCGCCGGTTTTGATACATCAAATTAAGAGATTTATTTTTTTGAAAAACTGAAAATAAATACATCAACAAGTTCATCTTACCTTCCGATTTCATGTATGAAAAATGATGTCATGCATGTGTCCTCCTCTACTGCGCTGGCACGCATCAACTCTGTCCATGAAATTGGATATTACTGCACGACAAGTTTCGACTTCCATTTGCCCGATAACCCGTCGAATTTCCTCCTTCAAGTCATTGATGTTTCGGGGTTTATTGGCATACACCAATGACTTCAGATGACCCAAAGATGAAAGTCACAAGGCGTCAAGTCACACGACCTTGGTGGCCATTGATGGTCGGAATTACGAGAAATGATGTGATCCTGGAACCGTTCACGGAGCAACAACATTGTTTCTCGTGCAGCGTGACAGGTCGCACCATCCTGCTGAAACCACAACTCGTCAATGTCCATTCCATCCAAATGACGTCACAAAAACTCCCTAATCATCGTACGGTATCGGTCTCCATTTACTGTCACGGCTTGTCCTTCTTGATTTTCAAAAAAGTAAAGGCCGATGACACCACCCGACCAAAAGCGGCACCAAACTGTCACTCGCTGTGCATACATTTCCCTTTCATTAACCACGCGAGGGTTTTCTAAACCCCACATACGGCAGTTCTGTTTATTAACAAAACCGTTTAAGTGGAAGTGCGCCTCATCACTGAAAATGATTTTGTTTGCGAAGGTGTCATCATCCTGCCGTTTTCTCAATACCCAGTCAACAAACTGTTGTCTCTTCTGGTGGTCTGCCACTTTCGAATGTTGCGTCAACTGAATTTTATACGGGTGATATTGGAGATTGTACCGAAGAATTCTCCGTACAGAAGAACATCGTAAACCCAATTGTTGAGAACGGCAACGTATTGATTTTGCTGGGCTAACAGCCACACTGTCACGAACCAACGCAACGTTCTGCTCAGTTCGGCCAGAACGACGACGTCCAGAACTTTTAAGGTCGACTGTTGAACCCGTCTCAAAAAACTTTTTCATGAGCCTGCGAACTGTTGATTCATTCGGTGCTTCATTACGTCCTAGAGTACCGCGAAGTCGCCTGACAGTAGCCGCATAACTCTCTCCACTCTGGTAAAATGTTTTGACGATTAACACTCGTTAAGCAATAGTAAACTTCTCCATGCTTAGACACAGACTGCGAGAGTACTACACTGCGAACAAGAGAAACTACAACTGAATCGTCAATCGGAATGTTCTCCGAAATAGAAATGAGGTCTAACAATGTTGCCAACCGATAAACAAAAATTTACCAGCCGTTTAAAAACCGGCGCTCTTTTTGAATCACCCGTTATTTAAATCGGACGTCTCACAGTAAACGCTGGTGAAGAAAGCTGCGCGCTGGTCACTTGCGCATGTATCAGCTCACTGGTTTGTTTTGAATAAACCTGCCTGCAGCTTGCTGGTAAGTTGCTAAATGTACTTGGAGTCGTATAATACGTATTCACAAACAATAAAACCTTGTTAATTAATTTTTAACATAGTTTTATAAAATTAACGTTAAAAGATTATTATTGGCCAAACAATGCTTTATAATATTGAATATCGGTAGTCAAAAAGTTCAAAATACGTTTAAAATGTTCAAAGTAATCACAAATCTTTCTTCCAGTAATATTGGTTGCTTGTGCAAATTGCACCACTGTTTTTGAAAACGCATTCTACTTTAGACAATATAAACTTAAACGTTTCCAGAGTAATTCTCATGCATTTAAAAAATCTGTCTCTATTGTTTTTTTAATTACGGAAAAAGATGATTATGCCAAACAATTTTTTGTTCATATTAATGTCACTAACGGTATTGTCTCTAAATGATAATAATTTCGTGGAAACGTTTTCCATTAGAAATAATTCATCGTTGCTGCTACTTGAACTCATGTTGAATACCGACAACTGAATGAAGGTTAAGTGCGTAGTTATATGATCCCACTATGCGCGTTCGCCACAGTGATTCAGTACCAGTGACCAAAGTTCACTGTGCACTTACCCTCGGGTAAGCGCACAGTGAACGCTGGTCGCAGATAGCTGGCCGTTGGTTGCAGTTTCTGATTCACGCAGACGATTGCGCATAGTGGGAGCATGTAATTACGCGCTTAACCTTCAGTCAGTTGTCGGTATTCAACATGAGTTCTAGTTGCAGCAATGATGAACTATTTCTAATGGAAAACGTTTTCACGAAATTATTATCATTTTAAGATGACACCGTTAGTGACATTTACAAAAACATAAAATTGTACGGCGAGTACCATCATATTTTTCCGCAATTAAAAAAAGATAGACAGGTTTTTTAAATACATGAGAATGACTCTGGGAACGTTTAATTTTATATTGTTAAAAGTAGAACTTCGTTTAAAAAACAATAGTGCAACTTGCACAAGCAACTAATATTACCGGAAGAAAGACTTGTGATTACGTTGAAATAAGTATTATGAACATTTCGACTACCGATATTCAATATTATTAAGCATTGTCGGGCCAGTAATAATTTTTTAAATTTATTTTTATAATTTTATGTTATAATTAATTAACAAGTTGTTATTTTTTATAAATACGGATTATACGAAGCCAAGTACTCTTATAAACCTGCCAGCAAGCAGCAGGCAGGTTTATACAAAACAAACCGGTGAGCTGATATGCGCAGATGACCAGCGCGCAGGTTTCCTTACCAGCGTTTTCTTTGAGACGCCCGATTTAAAACATATTTCTACTGGTAAGCGACCAGCGTTCACTGTGCGCTGGCCCTTACTTGGTAAAATGTTCTTTACAGTAGGTCTCAGCTTAAAAGAAATATACTATAATCCTGTGTCACCGGATGACGACATTAAGTGGCGAGTTAAAACCTTTATTTTTCGTGGCTCTTAAAAGGCCGTTTAAGTGGTGGTCGTCTTGATGGGAAGCGTCGGTCGTAGTCGTCGTAGCGGTCGAGGAGCTGGGCGACACGGCGTGTCGTCGTCCGGCGGAGACCTCATCTACTTCCCTCGCAGAAGTGCATCGATGGCTGCTTCGTTGGATCCGGTGGGCGTAAGGCTCGGTCGAGGGACCGCTGTGGGCATTGCTCGCAGCAGCGGGCGATGACGGTCCGGTTGACGGCTTACGCTGTTGGGTTGGTGAGCGGAAGCATCATCTTCTTTCTTGCGGGGTTGTCGATGAGCCTTCGCTGGAGTCCGGAAGCCGTGTGTCGATGGTGGACGTATTGTCTGCTGTCTAGATCGGAATTGAATCTCTTGGCGCAGTGGAGCACTCTTTTTATAGTCGCTGAGAGTGCTGTGGTATTGGTCTGACCTTGATGACAAAGGTCTTTGTCGGTACGCCGCCACAGGCCTACCACCCCTTTCGGAACTATTGGCGGTTCCCTCTGTCGCTACGTCGGAAGCTTTGTAGCTGGCAGCACAGTACCTAATCAAAGGGGTCGACGACGACACCTGTTATATTAAGGGGAGGCGGTACCCCTGAAAATTTTTTTTATTGATTTTTAGTTTTTAGCATATTTCACCTCTAATATGTATAAACTTTCAAAAAAAAAAATAACCTACTGCAGAAGTACTTACAACAATTATTTTTGCTCAAATCGTACTTGAATGCATGAAAATTTCATGCCACTTTTTAATCTAAAGGTATACCTACATAACTTTGCCATTTTATTTGAAATTTGCGCTTTGAAGGTTATCATGTGTTTGAATGAGGGAATTTCTTTTCTTATTTAAAGGGATATTTTGTGTTATAGTAGGGAATTTTTTCATTACTACAAACTTTATTGGATAACTGGAAACCATATGGTTTATACATTCCATATGATATAAATGTGTTGTTTGTTTGTGTTGTGATTTTTCCAATATACCTAGACCACAAAAATCAGCTTTTAAAAAAAGAAAACCAGGTCCTGGAAGAAATAATAAGAATGACATAGTTGAAAACCAAACAGTATGTGATAGTTCACAGACAATTTAGAAAAAATGAGACGAGCTGTTTGTGCTATATTTTTACATAAAATTTCTACAGACCAGAGACTTCAACATTTTTTCTGCCCAGCAGACAATACATCTTGGTGAAAATACAATAAATCAAAACTGACAGGTGAACAGTACAGCCACAAACACCCTTTACCACCACCAATAACAAAACTTATCAAACCAATATTTGACAGCCTTTCTGGCCAAAATTTTTATGGTGCCAAGTGTCTGCTTGGCACCATACAATATCCTGACCAGTCATTCAATAATGTGGTCTGGAACGGACTCCCTAAAACAGTTTTTGTAGGAATGGATGCATTTAGGGTCGGTGTTTATGATGCAGTTCTTTCATTAAATGAAAGAACTCATCATTAAATTTTAATGATGGCTGTTTCGGGAAAATGAAAATGTTTGAAGAGTTAGGAATTGAACCGGGTTATAACCTACCACTATTTTCCAAAAACTCAAAAAGAAAAGACTAGCAAAATCAGATTATTTCCTGCAATTAAAACAAGAAAAAAACCAAGCAAAGAAAAGAAAGAGACAGGATGATGAGGTGACCCAGATGATTTAGTTTATGGATCTAACTTATTTTAATGTAAGCAATTTTTTAATTAGCAGTTTCTTGAAACTTACTTTTTTTATACTTAGGTACACTTTTCTCAGGAACTATTTGTACTAGAAAGATGAAATTTGGGCTACATATTTATTGATATGTTGTAAAGCCCCTGAGTTTTTTTCATACTTGAAATATTACAAGAAAAAAAGTTATTAATTATTTTGGCGCCTAAAATCTTAAAAAATTGAACATTTTTTTTACTATAAATTAAAAAAGACCCTTCAAAGATTTCTGCATATAAAATCCCCGAAGATAGAGAAAATTATGATGAAAATGTAAGTTTTTGAGTTGTCCAGATATCTCTTCTAGTTACTGAGAAAAGTGTACCTAAAGTTTACAAATTTAACATTGTCGGTATAGGGGGTACCGCCTCCCCTTAAATAACCCCATCACAACTATTTAGTACATAAGTGAAGAGCCTTTGCACCTACTGCCCCTGAATGGTCGCCGCCGGGTTAGTTGCTCGAATTGGACACACTTCGTTTAAAGAAAAAGTTTTCCCGTTTGTCCGCAACAATATACGTCTTAAATTGGAGAGTTATTTTAATTGTTAATTTTTTTAGCACAACTGTGAGGCGACAAAGAGGAAGAACTATCGACGCTAACAATCCTCGTCCTGCAACCCCAATGCCAGGAGTATCCACATTGTGAGTACATTACTATATATTACGTTAACAAAAATTTTTTTTTTTTAACTAAGCTTTACACCCCCCCCCCACAAACCATTCATCGTACCTTCTACTTTGAGAACCAATGCTCTAGAAACTTTACTAAGTAAAACGAGGAGAAAAGTCGTTTACAATTGAAGGGTGCAGGGGAAAAACCAACTAAGTCACAAAACAGAAACATAAACCCGATAACTGTTTGTTATTATCTCTTGTAGTTTCTGATACCTGGGTGTGACGGATGGACAAAGGAAAAATATAGATGATTATATTTCAAAAATTCCCACTTACTATTTAGTTTTTGTTTAATAGGCAACTGTGATCTGCGATAGAGTAAAGAGAGGAAAGTGTTTGACCTGTGATTCAGCAAAATACGTTAAACTTGTGTATGGTGGTTCCATGTCAGTCTCCTCTCTATAAATATTCTATTTCACGCTCAGAATTCAGTACACCTCTTATAAGAACCCGCTGTGTTATGAGTCGTACGGAAAACATCAGGCATAGCCAAAACAATAACTCTCCTCCTCCGACATCATCTGAAGATCACTGACAAGAATATTTAGAGTTTCATTTGCAGGGTGGAAAGTAAATGTTTTTCAGAGAGCCGAGCCTGCTGATAAGCATACTTTTCAAGCAGTACTTTTATAAAAATGGCAGTCATATGCGGTTGTTGTCCAATAACGAGCAACCTCGTTACTACATACCCCATCATGGGATTTTCAAAACGCATGGCGACACTTCCAAAAAATTAGAGTAGTGTTTGATGCTAGTTCAAAAACGACTAATGGTAAGTCCCTTAATGGTTGTCTGTGTGCCGGTCCCAAACTCCAACCTTT
Source organism: Catonia carolina (assembly GCA_035578175.1). Lineage (NCBI taxonomy): Eukaryota > Metazoa > Arthropoda > Insecta > Hemiptera > Achilidae > Catonia > Catonia carolina. Next base: position 51,950,493 of record JAQMRL010000009.1, on the reverse strand, counting down.
CATTCCTGACATTGTAACTTATTTTCGGTTACACCCTTATGTTTTTACCTGTGATGTAAAACAAATGTTTAGACAAATTTTAGTTCATCCAGATGATCATCTATATCAGTGTATTTTGTGGCGTGAAAATCCTACCGATCCTGTTCAGGTTTACGCTCTAACGACAGTTACTTACGGTACTAGCTGCGCTCCATATCTGGCAATTCGTACGTTAAAGCAGCTTGCTGTTGATGAGATTTTAGAACATCCGCAAGCCTGCCATATTTTAAATGACTACACTTTTGTCGATGACATTGTTGCCGGAGCTCCTTCCATTTCTGAGGCGCAATCACTTGTAACTGATTTAACTACGCTATTTAAAAAGGGCGGTTTTGAACTTCGTAAGTGGAGTTCAAACTGTTCAGTCATATTAAACACATTTCCCTCTGGTTATTATGAATCTCTTTCGATTAATGAAAATAATATTTCTATAATGTCAATCTTAGGCTTATCGTGGGCGCCAGCTCAAGACACATTTCTACTGCTTTCAATTTTATTTCATCCTGGCAAAAATTAAACAATATTATCAAAATAGTTTTAAAATGGTCTCCGAAGCGTCGAAGACAAAAATCCGATTTACATAGTTTTGTGGTTTTATGCATCTGTAAAATTATTCAGCGAGAATGTTTTACTGAACTTTATCTTCAACTTAAGTCTGGACGTCCTTGTCCAAAGATCTACGCGAATTTAACGCCATTTTTGGATATTTTTTTTTTTTTTTTTTTTTTTTTTTTTTTTTTTTTTGGTTTAACGTCCGACTGTTTTGCAAATTGCTGCTAATGCAGACGGTGAAGGATGAAATGAATTTTTTGTAACGTATGAAAAAATGCCATGCCTGAGTGGGATTCGAACCCAAGACCGCGTGATGAGTTTTTGGATAAAGATGATATTATCCGTGTTGGTGGTAGACTCTAGGAAGCTTCTCTTCCTTACTGTACCAAACATCCAATTTTGCTGCCATCTAAACACAATTTCGTTTCAATGCATCCGTAATACATCCGGCCCGGAGGACCAAAGAATGTGGCGATGTATTGAATTGTAGATAAAAATATATTTAAAATAATTAAACGTTGTTCATGATGCAGAATATGTTTAATAATGATGATTATAATAATGATGGTAGCAAAGATGATTAATAATAATGATGATAATGATGATGATTTATTTATAATAATTGTCTTGAATGTGAGTTCATTTAGTTGAAGTCTTGATGTATTACGTATAGAAATGTTTTTTGGTTGCCTAGTTACATGTAATTGATTTTAAATTTTGACCAGCTGGACCGTAAATATTTATTAAATAAAATTGTAAAGAAAAAGAAAACATTTAAAGTATGGCTGGACGTAACATCCTCCCCTCCATGAAATAACCAGGGTTGGTTATTTCATGATGATGCATGGATTTGTAGCAAATAGTAGAGGAGAAGAATGTGAGGAACCAAAGAAAGAAATGAAATAAACTGAAATTGAAGTGAAAAATAAACTTGAGAAGAATGCAATGGTAACATAGGCCTATAAAAGGATGAAGTGGACTGTATGGATAATGAATAATTGTGGAATCAAATGTGAGAAAAAATTGTTAATCAAGAGAACTGAAATAAATAGAGTTCTAAGAAATAGAATGAATTGACAATAGAATGAATATAATAGATGACTTATATAAATAAAATAGAAATAAAACAAAAGTGAACTTATAGCAAACTAAGAGTTATTCAATTCGAAAACAGCAGGCAGTTTATATAGTTTTATTACTGGTCTAATGCCAGTAGGTGTAGAGATTTCTGCCACTCTGACAACTCCGTCAGTCCCTGGGAATAATTTAGTTATTCTGACTAAAGGCCAGGATAGAGCAGGTAACCCAGGTTGATGCACAACTACAAGATCACCTGTTTGTAAGTTAGGTGATTCTTTAACCCATTTTTTGCGTAAGTTTAGAGACAGCAGATACTCTTGTTGCCATTTGGTCCAAAATTCATGAGTTAATTTTTTTAATAAATAATAATATTTTACTGGACACGATTCAGTTTGACCAGTAGTGTCAGGCAAAGAACAAAGTGGTTTTTGCAATAAAAAATGGGCTGGGGTCAAGGCCTTTAAGTCATTAGGATCAGTTGAAAGGGGAGTAATTGGCCGTGAGTTTAAAACTGCTTCCACCCTAGTAATAAGAGTTGTGAAAGCTTCATACGAAAGCCGCCTTGTACCTAATGTACGTGTCAAAAGTTGTTTGGATGGCTCTCTCCCACAGACCACCGAAATGTGGAGCATGAGGGGGGTTAACCTTAAATTTGAAACGCGTTGGAAGTAACGATAATATGAAGTGATCATCTTTAGGTAACCGTGTAAGAAAAGACTTTAAATTGGCGGAGATTCGTGTGCGAGCTCCGATAAAATTTGTGCCGCAGTCAGAACGTAATAGTTCAGGACATCCACGTCGATTAGTAAAACGTTGAAATGCGTCTAAGAAAGCTTCCGTAGTTAGATCACGTGCCACTTCCAGATGAACCGCTTTCGTCACCATGCAAATGAATAAACATAAGTACACGTTAACATCTGGAGCTCTTTTTGAACGATATGCTTTAACTACAAATGGTCCAGCATAATCTACACCCGTGTTAGTAAATGGTGTCGCAATGTTGACTCTGTCAGACGGTAATTGGCCCATCAAGGGCGTATTTCCTACTGGATGTGCACGAAAGCACTTAATGCATTTCGTAAGAATAGATTTAACAGTTTTACGCGCTGACATTATCCAAAATTGTTGACTTAGTGCATTCAAAACTGTTAACGTTCCTGCATGTAGAAGAATTTTGTGATAATGTGAAATAAGCATTGAAACGAAACGATGTTTAGATGGCAGCAAAATTGGATGTTCGGTACAGTAAGGAAGAGAAGCTTCCGAGAGTCTACCACCAACACGGATAATATCATCTTTATCCAAAAATGGCGTTAAATTCGCATAGATCTTTGAACAAGGACGTTCAGACTTAAGTTGAAGATAAAGTTCAGTAAAACATTCTCGCTGAATAATTTTACAGATGCATAAAACCACAAATCTATGTAAATCGGATTTTTGTCTTCGACGCTTCGGAGACCATTTTAAAATTATTTTGATAATATTGTTTAATTTTTGCCAGGATGAAATAAAATTTAAAGCAGTAGAAAACAAGTAGTTTTCGTTTATTGCTGATAAAACCGATTTTTCTTTGGACCTTTCTTGATTTATTTGTAACTCGTCAGTCGGATCAGTTTTCGAATTTTGGCTCGGCCAAGTTGAAGCATCTTGTATTAGAAATTTAGGGCCAAACCACCACAGGGATGATTGCCTTAGCACCTCAGGGTCGGCACCTCGAGATGCTAGGTCTGCGGGATTGGAAACCGAAGGAACGTGTCTCCACAATGAAGATGAGAACATTTCTAAAATTTGACTGACCCTATTAGCGACAAAGGTCTTCAGTTTACATGGATGGATAGTAAGCCACGATAAGACTATCATAGAATCGGTCCATAAGAATACTTTTAAATCAGGATATCGTGAAAATAGAAAAGATATAAAATGCTGTGATAACTGACTAAGTAAATGAGCCCCTAACAATTCTAGTCGGGGTATAGATACTGTTTTGATGGGTGCAACAGGCGATTTCGCTACTAGAAGAGATGAATGGCGATGATCGTTGGTACTCGTAATTAAATACAGAACCGCTGCATAGCCAAGTTGACTGGCGTCACAAAAACCGTGTAGTTCCGCAAAATTAGTGTACGGTGCATGCATCGGCCGAGGTAATTCTATTAATGACATACACATAAAGGCATGAAATAATTGTTCAAATTGATTCACTACTACATCCGGTAATTGTTCATCCCAGTCTAAATTATTAAGCCATAGTGTCTGTAAAAAACATTTAGCTTTGAATATACAAGGCGTAAGCCAGCCGCATGGATCATAAAGTTTTGCAATTTGTGATAAAACAAAACGTTTGGTTATTATAGGCGATTTGGCTAAACGCTGCTCTGAGGGCAACCGAAGAATAAATGTGTCTTGAGCTGGCGCCCACGATAAGCCTAAGATTGACATTATAGAAATATTATTTTCATTAATCGAAAGAGATTCATAATAATCAGAGGGAAATGTGTTTAATATGACTGAACAGTTTGAACTCCACTTACGAAGTTCAAAACCGCCCTTTTTAAATAGCGTAGTTAAATCAGTTACAAGTGATTGCGCCTCAGAAATGGAAGGAGCTCCGGCAACAATGTCATCGACAAAAGTGTAGTCATTTAAAATATGGCAGGCTTGCGGATGTTCTAAAATCTCATCAACAGCAAGCTGCTTTAACGTACGAATTGCCAGATATGGAGCGCAGCTAGTACCGTAAGTAACTGTAATTAGAGCGTAAACCTGAACAGGATCGGTAGGATTTTCACGCCACAAAATACACTGATATAGATGATCATCTGGATGAACTAAAATTTGTCTAAACATTTGTTTTACATCACAGGTAAAAACATAAGGGTGTAACCGAAAATAAGTTACAATGTCAGAAATGAAAGGTTGGAGTTTGGGACCGGCATACAGACAACCATTAAGGGACTTACCATTAGTCGTTTTTGAACTAGCATCAAACACTACTCTAATTTTGGTAGTGTCGCCATGCGTTTTGAAAATCCCATGATGGGGTATGTAGTAACGAGGTTGCTCGTTATTGGACAACAACCGCATATGACTGCCATTTTTATAAAAGTACTGCTTGAAAAGTATGCTTATCAGCAGGCTCGGCTCTCTGAAAAACATTTACTTTCCACCCTGCAAATGAAACTCTAAATATTCTTGTCAGTGATCTTCAGATGATGTCGGAGGAGGAGAGTTATTGTTTTGGCTATGCCTGATGTTTTCCGTACGACTCATAACACAGCGGGTTCTTATAAGAGGTGTACTGAATTCTGAGCGTGAAATAGAATATTTATAGAGAGGAGACTGACATGGAACCACCATACACAAGTTTAACGTATTTTGCTGAATCACAGGTCAAACACTTTCCTCTCTTTACTCTATCGCAGATCACAGTTGCCTATTAAACAAAAACTAAATAGTAAGTGGGAATTTTCGAAATATAATCATCTATATTTTTCCTTTGTCCATCCGTCACACCCAGGTATCAGAAACTACAAGAGATAATAACAAACAGTTATCGGGTTTATGTTCTACACCAATAGTAGAGCAGTGTTTTTGGTTCCATTTTTACATCTCTTTATCCACTTCCTCTTCCTCTTTCACCCCTCCCCAACCACTCCGCTCTCATCACCACCTACTCATTCACCTTCTCCTTCTTCTTCTTCTTAGGGTGCCTGTCCGTTCCGAACGTTGGCGATCATTCTGGCTATTATTACTTTGTTGGTTGCGCTCCTGAACAATTGGGTGGAGGTCTTTCCGAACCACGCTCTAAGGTTAGCCAACCAGGAAATTCTTCTTCGTCCTGGGGCTCTCCTGCCTTCTATTTTCCCTTGTAATATGCTCTGCACTAGCTCATACCTGCCTTGATTGCGCATCACGTGACCTAAATATTCCAGCTTTCGACATTTGATGAGGTTGACCAGTTCTGGGGCTGTATTCATCCTCCTTAGTACCTCTTGGTTGGTAACCCTATCGGTCCATGATATCTTCAGGATTCTTCTGTACAGCCATAACTCAAATGCATGGAGCCTCGATATTGTGTCCTCGTTTAGGGTCCATGATTCTACACCATACAGAAGCACTGAATATACATAACATTTGAGGAGTCTTAGCTTTGTATGTAGGGTGAGGTCACGGCTCTTAAACACTGAACCCATTGTTAAGAAAGCACTTTTGGCTTTTCCAATACGGCATCGGATCTCCTGAGAATTGTCCCATGACTCATTGATCACCGTTCCCAAGTAGGTGTATTGTGGGACTCTTTCAATTCTTGTCTGATTGATGTACAGTTCTGCCCCTCCAATGTTTTCTTTGCTAATGACCATAAGCTTTGTTTTGTTAATATTTATATCAAGTCCATATACTTTACTTGTTTCTGTGATCCTATCCATCAAACCCTGCAGGCCCTCTATTGAATCAGAAAACACTATGGTATCATCGGCATAACGTAAATTGTTGAGCTTGACTCCATTTATTGAGATACCAACATCCATGTCTCCAAGCGCCTCCCTAAAAATGTGTTCTGAGTATAGATTGAAAATAATTGGAGATATATTGCAACCCTGTCTCACTCCACGCAGGATCTGCACCTGATCTGTATGATCTCCATCTACTCTGAGGACCGCAGTCTGATTCCAGTACAAGTTAGCTATTATTCTTAGGTCTTTTCCATCAATTCCAGTTCTCCTCAGTACATCCATCATTTTCTCATGTCGAACACGGTCAAATGCTTTTTTATAATCAATCAGACATGCGAAAACATTACAACCCACATCTCTGCATCTCTGAAACAAAACCTGCAAACCAAACAAAGCCTCCCTTGTGCCCACAGCCTTCACAAAACCAAATTGATTTGGTGCGATCTGCTCCTCACATGTGTGATAGATTCTTTTGTGGATGATTTTTAAAAACAATTTCAACATGTGGCTCATTAAACTGATAGTTCGGTAATCCTTGCAGACTTTTGCACCTGCCTTTTTTGGAATCGCAATGAATTCTGATTTTAGCCATTGTGTTGGGATTTCCCCAGTTGAGTATATGAAGTTGAAGATTTCTGTTATTGCCTTCATATTTTCCTCATCAAGCAACTTCAATAATTCTGTTGGTACTTCATCTGGGCCTGTTGCTTTTCCATCCCTCATCTGTTTGACAGCTGCAGTCACCTCTTCCAAGAGAATTTTGGGTCCAGTGCTGTCTTCCATGACAGGTTGTTGTGCTCTGAGGTCATGGAATAAATCCTTCAAATATTGTTCCCAAACAGTCTTCTTCTCCTCCCTGTCAATGACCAAATTACCATCCCCATCAGCTATTCGACCAATATTACCCTTCCGAAACCTCCCCGCCACTTCCTCCACCTTACGATTGACATTGAAACTATCATATCGTCTTTGATGGGACTCTATCTCCTGACACTGCTCAACTTTTTCCCTCTCCTTTGCCTCTCTTATCTTATTTCTAATGATAATCTGTATTTTCCTGTATTCAGTGAGATTGCCCTTGTGACACTTCCTCTGTTCCATGAGTTCCAGTACTTCGTCAGTCATCCATGATTTCCGTTTCCTTGAGTCCTTCCTCAGATATTGATCCTTTACACCTCTCACTACTTCCTGCATCGCAGCAAGTCCTCCCTCTGTACCTCCCACATTTGCTCCCTCCTTCAAACCTTCATTCAAGGCACTCTTCACCATCTGCTGCATGACGGGATCTTTTAGTTTTCTAAGATCGTAACTTTTCACTTTCCGGGATGTAACTCGTTTCAATCTAATTTTAAACTTCCCAACCAAAGGGGTGTGGTCAGATTGTATATCTGCACCTGGATATGTTTTAACAGATATACAACTGTTCCGAAATCTTCTATTAACCAGTAAAGTTTTTACTGGTTAATAGAAGATTTCTCCTTCTCCTTTTCCTTCTCCTTCTTCTTCTTCCCCTTCTTCTTGTCCTTCTTCTTCTCCTTCTTCTCCTTCTTCTCCTTCTTCTCCTTCTTCTCCTTCTTCTCCATCTTCTTCTTCTTCTCCTTCTTCTTCTTCCCCTTCTTCTTGTCCTTCTCCTTCTTCTTCTCCTTCACCTTCTTCTTCTTCTTCTTCTTCTTCTCCTCCTCCTTCTTCTTCTTCTTCTTCTTCTTCTTCTTCTTCTTCTTCTTCTTCTTCTTCTTCTTCTTCTTCTTCTTCTTCTTCTTCTTCTTCTTCTTCTTCTTCTTCTTCTTCTTCTTCTTCTTCTTCTTCTTCTTCTTCTTCTTCTTCTTCTTCTTCTTCTTCTTCTTCTTCTTCTTCTTCTTCTTCTTCTTCTTCTTCTTCTTCTTCTTCTTCTTCTTCTTCTTCTTCTTCTTCTTCTTTCCTTCTTCTTCTTTCCTTCTTCTTCTTTCCTGCACCTTCTTCTACTTCTTTTTCTTCTTCGTCCGCCTTCTATCTCCTCCTCTTCCTACTGCTTTATCTTCCTCTATTTTTTCTCTCCCTTTTCCCATTCTTCTTCTCCTTCTTAAGCACTTTTTAAAGTTGTTTATTCCTAATAAGTACTACTGCAGTTTAAGGCTGGAGATTAAACTGCAGCTTTTAAAGAGGTGTATCTGGTTTCAAATGTGTTCCTATTAAAAAAAAAAGCGGTAAAATTATGTTTTTTCGATACAAAAAGACCCGGTTTTTTTGTCTTCCAATCTCGCTATGGCAATTTTTAAACAATAAAAATATAGGACTATTATAGGTCAATATAGAATAAAATGAGCTAAATTTTGATGTAAAGTATGTTGAAATCTGGTACATAGATTTGGAAATGCAAGGTTTCAAACTCGGGTGTCTATGATTATAAAACCAATAGTGACAACCTACTGTCTAGCGAATAGCATTGTGATGATTAGTACAGTGTTATGACGTAACAGCAGTCTGGTACTTCGTCTGTCCTTCATCCAGCAGCTGCAGAAAGCTCAAATTCATATAATAGTGGGCTATTGACACTTGTGTTTTAAGTGAGCATATGGTATGTAACATAGTTTTGATGTTCGTGACAAAATCACAGCAGGTTGCTGTAAATTAAATTTTTGTGTTTACAGGCCAGATCCTGACGACATGCGTATGGACCAAGAACGTCGCGTTGCAGAAGCGCGCCAACGCAGCAGACCTAGGGCAACAGATCAGTAAGTAATCTACCTCCTCCTACTCCTACATTTTCCCTATTTAAGTTTTCTTTATTTTTCTCTCCCTTTTCCCTTTTTTACTTTCTCTTGACTATATGAATATATAGGAAGGAAAGTATTGTTTTCATGTCGATTTTAACAAATACACTCTTCACCGGATCTATAGGTTTTCAGACCCCCTGAACCCAAAAAACATGTTTTTAGCGATTGGTCTATGTGTGTGTCTGTGTGTGTGTGTGTGTGTGTGTGTGTGTGTGTGTGTGTGTGTGTATACAGAATATCTCAAGAACGGAGCATTGTACGAACTTGAAACTTTAAACTTAAGTTACATACCACTACCGGACCCGACACGAATATTTTCATCAAAATCGGTCAACCGGAAGTAGTAGTTTATTCGTGTAATTTTTCACTTTTTTGTGATATTATCAAAAACTGGTCCTACGATTTTTTTTAAAATCGCCTGGTTTATTCAGTTTTTTTATTCTCTACAAGATAGGGTAGGCGTTATGTTTGCTGAAATTCTGGGTAAGGCTGTTTTTACGTAAAAACATAGTTTTTTTTAAGATTACGGGTTTAATATGCAATTTAGCGCAAAAATTTATATAATAAAAATTGTAGAGAATTTAAAATTCTACAACTTTTTTTTCAAACATTTTTTTGTATAACGCTTAGTTTAGCGGTAATTAGCAATTTTCTGTTTTTTTCTCACGAAAACGTGTGAAAAATCGATTTTTTAATGATATCGGCCTTAGAATGCATTTTACGACAAAAGTGTATATAACAAAATATAGAAAATTAAAAGACCTACAACTTTTATTTAAAGCATTTTTCTTTACAGAGCCTAGTTGAGCGTGAAAGATTGATTTTCCGTATTTTTAGGCCAAACTAAGTTCGATTTTCATTTTCCCTCTTTTACTCATGATTTAAATAAGGTTATGTTTATTGAGGTTAGTTTTTTGTTTATTTCTAATGTTTTATTACTAATATTAGGTTTATTGTTAATTATTAGCATTGGCAAGAGAAAGTTGTGTGAGTGTTTCACACCAGATTTTTAAAACTGTTTATGCCCCTAATATGTACTACAGTTTAAGGCTGGAAACTAAACTATAGTTTTAAAAGAGGCGCATCTGGTTTCAAATGCGTTCGTATTAAAAAAGGATAATTTCACGTGGCTATTGACACTTCTTGTGTTTAAAGTAAGCACATGGTATGTAACTTAGTTTGAATGTTCGTGACAAAGTCATAACAGGTTACTCTAAAATTATGTTGTTGTGTTCACAGAGCAGATATTTATGGCACACGTTTGCAACAAGAACATCTCGGTATGGAACCGCGCGAACGCAGAGCTGGCACACTAGATGGGTAAGTAATCGTCCGTCGTATCAGAATCTGTTTATCTTTTCATACATTATCTTACCTATATGAATATAGTATAGAAAAAGAAGGTGTTGTTTCATGTCGAATTTGCGAAATCAAGTTTTTCACCGGGTATAGGCTACACTTTTCAGAATATCTTCACCGAAAAAACAACATGTTATTAGCAATAGCCTAGGAAAAGTAGTTACTTTTATACGGATTTGAATACTAGACAGTGGTTGCTGGTGTACTTTGATGGTTGGGGTTCAATTAACCATACTCTCTCAGGAGTGGTCGACCTGGGTCTGTACAAGACTATACCTCATTTACACGTCATACATATCATCCTCATCTCATTGGATCATGGGATTGCTTATTGTTCTGAGTTCAACAGATTGCAACGTACATATATTAGGAATTAAAAAAAGAAAAGAAAATTAGCAATAGGTCTGACTGGGTGTGGGTCTGTGGTGAACAAAAATCTCAAAAACAGAATATTGTACAATTTTAAAACTTAAAAATTTTAGGTACCTCCTCAGGACCCGACACGAACATTTTCATCAAAATCGGTAAACGGGCAGTAGTAGTTTATAAATAAGGCGATTTTTCACACGTTTTGCAATTTTTCTCAAAAAACAACAGTTCCTACGAATTTTTTTTAAAAATCGCTCATTTACTACAATTTATATGCTCTACAAGATAGGGTAAGCGCCATGTCTGCTACAATTCTTAAAAAAGCTGTTCTCTCACAGCAGGCACAGTTTATTTTTAAGTTTATTGCCTTAATATGCATGTTAGGGCAAAAGTGTATAAAATAAAAGCTGTAGAACGTTAAAATCTACATGTAAATTTCAAAAAATATGTTTTGTACAATTTTTAATAATTTAGCGTCAATATTAGTGATTTCCTGTTTTACAAAGTCTGGTATGAAGCACTCAAACGACTTTCTTTTGCCAATGCAAATAATGAACAATATAACCTAAGGGTAAGCGTACAGTGAACGCTGGTCGCTGGTCGCTGGTCGCTTACAAGCGGGAGCCTGCTAGTAGGAATAGGTCATTATTATATTTAAATCGGACGTCTCACAGTAAACGCTGGTGGAGAAAGCTGCGCGCTGGTCATCTGCGCATATCAGCTCACTGGTTTGTTTGCATAAATCTGCCTGCTGCTTGCTAGCAGGTTGCTAAGTGTACTTGACGTCGTATAATACTGTGACACTTATTGCTAAGGTCCGTTTCGGGATCTAGGTTATTAAATAATTAATACACTAAAGTTTACAATTACAAATATTCATTTCACTAAAAGATTACAAAATAAATAATTAAACTAATTATAATTAAGAAATACAATAAATGATTTAATAATTCACTTAAAATAAATAACAAACAATAAATAGCTTAATAACTTACTTAGCGTACTTAAAATCACTTTTATAGATTACACTAACATACAAAACACAAACTGAACTCACAAAACTACACATTAACTTTACAATACGCTCACAAAAAGACTTTACACAATACACACACAACAAAGGCAGTATAACAGTCGTTGACCAAACAATGCTCGGAATCGTTAACCTGCTATAACAAACCCGATAATCACTTGTCGAAGATCAAACGGATACTGACTAGACCGCGCTCGGGGGTCTCCTTTTATAATCATTCACAAAGATCGTTCCAGAACAAAGTAGAGAAATCATAAAGTACAAAAATAACTCTTTATTAATGAATGCTAGAAAAATCCCTTTGTTAACAAGTCAACTATTGTAAATAGAAAACGTAAACAACCTCATAAACAACTTCATAAAAATAGCTGTACACAATACCCTTTTATAATAGGCGTACCCTTTATGGTTAAAACTGTCATTTATTGCTGCTATTGTGTTGTTATTTGTATTATTCCTTAACTATTTTTATGAATGGAATTCTGGAACCTTCGTGAGCAACCTCGTCGTTCCTTCGATCTTGTTACAATACGTATTTATAAATAAAAAAAACTTGTTAAGTAATTGTAATAAGATAGGTATATAAAAATAACTTAAAAGATTTTATTACTGGTCAAACAATGTTTTATAATATTAAATATCGGTAGTCAATATGTTCAAAATATGCGAGTATATTTCAAAGAAATCACAAGTCTCTCTTCCGGTAATATTGGTTGCTTGTGCAAGTTGCACCATTGTTTTTGAAAACGAGTTCGTTTTAGACAATATAAAATTAAACGTTTCTAAAGTCATTCTCATGCATTTACAACACATGTCTCTATATATGCCCAAAACGGGCAGGTGGAGTGTTATTTTAATTGCATTCTATCTGTTTGGTCCAGGGCTACAAAAAATAGTTCTGTTTCTTTTCACATAGTCAGCCACTTATATGACTGAACTATTTAAGAACAGAAGAGGTAGAGCTGTAAAAGACACTAGTCAGAGTTATCTCCTCTGAGAGTAATGCATTTCACTATGCAGCCAGACCCTGTGGTGAATGAAGTGAAGTTGTCATTTGCAGGGTGGAAAGTGAGTGCTTTTCGGAGGGCATGGCATGCTGATAAGCATACTCTTTCAAGTCAGTGAGGAAGGCAAGGTAAACCACCTTACTCCTCGTTTTTACTTAGTAAAACCTCTAGAGGTTCAAACCAGCCTTTCGGCTGTTGACCTAAACAACAACAACAACATCTCTACATATTTTTTAATTGCGGGAAAAGATGATTATGCCGAACAATTTTCTGTTTTTATTTAATGTCACTAACGGTATCGTCTTTAAGAGATAACAATTGTGTATAAGCGTTTTCCATTAGGAATAATAATTCATATTTATTTAGCGTATGGCTTTTCAAGACATTTAAAAATCAGCATCATAACTGTTATATATTGGGATCAAATATGACCCTCTGTCTATAAGGATGGGAAATAACATTAATGATTGTTTGGGAAACAGTCATAAAAAAACATGAAAAATATGTACATACAGTACGTAATTATAAAAACTTGCTTAAGTCTATATACAGACATCCAGTCTGTCCAAGTAGGCTATTGATTCTGGAGTTGCCATCAGGAAATCCGCTCTTGTCCCTCCTCTAAAGGCAGCTATTCTGCACTCTTTCACTATGTGATCAATAGTTTGTCTTTGACCACACTCACATAAAGGCGATGGTATTTTGCCCCATTTAAACAATAAATCAGCACACCTACCGTGTTTTGTTCTTATTCTATTTAGAGCTGACCATTTTCTACGAGGTAGTCCAAAACCTGGTGGTTTTTGTGAAAACCATGGGATTTGTTCTTGCTGCTTTGATGCCCATTCTTGCTGCCATGCACTGGGTATGTTAAATGCTTCCTCTTTGGCAGTAATTGCAGTTTTTGTAGGTGGCTGTCTTGATCGCAGACGAGTTTATATATGCATAATATATAATAATAATAATAATAAGAATAATAATAATAATAATAATAATTCATAATCACTGTTGCTACTGGAACTAATGTTGAATACCGACAACTGAATGAACGTTAAGCGCGTAATTACATGCACCCACTCTGAGCGTTCACCACCGTGAATCAGTACCTGTGACCAGCGACCAGCGTTCACTGTGTGCTTACCCTAACATTACTCATAAGACTCATAAGACATTACAAATACACAAAAAACTAACCTCAAAAACATTACCTTAATTTAATCATGAGTGAATGATGCAAAATGAACCAACCTTAGTTTTGGCTTTATAATTCCGAAATCGCTCTTTCACACTAAACTAGGCTCTGTAAGAAAAAATGCTTGAAATAAAAGTTGTAGATATTATATTTGATTATTTATATTATTATTATTTATTTATTTAGATTGTTTAGACCCATTCAGGATCACATAAAGTCAATTATGAACTGTTGCCGCCATTCCTCTTGTTTCTCCAGTACTCCTTCATAAATTCGCGGTGTCTAACACGACGTTCATCCGTCCATTTTGCCCTAGGTCTCCTCGGCTTACCCTCCGATGCAACTTCCCAGGTGTGAATTTTATGCCTGAAGGTTTTACGGTCTTTGAGGTCTGAAGGTGTGATATTTGCATCTCTTAGATCGGATTGCACTTGCTTGATCCAGACGGTTGTAATTTTGAGTTTCTGTGAGTGCATCAGAATCTTCTTTATAAGCCGAGAATCATCCAGTCTCATTATATGACCATAAAATCCTGGCTGTCGTTTACGGAAATCAACTTCAATGTTTGAGTATTTTTCCGTCACTGTGTGTGATTGTAGACGATATCCTTTATCTGTGAGTTTTGGGCCAAGAATTTTCCGAATGATTTTTCTCTCAGTTTCTTAATATTCTCAAGATCCTCTTTAAAGTTGAGGTTCAAGGTCTCACTGGCATAAAGAGACTCAGGTTTAATGACAGTCGTGTAGTGTCGAATTTTGGTGTTTATGCTCATACATTTTTTGTTGTAGATGTTTGCTTTCTGTTTGTAGGGAAGTTTATCAGAGACCTCTGATTATATTATTATTATTGTTATTATTATTAGTCGTAAAACTTCCAAAGTGGAAGACGCTAAGTAAAGATGGTTCAGTTTTGGGGTTTCTTGTTGTTCTTTTTATTTGCCCACCAGTTTTTCATTCCTTGCGAGAATTTAGCTTTTCTTTCTCCACTCCATTTTACTCCAGTTCCCGGAGCTTTTGTTTCTGGTTTAACTTCCCATTTCTCAACCTTCCTCCTAAAATTTCTTTCTGTGTCCAAGTCTTCTTTCACAATCTTAGCCATTTCCAAGTCTTTTTTAACATTTCGGATCCATTCTCCTCCATTACCGAGGGATGCTACGTATTTTACTTATATTTTTATTATTATTTTATATGATTTTTTTAATATTTATTATTTTAATTTATCATTATTTATTTTAATTTATATACACTTTTGTCGTACAATGCATACTACTACGGCCGAAATCTTAAAAAAATCCATTCTTACACATTTTCATGAAAAAACACCGAAAATCAATAATTACCGCTAAATTAAGCGTTATACAAAGAAATATTAAAATAAACATTAATAGATTTTCAAATAGCTTTTAACTTTTATAAATACACTTTTACTATAGAGACTTGTAAACTAAAACATGCGACATCGTCACAGTTTAAGTTGTTTAACTCACTTAATTAAAGTTGCAAAATAGCCTATATTGATCAGAAAGCTCTAAGCTATGCAACAATGAAAGATTTTTTTAAATTAGTTCAGTAGTTTCCGAGATTAGCTCATACAAACAAACAGATGTTTTATCTTTATTATAGTAGTAAAGATTAAGTGGGTTATTAAAAAAGTTATACTATATCTAATTTCAAGTTCAGCTAAGGCTGGGCTTAATAGACACAATATATATATTATGTCTGCCCATAACAGACAGGTGGAGTGTCTAATTATTTACACTCAGTCTGTTCGTTGCAGGGCTAAAATAAGCAGTTCTGTTTCTTATCACATGGTCAGCCAATTAAATGTCTGAATCATTTAAAAACAGAAGAGGTAGAGGTGTAATAGACACTAATCAGAGTTATCTCCTCTGAAAGTAATGAATTTCATTGTACAGCCAGACCCTGTGGTGAATGAAGTGAAAGTGTCATTTACAGAGTGGACAATATGTGCTTTTCAGAGGGCCCGGCATGCTGATAAGCATACTTTTCCATTCAGTGAGGAAGGCAAGGTAAACCACCTCACTCCTCGTTTTACTTAGTAAAACCTCTAGAGGTTCAAACCAGCCTTTCGGCTGTTGACCTAAACAACAACATTTATATTATGTATGATTTGTATAAAATAATATACGGTTTGATTTTGATTTTGATTTTTAGATATTACGCCCCACCACCACCACCATCACATAATGCACCTTATCAATCTAGATCTCGTCCTACTCTTCCACGACTTCAAATTGGAGAACAACCACCACCACCACCACCGTACGTTTTTACAATGTTTTTTGCACACTTGTTGCTCGTCCTTTAATGTTAGAGCCCAAAATGAATCCACTTAGTCTCTCCAGAGCCCCCTATTTCTCACCATCCTCACTTAAGGGTGCGCGTATAATGAGCAGGTGAAGGTAAGTATAATGGTAACCAACTACGGTTGCGTGCGGGCCGCACATGCGCAGTAAGTATAGTCTGTCTACAGTTCAGCCTCTCTAAGTTTGCTCCTAATGTAAACAAATAATGACGTCACTGAGCATGCGCATTATATAAAAATGTGTACACGCTGATTAAAAAGTAACAACAAAATACTTTTAAAAGTATTTTTCTAATTGAAATTGTTAGGCCTACATCATATCACGACTGATGTTTTTAGTACTTAAAGTACTTATAATTTAAAAAATAGTTAACTTAATAGGAGGCCTTCGGGCCAGCCCAGTCAGTCAGCTGGTAGAAAGTCGCTATTATTTGTTAAGTAACACCGGTTGGGCAAGCGACTTTGTATGGTGACCAGTTGACAGCCATCCATGAACAAACTCTACTGGGGGTCCCTGTTCAAACTCATGTCAAATCCACGTCAAAAAAAATACAGCAAAAAGCAGCGATCAAATTGGGTAGTTGTCAACAAAGTACAGTTCCCGATTACAAATAAAAGCTAAAAAAAAAAACTTAATAGGAATACGACATCCATAAAGTCACGGACTATAGCGTGCACCCTGTAGTAGCTGGTTTTGGTTTGTTGACTGTAGGAGCAAACTTAGAGCGGCTCAACTATACGCTAAGAGTACTCTGACGTAGGCAACCAGCAATACAAGTGAGCATGCGCATTAATTAAAAATACGCACAGCATGATCAAAAACAAAATTCCATACAACTCTAATTCGCTCTTTTTTTTTTGTCATCAGTCTCTCGACTGGTTTGATGCAGTTCTCCAACCTGTTCTATCTTGCGCAAGTCGTTTCATATCTACATACCTGTAACACCCTACATCTTTTGTAATTTGCTTTATATATTCTAATCTTTGCCTCCCTCTACAATTTACTCCCTCAATGTTACCCTCCATTATTGATAGCCCAATACCTGGATGTCTTAGGATATGCCCCACTAGCCTATCCCTTCTTTTGGTAAGATGCTTCCATATACTTCTTTTTTCATCCACTCGCCTAAGAACCTCTAAATTACTTATTTTGTCCACCCACCTAATCTTTAACATTTTCCTATAACACCACATTTCAAAAGCTTCTATCCTCTTCCGTTCTACAGCCCCTATCACCCACGTTTCACTTCCGTATAATGCTAATTCGCTCTAAGCTTAATATAACAAAAACACGATCAATTAATTTGTTAGAAATTTTCTTATAAATCGAACATTAGTTTTCCATTAATAACTAAAATTTTACTATTGTTATTCTAACATTGTTATTTTACGTTACATTATTTACTATTATTATATTATAATTTATGATTAGTAGGTTTTTTTATAGACTTTTATTTTTGGTCACAAGTAATATAAGACTAATGGACTTCAATTACAACAGGAGAGTAAACAATTCCAGTGATTCGTTGTTTATCATTTCAGATTATTTATTTCGTATCATAAAAATAATTAATGTTTGTGACTCGTTTAATACAACTGTTTGCACTTGCCCGTGTTTAACTCATTTTTAGTTTCATCAAGTTACCTTTTGGAATTATTGTATCGGTTCGTTTCGATTTTCTTCGTAGACTGAAGTTGAAAAGTTTTATAAGCTGTGTTTTGTTAACATTCGTGATAGTGAATGTGTTAAGTTTTTGAAAGAAAAGCGGTAAACATTAAAAAATTGTTTTGTTAATTGTAATGGTTAAAATAATTAATTATAGTCTTTATGAAACTACAATAATTACAAGTAATCAGAACGGTATAATTGAAAACGCTTAAAGGATAATAATTATTTTAGGTGGATGTAGATATTTTTTGATGGAACGTAGTGCAAGAAAATATTGTCTGGCGGAAAGGAAGATACGCGCCAACTAGTGTAAAACTTTCGTTTACAACCTATAGGCGCTAGCCTCTCGCGGAGTACTCTTACAGTATAGTTTGTTCGCGCTAAGAGCTTGCCTCAAGTAAACAAACCGCTCTGATACCGTACAGGTTGCCCCGAAAAGTTTTCCATTCAATCATTAATAACAAGTAAAATGTTATGCAATTTACTTATTTTAATTATATCATTACGACATATAGTCCTCTTTTCAAATACTCAAATCCGATTGATTTCAGTAAATGATAGAGCAACGTTCTTTTAAAATGTGGCATATCCAAATCCTTGTTTAAGACAGATAAAAGTTTATTAAGCGTAAAAGCTTCCTTATTTTGGAAAAAACTGTGAACTTTTAGTCGAACTGCAGTTTTTAATAACTTCGTCGCACAGTTCAAAAACTGGTTTGCTTCGTTTCCTTTTCTTGCTAGGTGTCTGCAACTTGCCACTTTCTTTCATCTCTTTTCTTATACCGTGTACACTAAATGTAGACACGCCCGTCAATTCTGATCCCATTTTTCTGCGTCTTTTAAGGCCATAGTACGATACTTTACGCATAAAGAATTAAAACATTGTAAATTATAATTTTTTGCCCACTTTTTAGAAGTTGTCCTCGTTTATGTTTTATAACTGAAGTTGAAGCGCCGTCATTCATCAATACTTACTAGCGTAACAAAACAAAAAGATATACTCACACACAATAACAACGAAGTTGAGGAAAAAGTCACACGAATTTAAACAATATTAATAAAAGAAGGAAGAAAATATTTTAAACTGATAAATTACAAATGGAACTAAGTACAAACTGCAAACACATGAAGCAGGATGTTTATGTAACAACAACCAAGTTGAGACTGATGGGATGAGTAATACAATATACGATCATGGTGGAATTGTTACATTATTCTGAAAACAATAATTTTTAAATAAACTGCTTTCAATTTTATTTAGGCTACGCGGAGTTATATTAATATCCATAAAATGTCATTATTATGTATTAGTCATCCTATACCAAAAGTGTACTAACACACACGACCCCAACAGCAATACAAGGACACATGTACACTGTTACTCACTACTACAAAGGAAGAGGTTTGTTTATTTCAGGCAAGCTCTAAGAGCGAACGGACTATAGATGGATCCCCTACCACGGCGTCGTAGCCTCATACAGGCTACCTCTAAAGTAATACTCACGACTCGTGTTCTCTTCTTGTTGTTATCGTTTTTGACATTTTTTTGTGTCGCTGTCGAAAGGCGATTAGTTGCGCGCGCACAAAATTCAAGGGAAAATGTCTGCGATTAAATTTGGGGTAATAGGCAATAAAGTTTTTGTAAATGATGTATCATACATTTTGACAGGGCCAAAAGAGAAGGACGACATACCCTCTTTCTCTTTTATTTACTATGCGGTTCGTTTTGTTAAAATTTCATACAACTGATATTGTCCGTGTGTAGTTGATTTCTAAAATTTGACGTATGTTTCGTATAAAGTTCACAACTATAAAGAAGATTCAGCTTTTTGAAATACTAAAAGGAAGGAGACACCAGACACGACGGTGTATCTTTGACTGCCCTTCAAAGAGTGATTTTTGAAGCTCGTATATTTCTGTTTCCGCCCAACATATGACAACATTTATATCAAATTACAGATCACATTTTATATTTTATAACTAAATAATAAAACCCATATTATGTCGTCCTAGAAAAAAGTTATATAACGTGATACGCAAAAAATGTCATGAGATTTAAACGTCTAACTTTGTACGAGCGTATCTTATCTAAATATCAGAGTATAATAATAACATTTATACCGTAATAAAATAAGATTCATTAGGAAGCGAAAGTAATTTTTTTAGAATTTTTTGATGAAAAATGAGCTTGTTAGGTAAGGCATACACGTTACGGTATACCTGCGCATGCGCAGGTATACCCGAGCAGGTTAACTGTACCGGTCTACCTGTACAGTCAAGAGCACACACACGCTACGGTAAACCAGAAAGTTGTTTCAGTTCAAAAAAAGATGACGACCACGCAACAAGACGACGCGATTGCTGTTTTAGGGTTATTATTGGTCATTAAGAGTAAAACGCAAAGAAAACAACGCAAAAACTGGTGTAAAGACTGGCTTTTGAAGAGGAATGTATATACTCACACGAATTTAATCCAAGAATTAACTTCAGAACCGTTAGATTACCATAATTACTTGCGGATGAAGGAAGATGTCTACCAGAAATTGCTGTCGATGGTAACTCCTTCAATACAAAAGAACAGTACAGTAGATCACTACAGTAAACACAACCGACGCTTTCCGTGTCAAGCTAAAACTGAACTGAAACCTGCGCAGGCATACCGAAGATCCCACACACACGCTCCGGTGAGCACGCCTGCGCAGGTTGAAAGAATTAAATTTCGATTCTTCTCCGGTCGCCTGCGCAGGTCACTACGCCTGCACAGTTCTGACTGCAGCAGCTGGCATACACGCTCCGGTTTACCTGTACAGGTGACCTGTGCAGGTAAACCTCTCCGGTATACCGTAACGTGTATGCCCAGCCTTAGAGTGGTGTAGTGAACGAAACTGGCCGGCAGAGTGCCCTACCGATCGCGCATTGTCACAAATTCTGCTTGAACACGGTGCACTGATTGAAATGAATTGATGGGAACGGCAGAAGCAACACATTCTCCCTCTGTCTCGCTACCCTCCCTACACGCTACCGTAATTGGCGAACATTATATCGTATAGTGAAGGCGGTCTTCCACCTTCTCACCGCTTTTGCGATAAGACCAGAATAGAGGACGTATTTATTCAAAAGTTATGTAGTGCCCAGCGCAGAGGCTTTATACCGGGTGATTTTTTAGTCCTGTTACCCAATTGTTAATGTCTGGTAATTTTTTTCTAAGAAAGGGATATTTTGTTTTGTGACACAGAGTTGGTAGCCCTGCTCAACCGGTATAGATACGACAGTTTGAGTTGATTCTCCTTGAGTTGCGTAAAATTTTGTGCTGTTTCCGGTTGTGTTACGAACAGAATGTCTTTTACCCTAGAACAACGGGTTTTCATTCTTGAACAATATTTTGCTACAAAATCGTATGCGAGTGTAAAAGAATCATTTCAAATTAAATTTTTTGGTGTTTCTCCACTCTATTCTAGTCAATTTCTAGGCTAACTAACAGATTTTTTGAGGCAGGTATTGTTTGCAGCAGAAAACGTAGTGGTCGACCAACTCTCTTGACAGATGACGTTAAGAGAATGTGAAAACAAGATTGCTCAATTCTCCATGGAAAAGTTTACAAAAACTTTCCTCGCATGTTGATTTGTCATGTTCGAGTGCTCAGAAAGCTGCTAAAAAATTGAAATTGTATCCGTATCACATACGATTAGTTCTAGAGCTTCAGCCTCCAGATTTAAACAAGAGATTGTTTTAGGATAAAAGACATTCTGTTCGTAGCACGACCGGAAATGGCACAAAATTTTACACAGCTCAAGGAGAATCAACTCACACTGCCACATCCATACTGGTTGAGTAGGGCTACCAACTTAGTGTCAGAAAACAAAATTTATTTTTTTTAGAAAAATATTACCAGACATTAACAATTGGGTAACAGGACTAAAAAATCACCCTGTTTACCATCGTAATCTATGAAGATACAACCGTAGCGGTAAAAGCTTTCCCGACGGATATTCATGGGAAAGTACGGGCTGCTATGTGGAAATTGCGAGGGGAGTAGGAAGCCGAGATCTTCGGTGAGAGGTTTCAGTCGCTTTGGCGGGTCGTGACCATGATCCGGAGTGACCAGTGAACCTTCGAACGCTCGCGATATTAAGTGTCCCACCAGCGCTCACAAAGCGGCAAAGTGGCCGCTATCTTATTTCCTTTGTTTTATTTCGGTTTTTGTTGGTTTATTAAATTTTGTTAACCATTGTAAATGAACAAAAATTATTATTCAATTATTAATTTTTGTTAGAAAAGACTTTATTTATTTATTTAAAAAAATGTTTATGACTTAAAACTAGTAGAAAATATTATTAAATATTAAAATTAATTAAACAAATACTATTTTTGAATTGTAAAAACTTTGAACTTTAAACTTATGATTAAATTATAAAAAATTATTTTATCAAAAACTACTCCATAGCTTCATGTAAAACATTCATATCTTCTTGGCAAGGATTACAGGTTACTTCTTGCTGTGAATGATTTTTACACACATGGCTTTTGCATATATGGCAAATAAGTCGAGTTCTATTTTTTTTAAAACCCGCAGCATGAGCAAATAGGTCGCTTCTTCGTTGTAGATGCTGCGGTTACCGTTGGTTTTTCCCTGTAGTTATCCAAAAAAGCGTAAATTTTTTTGGGAAGGCACCAATATGTACTTACATGGTCAAAGATTATGTTTATAAAAAAGAACACAGAAACTCGCAAGGCGGGATTTTGGCGGGCGCTACGTAACGTTCATGACAATAACAAATTTGAGACTAAACTGTTGCCAACACAGACGTTCAATAGGAATCATTCAAACGTTGTTAGACGGAAAAATATGTAATTAGAGAAAACCTAAAGCCCCGATCATAAATTTATACCCATCAAAATATATAGCCGGTTTTTGGAAAAAGGCGGCCAATTTTCTGCCCATGCGAGCGCTCGAAGGTTAAATGATAACAGTCTAAATGTTTTCCATAAGAAATAATTCATCATCATTGCTGCTACTGAAACTCATCTTGAAATAACGACAAATAAATGAATGTTTAAGTACCTTATTACATACTCTCACTTTGCGCATTCGCCCGCGTGAATCAGTGGCTTCGACCAGCACCATCAGCAACCTCGGTCAGCGACAGCTTAAAATAAAAGCCCACTTTACCCTCAGAGCTACTTTACCCTTCAGAGCCACTTTACCCTACAGAGCCACTTTAACCTTCAGAGCCACTTTACCCTACAGAGCCACTTTACCCTACAGAGCCACTTTACCCTATAGAGCCACTTTAATCTTCAGAGCCACTTTACCCTACAGAACCACTTTAACCTTCAGAGCCACTTTACCCTATAGAGCTACTTCAACCACCAGAGCCACTTTAACTTTCAGAGCCACTTTACCCTACAGAGCCAGTTTACCTTTCAGAGCCACTTTACCATACAGAGCCACTTTAACCTTTAAAGCCACTTTACCCTTCAGAGCCACTTTACCCTACAGAACCACTTTAACCTTCAGAGCCACTTTACCCTTCAGAGCCACTTTACCCGGACTTCCTTTACTAGTTGTTCTCGGTTTCTTTGCATCTCTTCACTTACTTTTGAAGGAACGAAATATTTAACAGAACTAAAAGTACAAGTATTGGTAACGTTGCTGGCACGTCATTGGTTAGCTATGAAGTGGGTAGGGGGCAATGTGTACGTTCAGAGCTCAACACCCTCAAAAAATATATAGTAGCAGCACTGTAATACATCAATTAGACAGAGGGTTCACTTTACCCCGACTTCCTGTACTAATTTTTTCATTTTTGGTTTTTTTGCATCTCTTCATCTACTTTTGAAGGAACGAGCAGTCACTGAGCTGAATTTCCTATTCAACTATTAGGTATATACAATTAGTCTTTGATAGTCCGGGAGCCCGTGAAAAGTAAAGCAAAAACACAAAAAGTAGATCATGTCACAGTTGATCGTCGGAACATTCGTATCCAGCCAACCTCTTATCCTTGTAATATATGCTTTAAAAATTATGCAATGGCTGTTATTGCCCGTCTTGGGCTTAATGAAGTGTTAACAAAAATATTATTTATGATTCGTTACAATTTAATCATTTTATTTTCAGAGGTGGGAGAGAGAGAGGAAGAGAGATGGAAGAATCAGTATCACAACGACAATATGTATACCCTGAACATAGAATTGCACCTGATTTTGTGTAAGTCAATCGTTACTTGGATTAATCAGAATAATATATCCGTAAAAAGTACTTTGAAAAAAATCTGGTGTTAAATATTGACACGACTTTTTCTTGCCCGTGTATACAGAGTCTTTAAATTTTTTACGTGGAGGGTACCGATTCATCTTTATCCTATTGTTCTAAAATTATTTCTGGTAAAGGAGAAGCGTCATTTTGAACTCCATTTAAGAAAAAGAGGAAGCGCCCAGCAACTGAGATAGACGACTTTGATAAGTGTTTTGTTAGACGGGTAGTACATAAGTTTTACCAAAGTGAAAAAATGTTGCCTACTATGGCTACATAAAGTAACATTGAAAAAGTCATTGATTTTGAAATTTAAAAATTAATTGTATATAACTCTTTTAGATTTGCACGATAAAAATATTAATCATGAAGTAAGGCGATTTATATGTAGGTAATATAATAATATGATAAAGCAATATTTCTATTGATCTATATAAATAAAATAGTAATTTTGCCAGTACAATTTTTTAAAATGCCCCAAATTTTGTTTCTACTCCAGATCTACCTAGTAAACACTGAAAATAAGTTCAGCTGAATTTTTGTCATCACACAAGAACCGCTGAACCAAATTCAATGAATTTCGGTATCTAGGTTCTGGACATAATCGAAATGAAAATGGGCTGTAAAGTTTTTTATGTCACATAAGGATGGGGGAGTTAAGAAAAAGAAGTAAACAAAAACTATGAATATCTCCGTTAACCCTCAACTGGTATCATGCGGTCTGTGAGACCGCTGTCATTTTTTACCCCTCCAACACTTCCCTCTCAATGGCCCGACATCACGTATATTTTGTATACCTTTCAACTGTTGTTTGAACTATGCGTGATCAAGATCGTTTTCGGTACGAGCTAACAAGTTGCGAGTCATTTGTATTTTGTTTTCTACTGGCGGTCTCCTGGACCTATGATGCCAGTTGTGTAACTTTTTGACGACGTTAAAACCAAGTAGTACATGGATTGTTTAAAGTTTTAATGAATATACAATAATTTTTCATACATTATTTCTTTGTTTAGTACTATTATAAAATATTTTCATATGTAATTTTATAAAATTTTCATTATGGATGATACATTTAAAATTTCTGAAGCGGCTTCAACACAACTAGATCCATCACGTAAACAAGTTGTACGTGTTAATGATGTGAATTTTTATTAACATAAAAATCTTTAAATGTTATTGTAAATAATCAAAAAGTAAAAAAAACGAATACATTTTAATAAATGTTTGTCAGAGTGTACTGCCCAACAATAGACAAAAATAGCAAAACTCGGAACCAAAATGTAAGTTGTACATCATAATTTTGTAAATAAATTTGTCTTTATCATATTAATTACTTATTTATTTATAATTATTAGACCACAGAATGTTTCTAGGGCCCAAAAATTTTATTGTTCTGTTCAAAATGGAAGTAAAAGTCAACAAAATGCTTAGTGTTCGTTTTTTACTTTTTTAAATAGTAATTTTGCATTTATGCTAAGTATTTTACATTTACATCTTCGATTATACATGGTTTTATAAGTTTAATATTAAAACAAATTAATTAAATGAGTATGAAGAACTTAAAAAAAAAAAAAACAAGTTTGGAGGTCTGTCAGACCGCTGATACCAGTTATGTCACAAAAAATGATGATACCAGTTGAGTGTTAAAGTCAATGTATCAAAAATGTTATATAATCGAAATTACGAAACGTTTAAAGTCAAATAAGTTTTAATATATAAAGTTTTTCATTTTCATGCATAATAACGGAGATATTACCAATTTAAAAAAAAATTCAATCATTATCATTATTAATCTTTTTAAAATATTTTTTTAAAATTCCTAATGTGTGTGCATTGCAATCTGTTCAATTTCGAACAATAAGCAACCCCATGACCCTATGAGATGAGGATGATATATAACTCGTAAATGAGGTGTAATCTTGTACAGACCCAGGCCGACCATTCGTAAGAAGGTATGGTTAATTGAACCCCAATCATCAAAGTACACCGGTAATCACTGTCTAGTATTCAAATTCGTATAAAAGTAACTAGCTTTACTAGGATTTGAACCAGAAACCTTCGTCTCCGAAAATCAGCTGACTCGCGGCGACGACTTTTACCTGTAGACCAACCCGGTGGGTCAGAAAAATATTAATATACAAAATAAACAGAACAATAATCATAGGCATACGCGCCGGTAAAACCCGTATTCATTCAGTCAGTTACCTACCTACCCAATCCATCAGTACCCTATAAACCCATTCTCAGTCACATCGACAAACTTGAACCAGTCGTCTTAATAGTTCGTTAGTTAACCATCATGGAGTTCCTATTGTGATTTACCTTTCATTTAACAACAGTAGCATAGCAATTTTTATTGATCTATTTATTTTTATTGCTCTGTAGCGAATAATTAAATTTCCTACAGTTACAGTCATTACACACGCAGATTTGTGTGTGTGAATCTTCAAAACATCAATTTTAATTGCTCTGTTTATAGTAAATTTATTTATTTACGTAGAACAATACAAATTAATTTTTGTGAAAACCTTTTTTTAGAATCTATTTGGGGTTCGTCCAGTCACATACCCCAGACCACCAGTAAACAAAACTGGCTTTCTAGAGGTCCCAGTCTCGATTTACAATTGCATTACTGTTATACACATTGTGTTTCGATTATTTCAATTTCATTTTACGTTAATCCTTTTATTGTTTATAGATTTTGAAATATGTACAAGTACTGGTATTATTATTAATTTGTTTTGTTTACTTCTAGATATATGTTAGTGACGTACGCTATGTTTTCTTTTTCATTTAACGTCGCATCAACTACAAGGTCATTAGCGACGACGTTGGGGTGTAACTGTGTGTGATGAGGATGAATTAAATTTTTTAACGTTACCAACTGCGTTTTTTCTTATTTCGAAGATAATTATGCCTTCGCGAAAGAGCTTGACTAAATTTACAAGACGTGCCAAAATTATAAAATTAAAAAGGGCTAACGAGAGCTAAGAAGCTACTACACCTAAGCTAAAAACAAATCGAGAGAGGCGATTTGTTTCCCGCCTAATTGAACCCGTAGAACAATGTGAACAACGACTGGTGTTTCAACGAGTCTACCAGGCTTGTATCTGTAGAAGTGAGTGCTCTGAAGCCCGTTACAGTCGCTTTGAGGCTGACAGGGAGAGACACTCACAATTATGTGATGCCGAGTATATTGAAGAACATGAGCTACGATTAGCGTCTAAACAGGTCCTTCAGGCTTCTATTCGCAGAAGTGAGTGCTCTGAAGCCCGTTACAGTCGCTTTGAGGCTGACAAGGAGAGACACTCACAATTATGTGATGCCGAGTATATTGAAGAACATGAGCTACGATTAGCGTCTCAACAGGTCCTTCAGGCTTCTATTCGCAGAAGTGAGTGCTCTGAAGCCCTTCTAATCATCTTAAGGCTGACAGGGAAAGACACTTGCGAGGCCGAGTCTGTTGATAAACTTAAGTTAGCGTTTGAAGAGGTCATTGAGAAATAATGAATAATATTGAGATATAATATCATATCTCAATAAAGGCTAGTTTATATTCACTAAAGATAATTATTGTTGAAAATTAAAAATTAACTTCGCTTCTGAAAATATTAAAGCACCGCGTATCTTAACTTAAAAACACCAAGATCTCGCATTTTACGTCCACCAATTTTTTTTTCATTTATAAATAATGCTGACGTTGAAAGGAGGTACATAATAATGAATTATTAAAACATATCAGACCTGATAGGGATCGAACTCGGAACCCTACCGACCGCCCACAGCACCAAGAAACCCGTTCGAAGAACGGGTATTTTAGCTAGTGTAAAATAAAGTTTTAATTTCATAATTATAGTTAGTATGATCTGGAGGTATGTATAGGTATAGTATAGGATAGGTATAGTATTAGAGGTGTCTGGAGCACGGGTACTGTTCCATGAACAATACGAACTCAATATTTGTTTGTTCATATAACTTTCATCATAATACTTGGTACAACAAAAATACACAATAATAAAAAAAACAACTTAGGTGATAAAACAATAAAAAAATTAATATAAAAAAGTATTTTCTGCTGTGTGTAAACTTCTTTTCTGTAGCATATTCACTGTCTTCTGGCTAGTGAAGAGCGTTCACTGTTCCAACCAGTCACCGTGATCACGGTGACAGTGATTTGGTATTCACCGTTACTTTTAATAGTTACTAGTGATTTAGAAATAACTCTGTATATACTTAGTATATTTTTCAGTTGTTACCATGAAATAATAATGTTTTCAGTTGTTATTTCATGATAACAACTGACGTTTTGATAAACTAAAAAATGGGCTATATTTATAACTAAAATAAAAATCTAGCCTAAAATTGATTAACGAAAGGTATCCTAAATGAGTAATAAAAAGAACATTTTGTGTAAAAACGAGAAAGTACAAGAAACAATTTACAACTGAAAAAATTACAACGCACATAGCTAGGTAGAACGCGGCGTGCAATAAAAATAACACTGTAATATAATTATGATACCGCAATTATGATTATGATTGTACCGTAATTATGATTTATAAATGTAAAGGAACTACCCTCATTTTTTAAGTCTAGTTGATAAAAAACATAACAAAGGGAAGAGACTGAGAGAAGGAGAGAGGAAGAGCGAGAGAGAGAGAGAAGAGTGTGTAAAAATTAAAGTAAAAGAGAATGGACGTGCCGGTTATCACAGGAGAGCACTAAGCCCAGTGAACAGACCAACATACGTAGCTATTATAGGGGCCTTAAAGAAAACGTATTTTCTCGTTTTGTCTATTAACTGTAAACAGTGAATGAGTGAGTGAATTTTTTCACTAGTTTCTAAGTTAAAGCATTCGTTCTGTCTTAAAAGTGACAGTGAACAGTGAATGAGTAAGTAACTGTATTTTGTAAAAGTGACTGGGGGAACAAAAGGTCTGTTACTCTCCTATCTGTAGAATATTACGGTCGCCTTGTCGTCCTGACTTAAACTGTGAACAGAGAATGAGTAAGCGATCTTTGTAACAGTGACTGGAGAACGAGAGGTCTGTACTCTGTAATATAACTGTAGAAGTACGGTGAACATTCGCTATGTCGTCCTGTCTTCCAGTGACAGAAGAGTAATCCATTTTTGTAACAGTGACTGGGGAACGGTTATTCGCTTATCTGAATAACTGTGGTCACCGTGAATTATAAGTAACCGTGACTCGTTCACAGTGACAGTTCTTTTGTCTCTTCTCTACTTCTGACATTTATGAACCGTGTATATTCGGGATTAGCTCGGCAGCCTGTTTTTAACAATCTGTCACAACACTTCAATAAACAATTCAAGCATCACTGATTTAATTGGTCAAGTAAATACTATGTTTTGTTTGTCTAACAGTATTTCTCCTTCTGTACTTTCTCCCGATATTGAATTTATGCCACCCCAAGGAACGTCAAGAGGAAGGCCATCAGGAGAATTACCGTAAGTCACCTAATATCTATTTTTTTTTTAATTACAACAATCATAAATACAATAGACTCATTCTGGGTCGGATCCTTTTGGCTCGGACTTGGTGTAAGCATACAGTGAACGCTTGTCGCAGGTTGGTGGTGACAGGTCACTTATAAGCGGGAACCTGCTGTTAGAAATACGCCATTATACAGGGTGATTTTTTAGCCCTGTACCCAATTTTTAATGTAATTTATAAATCGGAAATTTAGTTGTAATAAAAATGTATAGTTGTTATATACTAAAGAAATTAAATATTTTATTACTTACATTTCTTAGTTACTAAAGATTTTTAAAGAATATGCTCAAAATGTCCACCCATTGAGGTTATACACGCTTTGACTCTTTTCACCATATTAGCAGAAACCTTTTTGAGAGTTGCACTGGAAACATTTGTGATAAAGTCTGTAATATTGGCTTTAAGTTCATCAATATTGTGAGGATTGTTTTTGAAGACCTCGGACTTAATGTAGCCCCGCAAAATGTAATCAAGGGATGTGAGGTAAGGCGACCTTGGAGGCCATAAACCCTTGCTTATTATTCGACCACCAAAGAACTCTTGCAGAAAAACCATGGTTTCTCGAGACGTGTGACAGGTAGCGCCGTCTTGCTGAAACCAGCAATACCGTTCTTGAGGTTTCAGTAGAGCCACAAATTGGTGCACAATATTCCTGTACACTTCACCATTTACAGTCTGTTCGAAGAAAATGGGTCCGACTATACGCTGACGAGATATTGCACACCACACACCAATTTTTGCAGGATGTAAAGATTTATCGTGAACGGCGTGAGGATTTTCAGCCACCCAAATTCGAGTGTCTTGAGTGTTCACATAACCGTCTAGATGGATCCAAGCTTCATCACTAAAGAAGACTGTGTTCAAAGATTCGATTCCGTTATCATTTACGAATGACCTAAACCAACGGCAATATTGCAATCGCTTGTTTAAACCTGGAGGTTGAAGCTCTTGGACTAATCGTACGCGATACGGATACATATGCAATTTTTTAGCAGCTATCTGAACACTCGAATATGATAAACCAACTTGCGAGGAAAGTTTTCGTAAACTTTTCCGTGGAGAATTGAGTAATCTTGTTTTCACATTCTCTATAACGTCATCTGTCAAGACAGTTGATCGACCGCTACGTTTTCTGTCGAAAACACTACCTGTCTCTCGAAATCGGTTTGCTAGCCTAGAAATTGACATTTTTTTCTGGCGGAAGTACACCAACAAATTTAATTTAAAATGCATCTTTTACACTCGTGTACGATTTCGTAGCAAAATATTGTTCAATAATGAAAACCCGTTGTTCTATGGTAAAAGACATTCTGTTCATAAGACGACCGGAATCCACACAAAATGTTACACATCTCAAGGTTAATCAACTCGCACTGCCGTGTGTATACCGATTGAGTAGGGCTACCAACTTCGTGCGACAAAACTAAATTTCCCTTTATTAGAAATAAATTACCACACACTTACAATAGGGTAACAGGACTAAAAAATCACCTGTATTTTAATCAGACGTCTCACAGTAAACGTTTGCGTCGGGACCTGCGAATATCAGCTCAAGAGTTTGAGGTGTACAATCCTGCATGATGATCTGCTGGGAGGTTGCTGTGTACCTGTTGTAAAAAAAAAAACAACTTGTTAATTAATCATAATAATATAGTGTGACACTGATCGCTAAGGTCCGTTTCGGGATCTAGAAAATTAAATAATTAATACACTAACGTTTACAATTACAAGTATTTATTACACTTACAGATTTACGGAATAAATAATAAATTAACTATAATAAAGTAATACAATAAATAACTTAATAATTTACTTAATACTGCTTCTTAAGGTGCCCTATCCCTAAGGACATTGGCGATCATCATGGCCCACTTTACTCTATCTGCTGCTGTCCTGAAAAGCTCTATTGATGTTTTTCCACACCATTGTCGTAAATTTTTCAACCAGGATGTGCGTCGTCTTCCCGATCCCCTTTTGCCCTCCACCTTCCCTTGTATGACCAGCCGCATCAATTCATACTTTTCGTTCCTTAGAATGTGACCGAAATATCCCATTTTCCTTTTCTTTATGGTGTTGAGCAGTTCCTTATCCTTCTTCATTCTTCTTAGCACTTCCATATTTGTTATGTGCTCTGTCCAGGATATTCTCCACATTCTTCGGTAACACCACATTTCAAAGCTACTGAGTCTTTTCTCCATCGTCTCTGTGATTGTCCAGGCTTCAACTCCATACAATAGGACAGAAAATACATAGCATCTCAGAACTCTTGTTCTAATATCTATGCTCAGTTTTCCGTTACATAGTATTGCCTTCATCTTATTGAAAGTATTTCTGGCTATCTCAATGCGTCGTTTTATTTCCCTATTACGATCCCATTCTTCATCTAGTTCACAACCCAGGTACTGATAGCTATGTACTCTGCCCAGAGGTGTTCCCTTGACATAAACTCTAACCTCAACTTAATACTACTTACAAATAATTATATAGAATGCACATTCACAATAAAACTGAATATACAAAGCACAAATACAAGAAAACTGAATAACAATGCCTCGGAAACCCGTTGACATGTTCTAACGGAGTTACCTTCTAACGTACTGATAGCACACGTAGTAAACACTTGTCGTCAAAGATCAAACGAATACTAACTCACTGACCACGCTCGGGGTTTTATTTATATAGGTAGATAAAAGAGTTTTCTCGGAAGACACCGAGATTCGATACAAAATTAATTTCTGGAGAAATCTTAACTAATGTAAACAAGTTAATTGAATAAAAGGGTGTTACAGGTAACAACTGCCCATAACAGACAGGTGGAGTGTCAAATTATTTACACTTGATCTGTTAGTTTCAGGGCTAAAATAAATAGTTCTGTTTCTTATCACATGGTCAGCCAATTAAATAACTGAATCATTTAAGAACAGAAGAGGTAGAGGTGTAAAAGACACTAATCAGAGTTATCTTCTCTGAAAGTAATGCATTTCATTATACAGCCAGACCCTGTGGTGAATGAAGTGAAGGTGTCATTTGCAGAGTGGAAAATATGTGCTTTTCAGAGGGCTCGGCATGCCGATAAGCGTACTTTTCCACTCAGTGAGGAAGGCAATTGTAAACCACCTCACTCCTCCTTTTACTTAGTAAAACCTCTACAGGTTCAAACCAGACTTTCGGCTGATGACCTAAACAACAACCGGTAACAACCGACCCTTTCACAAATAGTTGTACAACAAAAGACCCTACCTCAATACACTTCTTTTTAAATAGGTATCCTTTTATAACCAATCTTATTGTTACTTTTTCACTCTATTATCTATTCTTTACCATTTTATGAATGAAGTACCTACTAGAAATTTTGCGAACCATACTCTTCTTCGATATTGTCACAATAGGTTTATAAGAATCATTTAAAAAATCTGGTGTGAAACACTCACACGACTTTCTCTTGCCAATGCAAATATTCACCCATATAACCTAAGTAATAAAACATTAGAAATAACAAAAAATTAACCTCAAAAAACCTAACCTAATTTTAATCATGAGTGAAAAACGCAAAATGAAACTGACTTAACTTTGAATTACGGAAAATCACTCTTTCACGCTAAACTAGGCTCTGTAGAGAAAAATGCTCTAATTAAAAGTTGTAGATCTTTTCATTTCCTTTAAATTTTATTACACATTTTTTTGTCGTAAATGGCCGAAATCGTAACTAAGGCCGAAATCTTTAAAAAATCGATTTTTCACACGTTTTCGTGAGAAAAAAACAGAAAATAGCTAATTACCGCTAAAGTAAACGTTACACAAGAAAATTTTGGATATCAGATTTGTAGGATTTAAAATTGTCTACAACTTTTAATATATAAATTTTTGCGCTAAAATGCATAATAAAGCTGTAATATTTAAAAAAAAACAATTTTTTTACGTGAAAACAGCTTCACCAAGAATTTTAGCAAACATGGCGCCTACCCTATCTTGTAGAGCATAAAAAATGTTGTAAACCAGGCGATTTTAAAAAAATCATAGGATCAGTTTTTGAGAAAATCGCAAAAAAGTGAAAAATAACACGAATAAACTACTACTTCCGGTTGACCGATTTTAATGAAAATGTTCGTGTCGGGTTTGGTAGTAGTATCTAACTTAAGTTTCAAGTTTTAAGTTCGTACGTTGTTCCGTTCTTGAGATAATCTGTTCACACACACACACCGACACACAGACCAATCGCTAAAAGCATGTTTTTGGATTCAGGGGATCTGAAAAGGTGTAGATCCGGTAAAAACTCGATTCCAAAAAATTGACATGAAAACAATACTTTCTTTTCTATA
This sequence comes from Catonia carolina, assembly GCA_035578175.1. Classification (NCBI taxonomy): domain Eukaryota; kingdom Metazoa; phylum Arthropoda; class Insecta; order Hemiptera; family Achilidae; genus Catonia; species Catonia carolina. The sequence goes on along the minus strand of JAQMRL010000009.1, from coordinate 51,916,577 downwards.
TATTCATACAGGCAAGAGAAAGTAACAAATTATTACTAGCCAAACATTGCTTTATGATATTGAATATTATTCAATATTCTTTTTTAATTCCCTTCACCATGAGACGGTCACACAGTTACTAACAAGTCACACAACGTGAATGTATGGGTGGGACACTAGCCTTCTATCCCGGCCGGTTCCCTTAAGGAGGGATTGTAGTAGAAAAATGAAAAAAAATCGATTTTCACTTTTTAGGTTCATATTGTAGTTTGAAATTCCATCTTACCAACGCCACCAAAATTGCGTTTCTACGACAACTAGGAATAGTTTTATTAATATTATTTTAGTACTTGACGTTTTGCTAGAATTTCACTTCCCCACTTTAAAGATATATAAAATACTTTTTTTTTGTTTTAGTTCGCCATAGCCTAAAACTAGCTAACTTTTAAACTAACTTTTAGGTTAGTTTTTTGTAGTTAGCCATTTTGGTAAAGATCTAATTATTATTTATTTTTTATACAAACATGTTACAAGTATTTTTCTTATTATTTACCAACTGACGGTTGGCAATGATGAACAGCTGTTTACAATAACATTGACTTATTAACAGGTTGCAGTCAAAGGTGATTTCCATCCACAAAAAAGGAAATAGAATAGACACTAACAATTATAGAGGGATTAGTTTATTAGACACTTCCTACAAATTGTACGCAAGAATTATTAATAATAGGTTAAGAACCGTAGCCGATTCCTTGATTATGGAAGAACAGATGGGGTTCCGGAAAGGTAGATCGTGTTCGGATGCTATTTTTACTTTAAAACAAATTATAGCTAAGAGACGAGAATACAACCTTGAAACCCATCTTGCATTTATAGATTTTGTAAAGGCTTTTGACAGTGTTAACCGTTCGCTTTTATGGAGGGTTCTGGAAAGGAGAGGATACCCTAAACATATTATCGGGATATTGCAGAGCCTGTACGAAGATACTGTGATTTTACTAGATTTAGATGGGAAAGTGAAAGAGCCTATTAAAACCAATAGAGGAGTTCGACAGGGATGTTGTATATCGTCGACATTGTTTAATATATATGTGGACGACATGTTGAGAACGTGGAAATATAATGTAGACCCAGGTATACAGATCTCGGATGGCTTCTTTATATGCGGATGACAAAGTTGTAATACAACAGAATGAAGACGAGTTACAAAAATCGGTATTTATGTTGGAACAAGTTGCAAAACAATACAATCTGGAAATATCATCCACAAAATCTAAAACTATGGCTTTTAAAGGTAAATATACAATAAGGACGAGAATAGAGATGAATGGAAGGGCAATAGAACAGGTTAAACATTTTCAATATCTTGGGAGTGATGTTTCATACGATTTTGATAAAGACATAACAGTTAAACTGGCCAAATTTCAGAATATTTGTGGAAATATTCACAGACATCTGAAGAATAAAACGAGGAAGGAAATACGCCTCAAATTTTTCAGCAATATTGCGGTTCCAACACTCCTATATGGCAGTGAGTCTGGGGTGCATACTGCTAAAAGCGATAGTAGAATTCAAGCTGCGGAAATGAAGTTTTTACGAAGTGTGCATGGATGTACCAGAATGGATAGAATAAGGAACGTGGATATTAGAAGCGCACTATCAGTTCAGTCTTTGCATGAAAAGATAATAAAAAATAGACAAAGATGGTGTAGTTCACCTGAACAGAATGCCAAACGAAAGGATGCCAGTGGCAGCTTTAAATTATCAACCAGTTGGCAGAAGAGATGTAGGGAGGCCGAGAGGGAGATGGGTACCGGAACAGGTTCATGTAACCTAATCCTTGGAAGTGAAGATGATGATGATGATTGACTTATTAACATGTAAAATATAGTAATTTTGAACACTTCTAACACTTTAAATGCGTTTTACCGAAAATTTATATTTTCTGTACACATGTTCCTTTTTCTGAAAAACTATTAAAGATATAGTCCTGAAATTTCTACAGCAGTTATAACTATATGAGATACACATACTGGACCACATTCATGCGAAAACATTGGTTACAAAAAAGATTTTATGAAAATTTTTGAAAAACAACAATTTTTTTAACTGTCCAGAAATTATTTTTCCAACCCCCCCTCCCCAAAATGGGATCACTATGAATGTGGTTCAATAAACTAATACGACCTATAACTACATGCTGTAAAAATTTCAGAAGGTTCCATTGAATGGTTTCTGAGGAAAAGGAACATGAATTTGGTAAAATTAACATGGTTAGCATAGGGCACTACAATCCCCCCTTAAGCCTTTTGTAAAAGGAATTAAGGGGTCTCCTCTCAGTTGATGACAGAAGCCCTTTACAACCACTATCGGTATTGTCTTTAAATGATAATAATTTCGTGTAAACGGTTTCCATAAGAAATATTCATGATCATTGCTGCTTCTGGAACTCATCTTGAAATACCGACATCAAGAATCAAATAGAAAATAAAAACACTTACGTTCAATTTCTAGGCCAGTCCATTCTATAATCGGTTCTTCTTATTCCTACAGCGTGTAAATCTTTTACTTTCTCTTGCCTATATGAATATATAGGAAGGAAAGTATTGTTTTCATGTCGATTTTTCGGAATCGAGTTTTCACCGGATGTATACGTTTTCAGACCCCCTGAACCCAAAAACCATGTTTATAGCGATTGGTCTATGTGTGTGTGTGTGTGTGTGTGTGTGTGTGTGTGTGTGTGTGTGTGTGTGTGTGTTTGTGTGAACAGAATATCTCAAGAACGGAACAACGTACGAACTTCAAACTTGAAACTTAAATTACATACCACTACCGGCCCGACAAGAACATTTTCATCAAAATCGGTCAACCGGAAGTAGTAGTTTATTCGTGTAATTTTTCACTTTTTTGCGATTTTCTCAAAAATTGGACCTACGATTTTTTTAAAAATCGCCTGGTTTACTCAATTTTATATTCTCTACAAGATAGGGTAGGCGCCATGTTTGCTGAAATTCTCGGTAAGGCTGTTTTTACGTAAAAACATTGTTTTTTCAAGATCGCGGCTTTATTATACATTTTACCGCAAAAATGTATATAATTAAAGTTGTAGAGAATTTAAAACCTACAACTTTTATTTCAAACATTTTTTTGTATAACGCTTAGTTTAGCGGTAATTACCAATTTTCTGTGTTTTTGTCACGAAAACGTGTGAAAAATCTATTTTTTTAAGATTTCGGTCTTAGAATGCATTTTACGACAAAAAAGTATATAATTAAATTTATAGAAAATTAAAGGATCTATAGCTTTTATTTAAAGCATTTTTCTCTACAGAGCCTAGTTTAGCGTGAAAGAGTGATTTTCCGTATTTTTAAGGCAAACTGAGATCGATTTTCATTTTGCGTCTTTCATTTATGATTAAATATAATCATAATTATTAGGTTATATTTTTTGAGGTTAGTTTTTTGTTTATTTCTAATGTTTCATTACTAATGTTAGATTATATTGTTAAATATTTGCATTGGGAAGAGAAAGTTGTGTGAGTGTTTCACACCAGATTTTTTATTCTTGCTTTTCTCCTTTTCGCCCACATCTTTTTTAGGTGTTCCAAACTTTGGCGCCTGTCCTCGTCCGAATACACCCTGTTGGTTGTTTTTCTAGTTTTAGGCTTAAATACCGGGTGTTTATAAATGAATAGCGGGGTTTTAACGCTCTATTATATTTATTATATTCTACTTGCAGTTATGGATGATACATTAAACGAAAGTGCAACTCAAGCAGTTTTGTTTGTTGGCAGCAGTGCGCAATGTTTCCACCGCCAGCCGTTAGAAAGCGCTAGTAGCAAGATGGCGACTAAAGAACAGAAAGCGTTTTGTGTTTTACAGATCGCAAAGACGGAATTGGTAGTACCTGTGAACGTGCGTTCCGTATTAAGTTCGGTTGTGAACTCCAGGTGATAATAACATCCGTAGATGGTATCATCAGTTTGAAGATACCGGCTGCCAATGCAAAGGAAAGAGTACGGGACGACCAAGTGTTACTGCGGAGAGCTTTGAGCAAGTGCGAGAGTCGTTCATGCGTAGCCCACAGAAATCTGTTCACAAAGCTAGTCGTGAATTAACAATTCCTGTAACGACTGTTTGGAAAATTTTACGGAGAGGCTTACAACTACGCCCTTATTGTTTGCAGTTGGTACAGGCTCTAAATCCTGCAGACTATGGTTTATGTGCCAACTTCGCTAATGAAATGTTGTTGCATGAAGATTTTTTACATCACGTCGTCGTCAGTGATGAGTGGATAAGTGAACACTCATAAAGTGCTAATCTGGGGCACAGAAAATCCTCACGTGATGGTACAAGTGCAACGAGACTCCCCTAAATTAAATGTTTTTTATGCCATGTCCCAGCGGAAAGTTTATGGGCCTTTTTTTTTGTTGAAGTAACTGTAACTGGTGCTTCTTACCTTGATACTCTACAGCTATGGCTCTTCCCTCAGTTGGAAGATGAAGAGTCAGAGAACTTCATTTTCCAGCAAGATGGTGCGCCGCCTCACTGGCTTAACGAAATACGCGATTGGCTGAACGTCATTTTACCCAACCGCTGGATTGGCCGCAAGGGGTGCAATGACAGGGCTCGTTTCCCATATCTTCCACGGTCACCCGATATGACGCCGTGTGGTTTCTATCTTTGGGGGCATAAAGGATCGTGTGCATGTGCCTCCACTGCCAGCTGACCTTTCCGAATTAAGAATCAGGATTGAAGCAGCTGTTGCAGCAATTACTCTAGAGACACTAAACAACGTTTGGGAAGAACTCGCATATTGTCTAGACGTGTATCGTGTGACGAATGGTGCGCACATTGAAGACACGTAGGCATTTATGTAAAACTGTTTGAGTTGCTCTTTCGTTTGATGTATCATTTATAACTGTAAGTCATCATCATCTGGGTATCCTTCCAGCAGGCCCGGTAGGATTTGAGTGGACGATATGCCTCCATCTATCTCTATCTTGATATACCTTTTGTATTCTGATATCCTGTAGTGTCATTCCTTTTGTTAGGAGATCATCCCTTATTTGGTCAGTCCATCTTCTTCTGGGACGACCAACGGGTCTCTATCCAGATACCTCCATGTCCAAGTACCGTCTGGGAATACGTGCCTTTGGTAAGTATAATGTATTAAATATTATAGAGCGGTAAAACCCCGCTATTCATTTATAAACACCCGTTGTTATCAAATTAGTTTCAATTAGCTCGTCGTATTTTCCAGATTTTCTAATCAGATCCTCCTTTGAAATTCTCAAATCTTCCATGTCCTGTTGGACTTCCTTTTTCCATTTCAGTTTTGTTGTTATTTTCCACTAAAATTTGTTTAGTTGGTTAGCAAGTCTGTTGTATTCTGCTCTAAGTAGGTGCCCCAAGAATGAATTTTCTCCCTGAAGAAATCTCGGGGTTATTATCTTAATGATGTCTTTATTTGTGTTGAATACGGCAATTAAATGGTATTATAAAAGCGTACCTAGTGGGGGTTGACGTTACTTACAAAATGATCTGCTCAAAGCAAGTCAGGTTTGGAGGGGCTTATGCCAGAGTGAACCAACTACAAAATTTTCACTTGGAGTTAATGCCATGACGAAAATGTAAAGTAGTTGTTTTTCATCGAGTCCGAGCCGTGAAAGAAGTGAGCTTGCGCTCGGGATGACGATGACGTAGTTAGGCTACCTTTTGTCGTTCGGAGAATTGGATAGAAGGATCTGTTTTGGCATTTTCTTTATTTGGAATTACAGATGAATAATTGGGGGAAAGATTGGCTCGGAATCAGGATAACAGTGAGATCATTGTGTCAGGAAGGGACCCTCTTTCTAGTCGGGAGTGGTTTTATTGTTGTTAATTTGTTGCAGAAATTTGTGAACATTTGAGATTTGATATTGATGAAAAGAAGAGTGAATTTATAGGTGATGGGGTATAGTACTAAATTTTGAGGGGTTTTATTTGGTTTTTTTTAGTAGGAAATATTTATAGGGATGTTTGTAGGGAGTCTATAGAAAATTGTGAAATGACTTTAATCTTTACTTGTGGCGGGCGAGGTGTCATGTAGATTTCTCTTACAGCTGGCTGTACAGAGCGTTGACCGGCGTTGTGAAGGACTCTTGAAGTTCGGTGGATGAACTCCTCCAGGCTGGGGGTGAGGACGTAGTCGTGGACAGTTTTATTATTTATGAAGCCAGTGTTACTGATTTTCGTATGTCATTATGAATCAAGAGAAAAGTAGCTTGCAAGGGAATTTTTCACGATAAATTTGTTCTTGTAAAATGGGAATTTATAATTACAAATTAAATTAAAAAGTCCAATACTGAAAAACACATGAATTTGTACATGGTTCACTCTGGCATAAGCCCCTCCGTTTGACCTGGAACGATAAAAATACAATGACGCTTAGGCGTGGCCATTAGACATATGCTCGAAAACTGGACAGGTACAGGTCATTTGTTCTAGCTAGAAGCTTTCCCTCCAATGCTGTGTGCCGCTGAGCTGTTCTGTTTAGTGGTGGGGGAAGCACCTCGTAGTTGTAACATAGTATACGGTTAGAAAGAGAGGTAATGATCATTAAGTGAGAAGGAGACAACACTTGCCCCTTTGAAACTACCCCTACTCTACCTACTCGCCCTCCCCTTACAAGCTTCTTCCTAAAACAAACGTACTATAAATTGTAGGAGTACACAATAAGAATTATTTGCACTACAGCTATAACAATTAATTTTGTAGTAACACCTACTTGAATATGTCCGATTGCAATGGTTGCACATGAAGTTGAAACTGGAAGGCAGCACGTGCGTGGATTATACGTTGAAGTCACATCAGATACGCGTATCACTGAATATGCAGAATTATAGTTTGAATAATGTACAACTAGTAAAACAAAAAATTTAATTGTAACGATAACACACTTGTCACATAACATGAATTGTCCAGATTAGTGCAACAAAAAATTTAGGACATTGGAGAGGAAACAATTGATAACTGGTAATAAATCATTAGACGTAAATCAAAGGACGAACAAAACGAAACAATGAGAGTTGAAAACATGAGATTGAAAGAACGAAACGTTAAACTTAAACTGAGTGGCCCATGAGAATACAAACTGGACGCAAGTCACCATAGACACCGGCAAGTTCGAGCGGTTAGACGAAACGTTTAGACGCAATGAAAGACGAAGACACACTGAAGCCAAGCTGAAACAGGGCAAAGAAACTATGGCGGCCAAAGACGAGAAGGACAACATGGCGGAGGTCTACAATAAATAGTAGAATTTTACCATTAGAGGAGAAGGACCACGTGACGCAGATAGCTTCGAGCGAAGTACAGAAATTAGCCCGATCGATAGGGGAAATCAATAATTGACTTAACTTCGATACGCGGGAAAAATCCTTCTGGAACATTCTACGGAAACAAAGGAACAGCGCGAGATTTGAAATATCGCTTTAATACTAAACAATTTGAGATTATCCTCCACTGTACGTTTACTATGGTCTTCTTGTTTATGCATTTTCTTACTATCCTCCTTTTTATCTTTTGATTCTTGTCCACTTCTCCAACTTTATATGCTCCTCCTCTTCTTTTTTTCCTCTTCTTGTATCCTTCTTCTTTTTCTTCTTCTTCTCCATCTCCTTCCTTCCTTATTTTTTTCCTCCCCTTCTTCATCATCCTCTTGTCTTTTTCCTCTTCCTCTTCTTTTTCGTCCTCCTTTTTCTCCTCCTTCTTCTTTTTCCTCTTCTTCGTCTTCTTCCATCTCCTTCTTCTCCTCCTGCTACTTCTACATCTTCTTTTATTCTTCCCTTTTCTCTTTTTCTTCTCCTTAAGCACCTTTTAAAATTGTTTAGACCTAATATGTAAACATCTACAGGTTAAGGCCGGAAACGACAACTGCAGCTTTTTAATAGGCACATCTGTTTACAAATGTGTTTCTTTTAAAAGCGATAGAACTATTATTCTACGTAGTGGGCTATTCAAAATTGTGTTTCAAGTGAAACTGGTATAAAACTTAGGTTTTACGTTCGTGACTTAGTCAGAAAAAGTGCTGTAAATTATGTTTTTGTGTTATAGGGCAAATATTTACGGCGAAGGATCCGCACAAGTCGACGATGTGGACCGACGCAGACCCACCTGGCCCCAATTACAACATCCAGTGCCTACCAGATATGCGTAAGTAACAAATCGTCGTATCACAATCTGCCAATCATATTTTATTAGTTCCGAATCCAACAATGAAGATGGCTAGAATTATACTAAATCGCTCTCTATTCCTGGTCAACGCTAACGGTGACGGTCGCTGCATTCCTACACCGGAAACAACCGCCTCGGCCGCGCTATCAGCAGACGGCCTACGCCAACCTGACACTTCGGAGCTCTGGGGGCCACCACTGTCACGCTGCAATGGGGTCCCAACTGCCACTGAAGGAAGGCTAGGCCTGAACTCGGTAGCCGAGCCGTCTTTTTCCGCGCTTCGCTTCCACTACGCCGGCTTACCGCTTCCGACAACCAACAACGGCCCTTTTAAGGCCCAACCACAAAACACACTCGGCCCTTTTCAGAACAACTAACACAATAAAACGGCTCTCTTTATGGCTACCAAACTAACAAGCAAGGTTTCGTCACGTGCCATCGGCCCCGGTCGGTGACAGAATATATTGGAAGAAAAATATTGTTTTCATGTCGATTTTTCGAAATCGAGTTTTCACCGGATATAGAAGTTTCCGCACCCTGGACCCAAAACATGTTTATAGTGATTGGTGTGTGTGTGAAATGAGCTAAATATTGATGTACTATAGTATGTTGAACTCCAACTTATCGTTTTTGAGATGGGTGTATGATTCGGGCGTATTATATTATGAAACCGATGGTGGGCCTATTCTAGATTATTGTACAAATGAGTAATAGGCGCAGCCTAATATAAACCACTATCTATTTTTACTCTTATATATAGGTCTACTTGAACGTCACAATTAATATATCATACCAGAATAGCCGAATTGCATGCTGAGCCATACATTTTTAGTGATTAATTAGATTGTTTAGCGATTAATTTAGAATTCGTTTAGGATCGTCCTACTCAAATTTCTTTCTTGTCTTAGCTGGCGTGCCTCAGGGCTAAATTTTAGCCCCACTTCTCTATTCTGTATATACTTCCGACCTACTGACCCTACCCCAGACCCTCACTGCTACCTACGCTGACGACACAGCGACATTAGCCTGGGACCAAAACTCTATACACGCTTCGCTAATACTCCAACATCATCTCAATCTTTTACACGAATGGTGTAAAACATGGAAAATAAAACTTAATACGGCAAAATCCCTGCACGTAACTTTCACACTCCGTCATGGTGATTGCCCACCAGTATACATAGATAATGAACCTCTCACAAAAACAGATACGGTCAAGTATCTCGGTCTAACTTTTGATAAACGACTAACTTTGAGCACAAATATCAAACGGAAACTGTTTTTACTGAACTCCTGACTAAAACTTCTGTATTCCCTACTTCACAAACGATCAAATTTTCCAATGGCACAAAAATTATGCATATATTGTTCTCCTTTGAATCCTATGTGGACCTACGGGTCCCGAACGAATTCAAGCATTTCAGTCAAAAACATTACGCCTTATAGCAAATGCACCTCTTTACGTTAGCAACAAAACCTTACATACAGATTTGAAAACACCACTTGTACAAAATTCCATTGAATACCACACCTATACAAACACTTTCACGACAAGTCACACGAATACGAGAACCCCCTGGTGCGTTCACTTTCCACCGTCCATTTACCTGATAATCTTCCTAGACGCCTTAAAATACGCTGGAGTAGAGACCTGCTTATTTGATATACAAATTTCATTCTTGAAGAGGCACCAATGGGGGCCCTACCCCTCTCATGCCTATCATGTCATTTACATTATTATCATAATCATCACATTTGCTTGTTGTAAAATTTTACAGTTGTAAATAAAGAATTAAAGAAAAAAAATTAGATTGTATTATCTGAAACGTCGATGGAGCCGGGACCTCATCTTTTAACGTAGTACTGTACTCAATGTTTATTTATTTAGAAAAATTGATAAATTTATTTTCTTCTGGTTCAAACAAAATTTGTATTTTATTATTTAATAACAATTAAAAATTCTTAAAATCTTTAATTAAAATTTTTAAAACTCCTTAAAATTCTTTAAAATTGTTAAAATCCCTTTAGTGTTCAGATCCCTTTTTTTGAAATATCTCTTGATTGAAAACTTCTTGATTGTATATATTTGAATCCTTTTTATTTAAAAATTGTAAAAAACGTCTTCACTCTTCAAAATCTTAAAATCGAATGATTAACAATCCTTATTTAATATTTTATTTAATTTTCTTCTTTTTTTTTATATTGTTACTCACATCTGGAGGTGGTAAATCATCTGGTGTATATTTGTTTATTTTGAGGTATCGTGTTGACATGTTTATATCAAGTGTGTGAAGGTTGTGTGTTTACGTTTGTGTGCGAGTGTATTTGGGTTTGTATGAGTTGGTGTGTGTACGGGTGTTTGTGTATATACGTGTCTCATATTACAATATTCCCCTCCCCCGGGGGGGAGACTAAAAGAGAAGGGATGGATGCTAAAATGATAAAAAGAATACGAGTACGCAGCAGTTGTCGGCCTGAGACGGTATGTTTCGTTCATTTGGGGCCCCTTTCACAATACATCCACACAACATGCAAACATTAGATACATACTTAGTACAATCATCTCAAGCTCGAGTGTCACAACGTACGTCATCTAAGAATATGTCTAATCACGGCGAATTATGTAACCTTTTTAAGATTAGATATGTGCTCTTTGGTTATTTCTCCCCCAACAGTCTTACGGATTAAAGCTGTAACTGGTGTGGAGAAGCCTATGATAGAAAATGGTTCTGACCATCGGTATGCCATTTTCGCACAAACATTTTTCCGTTTCGAACTTACGGGATGAGTCTTAAGCAAAACTTTATCTCCCACCAAAAACGGATTAGGATGACGCGTAGCATTGTATCTACGTGCCATATCATGATGAGACTTAATTAGTTGCCGTCTAATTGTACTCATCACGTTGCTCGAACGTACGGGATTACGATGAAGGATGTCTTGGATATCCCATGCTCTATCCAAGGGCGTTTGAGCTGGAAAATTATGTAATATTTCGAACGGACATCCACCGTGGGCTGTATGTTGTGCCATATTAAAAGCCAACTGAAACCAAAAAAGAGATTTATCCCAAGTCGTTTGTGCAGTTGCGTGATACGCAATAAGAATAGACCTAAGATTTCTGTTTAATCGTTCGGCGTGAGATGGTTGTGGGTGATAAGGAGAGAGTGTGGTCCTTTTAATGCCCAGGCTGAAACAAAAATTTTTAAAAATTGTCGAATTGAATGTTTTGGCGTTATCTGTGACAATTAGTCGTGGAATGGAATAATTTTGAAAAATACGTTTTAATTCTTCTATAATTGAAGACGTATGTGTATTTTTTAATGGAGCTAACCATGTAAATTTTGAAAAGCTGTCTACCACAACTAGTATATATTTATACCCTAGATTGGTTTTTGGTAGGCTGCCTACGGTATCGATAAAAAGAGTATCAAATGGTGTTGTTGGAACCCTGGAACTGAGATTCCCCCATTTGTAATTCATTCCAGGTTTGCTTCGCTGACAAGTTGTACAAGCATTCACTTTTAAAGGAATTTCTTTAGAAATATCTTGCCAGTAAAAATGTCGCGTTATTTTGTGTATTGCTTTAGCGACCCCTAAGTGTCCACCTATTTCAGAATGATGGAAATATTTAAACACTAAGTCTTTTAAAGAGTTAGGGAGAACTATTTTGACAGGTTTGTTGTTTCTGTCTTTCAGACACAGCACTCCTTTTGATAAACAAAATTTTTTATCCATCTTTCGTTTTTGTTGGAGGATAAAGGTATCCTGTTCTTGATGTTTCCTCATGTCTGTAAAAGATAGAGGAAACTGTGACAATAAAGCGTTGATATAAGATATATCCTTTGTGGTATCGTCACTAGTGGAACTGTACATTCTCGATAACGCATCGGCAACGTTATTATCGGAACCGCGGATGTGATTAATTTTGAACTTAAAAACAGACAATCTGAGCACCCACCTAGCTAATCTGCCTAACTGTTTAGGTCTGGAAAGAAGCCAGGCTAATGCTTGGTTGTCAGTTTCTAAGAGAAATTCACGGTGTGATAGGTAAGTTTGAAAACGATCTGTCGCAAAAACGACTGCAAGGCACTCTCGTTCATACGCAGAAAACTTCCTTTCGGCCGCCGTCAACGTTTTAGAAGCGTATGCTATGGGTCGTCTAGACCCTTCATGTTCCTGAAGCAGTACGGCTCCTAGACCTGTATCCGACGCATCTGTCTGTAAAATGAAAGTTTTGGAGAAGTCTGGGATTGCCAGTACCGGGGGATTGGCAATTGCCTGTTTGAGATCTTCAAACGCGGTTTTCTGTGAGTCTCCCCAGATAAACTGAGTATTTTTACGACGCAATTTATTTAGGGGTTCGATTCGATCGGCGTAATTTTTAATAAATTTAGAAAAATAGTTAATCATGCCACAGTATCGATGCACCTGTTTCACAGATTTGGGTTCAGGATACTCCAAAATTTTCTGCGTCCTAGTTGAATCTATAGAGACTCCTTTATAGGATAAAGTATGTCCAAGAAATGGTATCTCGTTTACTGCAAACGTCACTTTATCGGGATTAACAGTAATACCGGCTTTTCGTAGAATCGACAGTACCTTTCTAATGTGCTTTAGGTGTTCCTGAAAACTTGTGGAGTATATTAATATGTCATCCATATAATTGAACACAAATTTGTACTTAACGTCCTTAAATATTGTATTCATAAGGCGTGTTAGAACTTGCGCTCCAGTTGATAAACCGAAAGGTAATCTTTCGTACTCGTATAAACCATCCGGAGTACAAAATGCCGTGATTTGGCGGGATTTGGATGTCAATGGTATTTGATGGTACGCTTGAGCTAAATCCAGTGTGCTAAACCATCGTGCACCTGAAAACCATTGGAAGGCATGGTTTATGTTAGGTAAAGGTTGTGCTTCTGAGTCGATTACTAAGTTAACCGAGCGATAGTCTACTACCAAACGACTCGTACCATTGGGTTTTGGAATTAGGAACGCCGGGGACGAATAACGTGAAACACTCTCTCTTATCACTTTGTCTTTCAATAATTTATCTATCTGATGTTTCATCTGAAGTGTTTTTACAGGATTTAATGGATATGGTCTCGATTTTATTATTTCATTATTTTTAAGTTTAATGTCATATGTTAAGACATCTGTACATCCTAGTTTAGTAGTGAGTACATCTGGGAATTCCTTGCATAAATTAAGAATTTTATTTTTAATGTAATCAGATTGCTCGACATTATTAATCTGATCTGGATGTATATCCGTTAAATAAAAATTTTGATTTTTTAACCAGTCAATGGTTATTATCGATTTCATCGCATTGAATACAGCTCGCGTTGTTTTTAAAAAATTTATGCCTAATATTATATTATGCTGTATTTTCGTCAAAACTTTAAAATTTATTTTCCAAGAGAGATTCCTTAATATAATTTTGACCCAAACTTGTTTGTTTATTTCTAAAGGAAACCTGTCGGCTGTAAGACAAATAGCTTTAAAGTTTTCTTCCTTTATAATCGCATTTTTATTTTTTAAAAGGTTGTACATTTTTTGACTAATAACATTATGGGTGGAACCACAATCAATAAGAGCGTTAAATATATAATTTTTAATTTTTATTTCTAAAGCCTTTAGCGCGTAATTACAGCTTGACTTTTGTTTACCTATTTTTAAATGTTTGTTTACATTACTTTCACAAGTACGTACCATATGTTTATGTTGTTCGTACTTGTGTAAGTTTAGTTTTTTGAAATACGGTAATTCCCTTTTTGTTGCCAAAGTTTACAATTTCTTTTAATGTGTCCTAATTTATTACAATAAAAACACTTCAGTGCCGTGAGCGATGTTTGTGATCTGGTGTTGTTAAATGTTGTTTCTTTTAAGGTATTTTGTTTAATCTGGATAGGTACCGCGGTATTTGTTGTATTTAGGGTGTCTTTAGTATTCATATTTGATAAACCAATATCATAAAGAGTTCTGGCATAAACTCTTTCGTAAACATAAGCATCTAGTTTATTAAAGTCCTGTAAATTATTGGGTCTACCAATTATGCCTATGTGCGCGGCATATATTTCATTTAAACCGGTCTAAATCACATTAATTAATTCACCTTCTGTTAAATCTAGTCTTAATACATCGTGATTCTCTAAAATTTCTTTCATGTATTCCGCAAGGGTCTCTGTCTGTGACTGGTTTCGGTACAATAATTTTAATTTTAATATTTCTTTCATTTTTGGTGTAATTAATTTATTTACTAAATCTTGATGAAATTGATCGAAATTATGGTTATTCCTAATAGAGTTTTCAAAAATTTGTTCCGTGAAACCGGTCATAAACGGAGTTAACAACACCAGGGGCAAATCAACTGCGTAACGTTTCTGTATCTGTTTAATAATTTTGATATTTCGTACTAATGTGTCAATGTCACGTCCATCGGTAATAGTTAAATGTTTTAGTTCGTTTTCTATTGGATTTGCAATTTTTGTCCAATTAAAGTTCAATTCACGTTGGAAACACAAGGGGTTGTTGTTACCTACTGCATTTGGTATTAAAATGCTAGGAACATCGTTTCTAAGAACAGGGTTTTGTATTACTGGATGATGTATAAGATTAATTTGATCATAATTAAGGATCCCTTGTTGTTGATCAGGTAAGGGATTATCATTTAAATGTACCTCTTCAGGATTTAAATTTTGTTCGAAATTGGGTCTAACTTCGATATTACGCAACTCATTTGCCTTTCAAATATCAAACTCCTCTCTTAAATTTTGAAATCCTACGGCTTTATCTGGTTTATTGGGTAATACAAACGTTAAAATTTTGTTCAGTCGATCGTTAAAAATTTCAGCGTTGTATTTTTCTAAATCATTTAAATTTTCTGTGTTTCTTAACTTTAGTAAATAATTTTGACAATCTGTTAGTTGTTTATCAATGTCAAATCTACGTAGTGTATTGAGGTCAATTTGTCGTCCGTTATCTACTAGTTTTTGTAATCGTTGTCTTTTTTGTCTGACATTTCCGGTTGTGATGCTTTTTCGTATCCTAAGTTGAAAGTTAAGGTTGGTTTCGTCTAGTCTAGTAGGGTCGAGAATCAGTGCTATTTGTCCATCCATTGTTTATATTTATCTTTTACGGTTGTTTATGTTGATTAGTTATAGGTATGTAACAGATGACTTACCGGTTGACGTTGGTATACCTTTCAGATGTGAGTTGTTTATAATGGTTGTTATAATTTTGAAGATCTGTATTTTTTTTTTTTTTGATTTTGGTCTTGACTTATTTATTTATTGAATCTTATTCGTTGTACTTTCAAAAGTATCACCGTTGATTAAATCACTTTACTTATAACTTTCCCGGTCGATGCACCATTTTTTGTACTCAATGTTTATTTATTTAGAAAAATTGATAAATTTATTTTCTTCTGGTTCAAACAAAATTTGTATTTTATTATTTAATAACAATTAAAAATTCTTAAAATCTTGAATTAAAATTTTTAAAACTCCTTAAAATTCTTTAAAATTGTTAAAATCCCTTTAGTGTTCAGATCCCTTTTTTTGAAATATCTCTTGATTGAAAACTTCTTGATTGTATATATTTGAATCCTTTTTATTTAAAAATTGTAAAAAACGTCTTCACTCTTCAAAATCTTAAAATCGAATGATTAACAATCCTTATTTAATATTTTATTTAATTTTCTTTTTTTTTTATATTGTTACTCACATCTGGAGGTGGTAAATCATCTGGTGTATATTTGTTTATTTTGAGGTATCGTGTTGACATGTTTATATCAAGTGTGTGAAGGTTGTGTGTTTACGTTTGTGTGCGAGTGTATTTGGGTTTGTATGAGTTGGTGTGTGTACGGGTGTTTGTGTATATACGTGTCTCATATTACAGTACTGTAACTAACTATCCATTACAGTGTTCTAAATGCTGCACTTAGTGCTACACTTATCTATTCACGTCGGAGTCTCCAATCACGTTTATTTATCATGTTATTATTTTCCAAATTTTGTGTTATCACATTCACTGATTGTTTCCAACAGATTGTGAATTTCCTAAATAAATAAAAAGAAAAAAAAAGATTGTATTATACTCTGCAGTGTCAACACAAAATGTAAGGCTTTTTCTATTTTAAACACATACTGTACGTTGCTAACTTGTATACAAGTAGATAACAAGTGACTGTTGTAAAATTTTAATTCAATTCAAAAATTTCAAGTCAATTGATGAATTAAATGTTTTAACTGAATGAGAGGAAACATAGTTTTATTAATTAAATTTTCTCATGCTCTACTGCTAGAGCTGGCGCCCAATATTTTTTATTATCTTTTTAAATCCATATTAAAGAATTTTCTTACAGGCCTTGATTTAAGGTAGTCCAAGAGTAATACAGAAATCATTGGGTTTGAATTTCCAGTTTCAAGCGAGAATGGCCAAAAACTGAAAATCAAGAAAAAATAAAAGTCGAAATTTGGAAACACATATATTGACATTCAATTTCTATTAAAAGAGTAGATACAGAAATACTTGTGATTGAAATTCTTTTTTTGACCAGCTGAAAACTGAAAGTCAAGAAATTAAAGTCGGAATTCGGAAACAAAAATAGTGTCATTTCGTTCCTTTTAAAGAGTACACACAGAAATCTTTATAGTTGAAATTATAATTTCGACCGGAAGTGGCTGAAAACTGAAAGTCAACAAATCAAAGTTGGAGTATGGAAACAGAAATAGTGTTGTCTGGTTCCTTATAAAATATATAAATCCCTAATGGTTTTTACCATACGTCAAAGTTAAGATTTTCAAGAATTTTCACTAATCATGAGACACGGGATTTCATGAAAGGGTTTTTTACTAATAGATTAATTCTTATATTTTTCAGAACTCATCAGGCTCCAGTTGTAGCAAAAGATTTCTTATCTTCTTCTCCCGAGTCACTAGAAGAGCATCATCCGTAAGCAATCACAATTTAGAGCGAATAAATTAGTTAATATTTGTAAAATTCTAGTGGGGAAACATACGCACGACTTTCTCTTTCCAATATAATTAATAGAAAACATAACGTATCTTTAACCGTTAGTGAAGAATTTAGGAAAAAAAATTGGAGTAATTCACTTACTCAACTTTCTCTTGCCAATGTAGACAATGAACAATACAACCTGTGTTGAATCATGAGTAAAAAATATACAATGAAAAACAACCTCAATTTTAATCATGAGTGAATGATGCAAATGACAATTAACATCTGCAGATATTAAAAATACAGAAAATCAGTAATTTACCTATAAGAAGTAATTTAAAATTGGTAAGTAATTTCTAAACTAGGCTCTGCAGAATGGTTTTTAACCCATAAGGGCTGATTGTACCGGTCCGCTATGTTTCTAAAACACAGCGGCCATCATCTCGCCTTATAACTTATCTGTTTTTATCTAATTGCCACCCAAAATATTTTAAATCTATTATTTGGTATGTTCAAAAAAGTTTGACATAGTTCTAAAAAAATACCATTCAAATTGCTTTTTTTAACGTCCGGTATAGCAATTTTTCGAAAACAATTTTTTCAGGTACATTCCCGCGTTTTTGGCAAATTTTAAGAGTAAATAAATGTAATTTTGGTTTTTGTTATTTTGCGTTATAGAGGACAGTCTAATAAAAAATTTGATATATCATACGCGCAAAAATATTGGCAAAGTCAGAAGTAAATAGAATCTAATTTGTAGATTTTTTTCTTTTTTTATCCGAGGCGGCGAGAAAAACTCATGTTCACTCCACTCCTCACGATGGGGGAAGTAGTGTTGGACTCAATTGAGGCATCCTCGTTCAGCCCTAAGGAGACCGCAACCGCCTACCAACTAAAAACCCGCCGCCTGGCCACTTGATCCGACATCAGCAAATAACCCTCCAACTCTCTCGGAACTGTTTATAAAATACTACAAGGGAAATGTCAGCGGGGCGTGGAAGAAAACCGTAGCCTAATCCCCATCTCAATTTTCATAAATCGACATGAAAATAATACGGCCCTTCCTCATTAATTTTATAGGGGAAGAGAAAGTAAAAGTGTGTCTTATGTATACATCGGCAAATACTTAAAAGTTTTTAAGTACATCTTATTTTATTTATGAATAGTTATCCAGCTACTTCAGTTCCTGCCGAACCACCATTAGATCCACACGGGCGCAGACAAACAACAGAATCAAGGCAACATCAACAATCTCGGTAAGTCACCTATTATCAATCATCTGTGTGGGTAATCAATATAAAAATCGTAGACCTATACGCAAGGTAGAGTCTAAAAGTTCCCGCAATTGGTAAAATAAAAGTATAGGAAAGAATTTAATTTAAAAACTCGATTTAAAAAAATCTACATGAAAAAATTACTGTGACACTTTTCGCTAAGGTCCGTTACGGGATCTAGGTAATTAAATAATTAATACACTAAAGTTTACAATTACAAAGTATTTATTACAGTACAATTAAAGATTTACAAAATAAATAATAAACTAATTATAATGTAGTAATACAATAAATAACTTAATAATTTACTTAGCACTACTTACAATCAATTAAATAGAAAGCACATACACAAAAACTGAATATAATGCACATACATAACATGCCAGTGCGCGCTCCAGCGTGCACTGGCATATCTACCGTTTCACTAAGCGTACTGTACTGTATTCAGATGAACTAATGTCCCCTAGCCGTGGTAGTGAGACAATGCATAACGCTCTCACTCGCACAAGTCATACGCGCCGTTCCAATAACATTGTTTTTAATTTTACTCATTGTTGTGAGCAAGCGTTTATGCTTGCAGTAAACTAAGAAGCAAGATAACGACTGTAGTATGTTTTAAGATTTCGATTATAACTGTAAAGACCTTTGAGCGCATGCGTAGTTATGCCACATATCTCATCTCACTCGCTCGGCTATGAGACTGTAATGAATTATTACAATTTATATATAAATTACATACAATAATGTTACTTAAATCTACAAACGAATTACAATTAAAATGATAATTATTATAAAATGTTATAGTAATTGTAATAAATCAATGACTGATAAATCAATAATCTGTAACTTGTTAGCCTCTAGCAGAGGGGAGCAATAAGCGGATTTGAAGGCAGGACTACAAGACTCCTTGATTTACTGGAAAGGTCGCAATTTTATGGTTACAATTGTAATGAATTACCACATAACATTTCACAATACTAATTTTGACATTCTCATTTGAGAATCACCGCAGTATCGTGTAGTTTGTTGTACTCGTAAATAGAATTTAGCTAGATCGAGTAGATTTTTTTTTTTTTTTTTTTGGTTTAACGTCCGACTGTTTTGGAAATTGCTTCTAATGCAGACGGTGAAGAATGAAATGAATTTTTGTAACGTATGAAAAAATGCCATGCCCGAGTGGGATTCGAACCCAAGACCGCGTGATGAGAGGCGAGCACGTTACCAATATCGCCAACGCGGCCGGCAGAGATCGAGTAGAATATAATCAAGTTACTACTGTCTGTCTATAACTTTTTCTTTTTTTTTTTAATCCTTAATGTGTGTACGTTGCAATCTGTTCAATTCAGAACAATAAGCAACCCCATGACCCAATGAGATGAGGATGATGTTTATGACGTACACTGAAATACCTGTCATTTTATTATTTTTTTAAACCCATGTATAAAAATTTTAATAAATCAAATATATAATTTAAAAAAAATATCAAAGTCAGCAAACAAAAATTAAAACGCAAATGAAAACAAAACGTAAATATTCTAATATAATAGTTATGTTGTTGTTGTTTAGGTCAACAGCCGAAAGGCTGGTTTGAACCTCTTGAGGTTTTACTAAATAAAATGAGGAGTGAGGTGGTTTACCATGCCTTCCTCACTGAATAGAAAAGTACGCTTACCAGCATGCCGGGCCCTCTGAAAAGTACATATTTTCCACTCTGTGAAAGACACCTTCACTTCATTCACCACAGGGTCTGGCTGTACAATGAAATTCATTACTTTCAGAGGAGATAACTCTGATTGGTGTCTTTTACACCTCTACCTCTTCTGTTCTTAAATGATTCAGTCATTTAATTGACTGACCATGTGATAAGAAACAGAACTATTTATTTTAGCCTGCAACGAACAGATTGAGTGTAAATAATTTGACACTCCACCTGTCTGTTATGGGCAGATAATAGTTACATATCGATAATAATAAAAAATCCTCAACGAAGTAATATAACAAGAGTTTTACGCGGTTACTAAATCTTCGTCAAAAAAGGCGACGCGAACAAAAAAATTCACTAAAACTAAGACCAGTTTCAACTACTCCATGTGGTTTTTCTCGGTATTTTGTATTGCCTCAACTACTTTTGAAGGAACGAGGGTCACTGAGCTGCAATTCTTATTCACCCGACAGTTATGTGTAATTAGGTTCTGATAGTCCAAAAGTCGATGAGGAGTAAAGTTGAAACAGAGAAAGTCGGGGTGTTATCACGGTTGAGGGGTGTATGGGGTTGCGTTGGAGAGGTAGTACCTTTTACTAAGGACGGTCACTCTACAAGTCATAGACTGGTGGAGGTTCGGAGTAACTGGTCCTCACAAGGCACCCAACTCTCACTTGCTGGCTCCAAGCGCCACACCCTGGTAAACTGTATTGGCCTACAGACTAAACCAAGTGAGGGTAGTTAGATATAACGATCCAACCGATGATTGCCGGTATAAGTGATCCATCCACTTAAAGGTCAACGGCTTCGGGCGGAAGAACTTATAAGTGGAAGGGCACTCATTTGTCCAAGGACCGGGAAATAGGTCCTGAAGGCGGAGGAATCCAGAATGGATCAACGGCATATGGATGCGGAAGGCCCCGGGAAACCACCGCATTATCGATCCCTAGTATAGTCATCATGGAGACGTTTGATTCTAAATATTCCGGAGTGTCAAGTCCCCCAATCGGGTCTCCGGGGGGGACAGCCTTGAACGTTTTTATGAGGAGAAATACTGAAGTGAAGTTTGCAACATGGAACGTTAGGAGCATGTTTGAAGCAGGAAAACTGGTAAATGCCACGAGAGAGATGGATAGGATGGGAGTGGACATTCTGGGGGTCAGTGAGATGCGCTGGCCAGGCAATGGTAAGTGTAACAGTGGCCACCACACCGTGTACTACTCTGGAAACGAAGAGGTGCAACATCGCCATGGAGTAGGTGTAATTGTGTCAAAGAAAGTGAACATTGCCATCAAAAATTTCATCCCTCTTTCAGACCGAGTGATGCTGCTCCAGATACATGCTAAACCAATCGACATAAACATAATTCAAGTTTATGCGCCAACAACAGATGCTGATAAAGCAAGCATAGAGACATTCTATGAGGAAGTTGCTTTGGCCCTGAGATCAACTAAAGCTTATGACATCAATATCATAATGGGTGACTTCAATGCTAAGATTGGTCAAGGAAGAGTGGAGGGAGTGGTAGGTGAATTTGGTCTAGGAAAACGGAATGAGCGAGGCAACAAACTGGTGGAGTTTTGCCAGGAAAACTGCCTGGTTGTCATGAATACGTGTTTCAAATTACCACGTAGAAGGTTATACACATGGAAGTCACCTCAGGATAAGGCTGATAATATAGTTCGAAACCAAATAGATTATGTCTTAGTAAATAAGCGTTTCAGAAACAGCATTGTTTCTGTCCGGACTTATCCAGGTGCTGACATAGCATCAGACCACAATCCACTAGTGGGAAACCTGAGAGTCAGATTGCATGCAGTGCAAAAGCATTCAGTGAAAACTAGGATAGATGTGACTAAGTTGAAACAGGTTAATCTCAGAGAGAGTGTTCGCCAGGAATTGATTAGGGGATTTAGGAAGATGGACGAGAATGCAGAGATTGACTCTCAGTGGTTAGTGATAAAGGAGACACTCTTAACAACAAAAAAGCAACTGGAAGCAGACAAGAAAACTCGACATAAAGTATGGATGACAAAGGAAATTCTTGATCTAATGGATCAAAGAAGAGAAAGCAAGGGACAAGATCGAGGAAGGTATATTGCATTGCAGAGAGGGATACGTTCTAAAATAAGAGTAGCTAAAGAAAAGTGGATGAATGAAAGGTGTCAGGAGATTGAGGAGTTCCAGAGCAAACATGACAATTTCAATCTGCACAGGAAAATTGATGAATTGGCGAACAGACGACCTAAGAGGAACACTGGTGTTTTGCTGGATGAAGACGGTAACTTGATCTCCTCTACCTCTGATCAATTGAAAATTTGGGAGAGATACTTGGAAGGACTCTTTGAAGACAATCGTACAGAAGAGCACGGTGTTACCACAACACATACAGGTCCAAGTATCCTTAGAAAGGAGGTGAAAAATGTCATTAACAAAATGAAGCCTGGAAAGGCTC
Source organism: Catonia carolina (assembly GCA_035578175.1). Classification (NCBI taxonomy): domain Eukaryota; kingdom Metazoa; phylum Arthropoda; class Insecta; order Hemiptera; family Achilidae; genus Catonia; species Catonia carolina. The sequence goes on along the minus strand of JAQMRL010000009.1, from coordinate 51,893,987 downwards.
CAGGACCAGATGAAGTTAATGCAGAACTTCTGAAGACCTTGGATGAAGAGGAGCTTGGAACTCTGACATCTTTGTTCAACAGGATATATCAGACTGGTATCATTCCCAAGGACTGGCTTAAATCGACATTCATTCCACTGCCAAAGAAGACAAATGCCAAACGTTGTGAAGAGTATCGCACAATTAGTTTGATGAGTCACATACTTAAGCTTTTCTTAAAGATAATACATGATCGGGTTTTTCGAAAATGTGAGGAGGTTATGACCGAGACTCAATTTGGATTTCGTGGAGGACTTGGTACTAGAGATGCACTGTTTGCTATACAGGTTCTCACTCAGAGGTGTCAGGATGTCGACAGAGATGTATTCATGTGCTTCATTGATTATGAGAAGGCGTTTGACCGAGTGCAGCATGCTAAAATGTTGGAAATCTTGCAGCGGGTGGGTCTTGATGGACGTGACATTCGAGTAATTGCAAATTTATATTGGAGTCAACGTGCAAACATAAAAATTGGCGATGACGGGTCGGAGGAGATCCTAATTCGGCGGGGAGTTCGTCAGGGGTGTGTATTGTCTCCAATGCTCTTCAACCTTTATTCGGAGGCCATCTTGTCAGAGGCCCTGGAGGGATGTGGACGTGGCATCAGGGTAAATGGTTTGGAAATCAACAACCTGCGATATGCAGATGACACAGTCCTGATGGCTGGAAGTGCTGAGGATCTGCAGACATTGTTGGACCATGTGAATTTAGTCAGCAACGCTTATGGTTTAAGAATGAATATCCACAAGACAAAGTTCCTGGTTGTCAGTAGACATGAAGTAAATGCTGTCCTTTCGGTTGATGGTAGTGTGGTTGAGCGAGTCAAGTTCTATAAGTATCTTGGGTGTCTCTTAAATGAGAGATGGGACTTTAGTCAGGAGATCAGGGCCCGCATTGAACAGGCAAGAGCTGTATTCATAAAAATGAAAAATTTGCTTTGCAATAGAGAACTCAACCTCAGTACAAGACTTCGCATACTCAGATGTTATGTAATTCCTGTACTCATTTATGGTCATGAGGGATGGATATTGACTAAGTCCTTGGAAAGGAAATTGGAGGCGTTTGAGATGTGGACTTACCGGCGGATGCTCCGCATCTCATGGAAGGATAAAATTACAAATGGGGAAGTTCTAAGCCGTTTGAACAAAAATACAGAACTTCTTTTCAATATCAAAAGATGGAAACTCCAATATTTTGGCCATATAGTGCGGAATAAAAAATACCACCTACTGCAGTGCATCATGGAAGGCAAAATTGAGGGTAAACGAAGACCGGGGAGAAGGAGAATTTCTTGGATGGGGAACCTGCGGGGGTGGTTTGGGACCACCTCAGTTCAACTCTTCAGAGCGGCTGGTTCCAAGGTTAGAATCATGATGATGATCGCCAATCTCCGACGCGGAGCAGGCATATAGAAGAAGAAGAAGAAGTCCAAAAGTCGATGAGGAGTAAAGTTGAAACAGAGAAAGTCGGGGTGTTATCACGGTTGATCGTCAGAATATTCGTATCCAGCCAAGATCTTATCCTTGTAATATTCAAAAACTCTGCGATGGCTGTGATTATTGCCCGTCTCGGGCTTAATGAAGTGTTAATAAATATTATTTATGATTCTTTACAGTTTAATCGTTTTCTTTTCAGAGGTGAAAGAGAGAGAGCAGGTACAGCACCCCAACCACAATATCGACTACGTGAACCAACATTTTTACAACGGGCTGATTACGTGTAAGTAAATTGCAACTTTGATTAATCAGAATAATATATACGTAAAACGTACTTTGTAAAAATCTGGTGTGAAACATGAGAAAATTTAACATAATTGTCAAAATTAAAAAATAAATAATAATTTTTGAAACATTTCCAATATTTTTTAACATTAACAAAAAATTCCGCAAATGGATTCGACCCAACTATCACTATCTCTCCATACCACAACTTTTTCATTACTCCAAACACTACAATGTTACCTACTTATAAAGTTTAAAATACTTAAATAGAAAACAGTTTACAAATTTATGTATTTTAACCTAAAATACAGCTTACAATGTATTAAAATTGATATTGTTTTGAAGGTTTAAACGTTTTCTAATGATTCCTGATTATAAAATATCTTAATTTATTCAAGGGAAGAAAACATTAACAAACTAACGAAAATCAATGCTATTTTCCTATGGTTCAAATTCCGTGGAACACGCAGTATTTATACTGAACATTAAATTAGTTACAGAAAATTTTTATCGGTTGTATAAGGACCTGTTGCACAGTCAATTCGGTTCTCATAGCAGTTCAACTACTCCATGTGGTTTTTCTCGGTATTTTGTATTGCCTCAACTACTTTTGAAGGAACGAGTGGTCACTGAGCTGCAATTCTTATTCACCCGACAGTTATGTATAATTAGGTTCTGATAGTCCAAAAGTCCGTTTCAGTTAAGTTAACAAAACTACGCTTCTCTTTTTTCAATTCAGTTTTTATAGCAGTTTCCGTTTCAGTTAAGTTAACAAAACTGCGCTTCTCTTTCTTCAGTTCGGTTCTCATAGCAGTTTCCGTTTCAGTTAAGTTAACAAAACTACGCTTCTCTTTTTTCAATTCATTTCTCATAGCAGTTTCCGTTTCAGTTAAGTTAACAAAACTACGCTTCTCTTTTTTCAATTCATTTCTCATAGCAGTTTCCGTTTCAGTTAAGTTAACAAAACTACGCTTCTCTTTTTTCAATTCAGTTCTCATAGAAGTTTCCGTTTCAGTTCAGTTAACAAAACTACTCTTCTCTTTTTTCAATTCATTTCTCATAGCAGTTTCCGTTTCAGTTAAGTTAACAAAACTACGCTTCTCTTTTTTCAATTCAGTTCTCATAGAACTTTCCGTTTCAGTTCAGTTAACAAAACTACGCTTCTCTTTTTTCAATTCAGTTCTCATAGCAGTTTCCGTTTCAGTTAAGTTAACAAAACTACGCTTCTCTTTTTTCAATTCAGTTCTCATAGCAGTTTCCGTTTCAGTTAAGTTAACAAAACTACGCTTCTCTTTTTACAGTCCAGTTCTCATTTGAGTAATGGACGACAACCTACAAACTGCAATGGGCTGTCATTAGCATTACAGATCTAATTGAAGTAAAAGATGGTTACAAAAAGAGAATCCCTGTCTAATTTTTAATAGCACCATTTTTACTTTCTCTTGCCTATATGAATATATAGGAAGGAAAGTATTATTTTCATGTCAATTTTTCAAAATTTAGTCATCACCGGATCTACACGTTTTCAGACCCCCTGAATCCAAAAACATGTTTTTAGCTATTGGTTGTGTGTGTGTGTTTGCGTGTGAACAGAATATCTCAAGAACGGAACATCCTACAAACTTGAAATTTCAGTTAGATACCACTAGAGGACCCCGAAACGAATATTTTCATCAAAATCGGTCAACCGAAAGTAGTAGTTTATTCGTGTCATAAATCTATTTTTTGCGATTTTCTCGAAAATGGCTCCTACGATTTTTTAAAAATCGCCTTACTACATTTTTTATGCTTTACAAGATAGGGTAGGTGCCATGTCTACTGAAATTCTTGGAAATTTTTTTTCTCATAAAAAAAATTTTTTGTAATATTGCGCCTTTAATATGCATGTTAGCGCAAAAATGTATAAAATAAAAGTTGTAGACAATTTAAAATTCTACAACTTTTATTTCAAAGATTTTTTTGTGTAATGCTTAGTTTAGCGGTAATTAGTAATTTTCTGTTTTTACTCACGAAAACGTGTAAAAAATCGATTTTTATAAAGATTTCTGCTTTAGTATGCATATTTTGACAAAAGTGTATAATCAAATCAGTCACAAATTTTTTATTTGATATCAGGTAAGGACAAGGTTACGAAAGTAGTGAGAACGGAACTGATAACGGGCAACTGACAAGTGGCTCGAGGGTTTTCACATCGAGTCAGGGTTTAGTTTCAGTTTCAGTCAAACCTTCAGTTCTGATGTTTACACATCAGTTTTAACTGAAACGAAAACTGATATAAGAATTGAACTGCCGGCGTAAATGGGGTTTAAGACGCACCATGATTTTAGACGAGTTACTAACAGAAAGTGCGTCTTGTTGTTGTTTCGATCAACAGGCGAAAGACTGGTTTGAACCTTTAGAGGTCTTACTAAGTAAAATGAGAAGTGAGGTGGTTTACCATTGCTTTTCTCACTGAGTGAAAAACTACACTTATCAGCATGCCGGGCCCTCTGAAAAGCACATATTTTCCACTCTGCAAATGACACTTTCACTTCATTCACCACAGGGTCTGGCTGTAAAATGAAATTCATTACTTTTAGAGGAGATAACTCTGATTAGTGTCTTTTACACCTCTATCTCTTCTGTTCTTAAATGATTCAGTCATTTAATTGGCTGACCATGTGATAAGAAACAGAATTATTTATTTTAGCCTGTAACTAACAGATTGAGTGTAAATAATTTGACCCTCCGCCTGTCTGTTATGGGCAGAGTGCGTCTTATACACGGGCAAATATGCAATTCAAGTAAATATATTTCATTTGTTTGATGAATAGTGTTCCTGCCACTCCAGCTCCTATCGTACAACCATTACATCCCCGCCGGGCTAGAACAGGAACAGCGTCAAGGGAACAAGAACATTATCTGTAAGTCACCTATTACATAAACTTAAATGTCATATCCTATCGATATACGAGCAAGAACTTGAGAAACTTTTCCTAGTTTTAACCCTTTCAATCCCAAATTTTTTAACTTTACACAAACAAATATGTGTACATTGTTTCATACACTTTACTGACATTTAAGTGAAATAAAATCACTTTTAGACCTTCAGCCTTTTTTTAATGGCGTGACAAAAAAGTGTGACACATATGTCACATTGGGCTTGATGGTATCAAAGTTCCCAACAATATGAATAAGTAAAAATCATGTGCAGGCTTCCTAAACAAAATTCTCTTGCTTAGATTTGTAGCAAAACATTATTTAAGACTTAAAAAAGGTTACAATTCAAAAATATTGGTAAAATGGACAAAATCAGTATTTACAACCTAAAAAAAATACTTGTATGTACTATCAACATACTCGAAGAAATGCTACTTTATTTTAGTAAATGAACACGAATATTTAAGACTAAAACTAACTTTAAAAAGAAACTAATGGTCTAAGGATCGTTAAAAACCATCTCATCTCAAAACCTTCGTTTTGGAGATGGGTGCATGATTCGGGCGTACACGAGGTGTGGCACGTCAGTGGCGTAGTGGTCAGCATCTTACACTGCAAAACGGAGGTCTCAGGTTCGATTCCTATCTAGGGTACAGAAAATTATTACACTTTACATCCAGCGCTCTTTAATCAAAAGTAGTCGCTAACAATTAAAGTTTTTATGTCTGTTATTTCACTCCAATGTGACTTCTATGCCTCACTGGGTAAAGGGTTAAAATAACAACTGTTCTCTGATTATTGTTTGCTTTCGTCATTGCAGTAGTTTTTTTGTTTGTTTCTGTGCTCATTAATTGAATTACTTCTCATAAGTAAAAATATCCACATGTATTCCCTAAAATTATTATAAAGTAGTTTGGGTTATTGAAAAAAGAAGTTTTTTCTCTATTAATACAAATTGTACATAATCTAAGGTAATGTTTAAAATTTTTATTATTAGGTATTTTTTGTAAATATAAATTTAATGGTATTTATCATTTATTTTAAAGCTTTTAACAAAAAATGTTTAATGTTTTTCTTTGTACCCTTTTTAGATTTTATAATAGTATTTTTTATAGTAGTTATTAGTATTTATAAATTTGTCTAAATAATTTTTTTGTTTACTCCTATGCGCGGACAGAATTCTTCGTGAAGACGAGTTTTTGCGTATAAGTATATTTAGTTAAAAATATTGTAAATAGGTTAGTATAGCAATAATTGTATTATGTGTAACTAAATAAAACAAATAAATAAAAAAAAATTATCTTCTGTGTGGGTAAATAGTATTAATATTCTATATACGAGGTACAGTCAAAAAGTTCTTGGAATTGGTTGAAAAAAATTTGTTGAATGTTTATATAGATAATATTACTTTCTCTTGCCTATATGAATATTATAGAAAGGAAAGTATTGTTTTCATGTCGATATTTTGAAATCGAGTTTTCACAACATATACACGTTTTCGGACCCCCTCAATCCAAGAAAACATGTGTTTTTAGCGATTGGTGTGTGTTTGTGTGTGTGTATGTGTATGTGTGTGTTGTGTACAATGAAGTAAATATTTATGTATAGTTTGTTGAACTCCAACTCATCGTTAAAAAACCATCTCATCTCAAAACCATCGTTTTGGAGATGGGTGTATGATTCGGGCGTACACGAGGTGTGGCCATTAAATAACGAGACTGACGTTGTAAAAAATTTTATTTTTATTTTATACATAATCACTTATTGTCAACAACAATTACAACAATTTGAACAATTGTTCAATATACTCTCCTTCTCTATCCCTACAACGCTCTTTGCGAATTTTCCATTGTTGGAAACAGTGCTGGAAGTCATCTTCTGTCAGCTCCTTCAGGACACGTGCCACTTTCTCTTTTACAGCTTCCACAGACTCAAATAGTGTCCCTTTTTGCAGATTTCACCTAAGGGAACGGGTAGAAGTCACATGGTGCAAGATCTGGTGAGAAAGGTGGATTTTCTAACACTGAGATGCTGCACTAAGCTAGGAACCTCTTGAAAGATAATGCGGAATGAGCTGGCGCATTGTCTTGGTGGAGAACCCATGATTTGTCCTTCCACATTTCGGGGGGTTTTTCCTTACTCTTTGATGTAGTTTAGAAAGTACCTAAAGGTAGTAATATTGATTAATATTTTGACCTTCAGGAACCCAGTGAAGGTACACAATCCCATGGATATAAAAAAAAAAACAATCATCATTGCTTTAAATTTTACTTGCTTATTCGAGCTTTTTTGGCTCTTTGGTGAAGTTTGGCTCTTCCAGTGCATGAATTGGCGCTTTGTTTTCGGATCATAAGGAAAAAAACCACGTTTCATCACATGTTATTATCGTTTCCAAAACATTTGGGTCATTTTCAATTGGGTGCAATATGTCAGTACAAACATTTTTGCGAGCTTTATTTCAAACATTTTTGAGCGGCACGTGTCCTGAAGGAGCTGCCAGACTTCCAGCACTGTTTCTAACAATGGAAAATTTGCATGGTGCGTTGTAGGGATAGAGAAGAAGTGTATATTGAAGGTGACAAGAAGTGATTATGTATAAAATAAAAATAAAATTTTTTACATTGTCAGCTTCTTTATTTAACCCTTTCAATCCCAATTTTTTTAACTATTTCTACTTATTTTGAATACGTGTACATTGTTTCATAAATTGTACTGACATATAAGTGAAATTAAAACACTTTTAGACCCTCAGCCTTTTTGATAGTCTGACAACAACGTGTGACACATATGTCATATTGGCACTTGATATCAAAGTTCCCAACAATATGAATTACTAAAATCATGTTCTGGCTTCCTAAACAATAATCTCTTGACTTAGATTTGTAGCAAAACAACTAAATATGACTTTAATATCAAAGCATTATTTAAGACTTAAACAATTTTACAATTCAAAAATCCTGGTAAAATGGATAAATTCACTATTTACAGTCTAAAAAATATACTTGTATGTACATTCAACATACTCGAAAAAATGCTATTTTATTTTAGTAAATGAACACGATTATTTAAAACTGAAATTAACTGTAAAAAGAAAATGGTTACCTCTGTGGCGTAGAGGTAAGCATCTTTCACTGCTAAGCGGAGGTCTCAGGTTCGACTCCTGGCTAAGGTACAGAAAATTATTACACTTCACATCCAGCAGACGTTAATCCAAAGTAGTCGCTAACAATTAAAATTTTAATGGCTGTTATTTCACTCCAATGTGACTTCTATGCCACACTGGGTTAAAAAGGGTTAATAGCCTAACCTCGTATAGTTATGAAACGGATGGTGGGCCTTTTCTTGACTGTATATAAATGAGTAATAGGCACAGCCTAATAAGAACCACCTTCTATTTTTACTTTCTCTTGCCTATATGAATATATAGGAAGGAAAGTATTGTTTTCATGTCGATTTTTCGAAATCGAGTTTTCACCGGATCTATACGTTTTCAGACCCCCTGAACCCAAAAAACATGTTTTTAGCGATTGGTCTGTGTGTGTGTCTGTGTGTGTGTGTCTCTGTGTCTGTGAGTGTGTGTGAACAGAATATCTCAAGAACGGAACATCGTACGAACTTGAAACTTGAAACTTAAGTTACATACCACTACCGGACCCGACACGAACATTTTCATCAAAATCGGTCAACCGGAAGTAGTAGTTTATTCGCATAATTTTTCACTTTTTGCGATTTTTTTAAAAACTGGTCTTACGATTTTTTTTAAAATCGCCTCATTTACTGAATTTTTTATTCTCTACAAGATAGGGTAGGCGTTATTTTGTGTGCTGAAATTCTTGGTGAGGGTGTTTTCTCGTAAAAACGTTGTTTTTTTAAGATTACGGCTTTAATATGCATTTTAGCGCAAAACTTTATTTAATAAAAATTGTAGAGAATTTAAAATTCTACAACTTTTTTTTTAAACATTTTTTTGTATAACGCTTAGTTTAGCGGTAATTTGCGATTTTCTGTTTTTTTCTCACGAAAACGTGTGAAAAATCGATTTTTTTAAGATTTCGGCCTTATAATGCATTTTACGACAAAAGTATATATTAAAATTTATAGAAATTTAAAAGATCTACAACTTTTATTTAGAGAATTTTTCTCTACAGAGCCTAGTTTAGCGTGAAAGTGTGATTTTCCGTATTTTAAAGCCAAACTTAGTTCGATTTTCATTTTGCGTCATTCACTCATGATTAAAATAAGGTTATGTTTTTGAGGTTAGTTTTTGTTTATTTCTAATCTTTTATTAATAATGTTAGGTTTGCATTGGCAAGAGAAAGTTGTGTGAGGTTTCACACCAGATTTTTACTCTTATTGATATGGAGGCCTACTTGCTTTTATAAGTGTCAACACAAAATGTAAGGCTGTTTCCGTTTTAAAGATACACAGTACGTAGCCTACTTGTATACAGGTAGATTACAAGTGAGTGTTATAAAATTTTGATTCAATTCTATAATTTCAAGTCAGTAACTGATGCATTAAATGTTTTAACTGAATAAGAGGAGACTTAGTTTTATGAATTTAATTTTCTCATTCTCTACTGCTAGAGCTGGCGCCTTATGTTTTTTAATATCTTTTTAAATCTATATTAAATAATTTTCCCATAGGTCTAGATTTAAGGTTGTGCAAGAATTATACAGAAATCATTGAGTTTTAAGTAGGTCTATCAGTTTCAACCGGAAGTGGCCGAAAATTGAAAGTCAAGAAATCAAGGTCAAAATTTGGAAACAAAAATAGTCATTCGGTTCCTCTTAACGTTTACATAAAGAAATCTTCGTAGTTTAAATTCTAGTTTCAACCGGAAGTGGCCGAAAACTGAAAGTCAAGAAATCAAAGTCGAAATTTGGAAACAATAATAGTGTCATTCGATTTCTCTTAAAGAACAGATACAGAAATCATCTGCCCATAACAGTCAGGTGAAGTGACAAATTATTTACACCCAATCTGTTCGTTGCAGGGGTAAAATAAATAGTTCTGTTTCTTTTCACATGGTCAGCTAATTAAATGACTGAATCATTTAAAAACAGAAGAGGTAGAAGTGCAAAAGACACTAATCAGAGTTGTCTCCTCTGAAAGTAATGAATTTCATTACACAGCCAGACCCTGTGGTGAATGAAGTAAAGGTAGGCCTATCATTTGCAGAGTGGAAAATATCTGCTTTTCAGAGGGCCCGGCATGCTGATAAGCATACTTTCTCACTTAGTGAGGAAGGCAATTGTAAACCACCCTACTCCTCGTTTTACTTAGTAAAACCTCTACCGGTTTAAACCAGCCTTTCGGATGATGACCTAAACAACAACAGAAATCATTGTGATTGAAATTCTAGTTTCGAACAGCCGAATGTTAAGAAATCAAATTCGGAAACAAAAGTAGCGTTATTCGATTTATCTTAATGAATAGATACAGAAATCATTGTGATTGAAATTCTAGTTTCAAACAGCCGAAAACTGAAAGTCAAGAAATCAAAGTCGGAATTTGGAAACGAAAATAGTGTCATCCAGTTTCTTATAAAATATATAAATCACTAATGGTTTTTGCCATAGGTCAAAGGTAAAATACTTTAGAATTGTCACTAACCATGAGACACGTCATTTCATGAAAGGGATTTTTACTAATAGATAAGTTCTTATCATTTTCAGACCTCATCGCGTTCCATTATTAGCACGGGATGTCTTGCCTTCTCTCGAACCATTCGCACCGCCTTCAGAAAATACAGAACCAAGGCGGCATCCGTAAGTAACCACAATTTAGAACAAATGAATTAGTTAACGTTTGTAAAGTCTAGTAGGGAAACACACGCACGACTTTTCTTGCCAGAGTAATTAATAAAAAACATAACCTATGTTTAACTGTTAGTGAACAACTTAAAAATATCTGGTGGTATTCATTTACTGAACTTTCTTTTGGCAATGAAAACAATGAAAAATTGCAACGGATGTTTAATTATGAGTAAACGATATAAAATGAAAACAGAACTTAAAATCAGAACTTACCTTTAAACTAGGTTCTGTAGAAAGTTTTTTAAGTTCCTAAAACTTTAGGTTAAGCTACTATAAATAAATAAATGTATTATAAATACACATTTGTCATGAATTGCATAGTAAGACCGAAGTCTTCAAAAATACCATTCATTTACCAATTTTATTAAAAGAAATCTCAAAGAAACACTCACACGACTATGTCTTTCCACAGAAAACAATGAAAAATAAACAAAAAAAATCTCAAAAATCATAACGTTATTTATATCATGAGTGAATGATGCAAAATGAAAACCAACCTTAGTTTGACTTAATAAATAACACGAAAAATCACTTTTTGACGCTAAAATAGGTTCTGTAGAGAAAAATTATGAAAATAAAAGTTGTAGATCTTTTAATTTCTTATCAAATGTGATTACATAAAATTTTGAGTATACGTGAAAACTTTTGTGACATGAAAACAATACGGTCTTTCCCTATTAATTAAATATAACATGAGAAAGTAAACGGGTGTCTTATACTGGGATATTCATTTAAAAGTAGCCCGCCGCTTGAGTAATTTTCACAATATGCTGTATTGGCAGCACTGATCACGATGAGATCGACTGGCCTTTACAGTACAATTTATATTATTATTTAATTATTATATTATTATGGAGTACACTTTTTTCCAGCAAGATGGTGCAACATGTCACACGTCTCGCCAGTCCCTATCTCATATCAATCAGGCTTTTTCCATGCGAGTTGTTAGTAAAGATTTGTGGCCTCCTCGTTCACCCGATTTGAGTATGTGCGATTGTTTTCTATAGGGTTATTTAAAAGAAACTGTTTACCAAAAAAACCCCCGCAGTATACATGAGCTAAAGAATAACATCGTGGCAGCCATTCAAGCTATAAACGTTTCCGTATTGCGTCGTGTGGGCATTAATAACATTGAACGAGCGCAAAAATGTTTAAGCGTTCAAGGATGCCACTTTCAGTATCTACTGTAAAGGTGAAGTTGAAATTTGTATATAAATTTTAAATAAATATGTAAAATTATGTAATTCTATTTATTCATTTACTATTTGAATCCAATTGAGTGCCGAAGGCCGCTGTTAAATGCAGCGGGCTACTTTTAAATGAATCACCCGTTATATCGACAAATAAGTAAAATTTTTAAAGTAAATCGTATTTCGTTTGTTGAATAGTCATCCTGGTACTTCAGCTGCTGCCCGACAAGTATCAGTTCCACATAGTCATAGACCAGTTGGAGAACCAAGGACATATCATCAACAATCCCGGTAAGACAACTATTATTATCTATAAACTATTACGTTGTTGGTAACGTGCTCGCCTCTCATATTGCGGTCGTGTGTTCGAATCCCATTAAGGCACGACATATTTTCATAAGTTACAAAAAATGATTTCATCCTTTACCGTCTGCATTAGCAGTAACTGCAAAACAGTCGGACGTTAAACCAAAAATAAAAAAAAATGTATATAAACTATTACCTATTATCTATTATCTTTTATCTGTTCCCTATTATCTATTATCTGTTATGTATTATCTATTCCTTATTATCTATTATCTGTTATCCGCAATCTATTACCTATTTTCTGTTATGATCTTTTATCTACTCGTATTATCTGTTATATATTAACCATTACTTGTTATCTCTTGTCTGTTATCTATTATCTATTATCTTTTATCTGTTCCCTATTATCTATTATCTGTTATGTATTATCTATTCCTTATTATCTATTATCTGTTATCCGCAATCTATTACCTATTAACTGTTATGATCTTTCATCTACTCGTATTATCTGTTATATATTGTCCATTACGTGTTATCTCTTGTCTGTTATCTATTACCTATTATCTATTATCTGTTATCTCTTATCTAATAACTGTCTTATTTTATCTCTAATCTATTATCTGTTATCTCTTATATACGAGGTGTGGCTATTAAATAACGAGACTGACGTTGTAAAAAATGTATTTTTATTTCACACATAATCACATATTGTCACCTTCAATATACACTCCTTCTCTATCCCTACAACGCTCCATGCGAATTTTCCATTGTTGGACACAGTGCTGAAAGTCATGGTCTGTCAGCTCCTTCAGGATACGTGCCGCTTTCTCTTTCACAGCTTTCACAGACTCAAATCATTTTCCTTTTTATCCAAATTTCATATTGGGGAACAGTAGAAGATAATAACTTGTGATGAAACGTGGTTTTTTACTTATGATCCCGAAACGAAGCCCCAATCCATGCCCTGGAAGAACCGAACTTCTCCGAAAGCCAAACAAAGCTCGAATGAGCAAGCCAAAATTTACAGCAATGATGATTTTTTTTTTAATATCCATGGGATTCTGTACCTTCTCTGGGTTCCTGAAGGTCAAACAATTTACCAATATTAGTACCTTGAGGTACTTTCTAAACTACGTCAAAGAGTAAGGAAAAAACGCCCTTCGACAAATTGTCGAAGGACAAATCATGGTTTACCCATTAAGACAATGCGCCGGCTCATTCCGCGTTATCTGTCAAGAGGTTTTTAGCCAAGTACAGCATCTCAGTGTTAGAACATCCACTTTATTCACGAGATTTGCACCATGTGACTTCTACCTGTTTCCTGAGGTGAAATCTGCATTAAAAGGGACAAGATTTGAATCTGGTAAGCTGTAAAAGAGAACGCGGCACGTGTCCTGAAGGAGTTGGAAGAAGATGACTTCCAGTACTGTTTCCAACAATAGAAAATTCGCATGGAGCGTTGTAGAGATAGAGATAGAGTGTATTTTGAATGTTAGAGTAAGTGATTATGTTAAAAATAAAAAAATATTTTTTACGTCAGTCTCGTTATTTAATAGCCACACCTCGTATACGCCAGAATCATCCACCCATTTCCAAAACGATGATTTGGAATTCAACATACTACACACAAACATTTACCTCATTTCACACCACACACGCGCGCGCGCGCACACACACACACACACACATTATCTATTACATTATCATATTATCTATTATCTGGTATCTTTTATTGTTTATCTATTATTTTTTAACTTAAATCTGTGATCTGTTACTGTTTATCTATTATATTTTATTTATGATCTGTGTAGGTAATCAATACAAAAATCTTAGGTCTATAGACGAGGTTCAGTCAAAAATTTCCCGCAATTGACAAAACTTTATTGAAAGAATTAATTTAAAAACTGGACATTAAAATAATACTTTGACACTAAGGTCCGTTTCGGGATCTGGGTAAAATATGAGGATTATTTTATAAATTTTTCACGGGATGGTACCGCTACAATTACGAGCACTTGTAGTTCAAGCCTTGAGGAAGAAGCGTGTTATTTTGTTTCAATTATACTGTACTCCGTTCTTAAGTAACGCGACCGTGAAATGGAGCCTTCACGTGTTTTGGGTACTGTGACTGTTGAAAAACGAAGGACATACATTAGCTATTTCCGCACTTGTGCGCTTTCATTTTCAACTTGCATTTTAACGTTCAGTTTAACATGCGTCAACGCATGCCTTATTGTATTCACTTAGACATGCCATTCGTGCCTTACATCTGTTATGTTTACAAGATGGATGAAGATCATATTATTATTCTGTTAAAAGGAATAAGTGTGGCATTTTTAGTGATTTAATGAGTAAATAAACGTAGCAAATCAAGGTTTATCTACAGTTGTAAAAATGCAGGGGTTAGGTCAGAAATCATATCCCTAACCCTACGTAGAACCAAAATGTAACTTTTAAAAAATTGGCCGAGGTATTAAATCAGAACATTAGATTTCACTTTTAAAATATTCATATTATAGATAAAATTCTGATCGTCTAACATAATTAAACGCCACTTTACGATATAAACCCTGGACCGAGTAGCAGATGCTTAAAAAGAACATTAACGTAAAACAGTTTTTTTTAAGGGTGAATTGCTATATTTTCGACTTATTTCTAAATAAAATAATCTACGTCAAACCAATCAACTCAAAAAAGAACAGGTTTTAATTTAGTGTAGCATTCAATATTTTCCGTTTTATTTTGTTACTGAGATAGATCTTGACAAATACAGCGGACTTCTTTCATGGCGCGCTATAAAATACTACAATTTGAACGTTGAAACGCACAAAAATCCATGGTTGGTGTATGTTCTTGCTCTACGCTGCGCTTTGAATATTTGCTACGTCTGACTTATGTCAGGCATGCCTTGACGCATGCGTCTCTTGCATCTAGGCATTGGTGAGCACAAGTAAAAGCGCACGAGTGTGGGCACAGCTAATAAGTCGACTTTAAAAAATACACGGGGGAGACGTTTTTGAGAAAATCGCAAGAAGTGAAAAATTGTACGAAAAGTTCTAATTATGGTTGATTGGTTTTGTTAAAAAAATGTTTGTGTCTAATCGTTTAATGGGTTTAGTGCGCGCGCATGCACGCACGCATACAAGTCCAATTGTTAAATACACAAAACATCGACATGAAAACAATATATCCCTTCCATATTAATTATATTGGGCGAGAGAAAGTGAAAGTGTGTCGTATATATATCGGAAAATACGTAAAAAGTTCAAGTAAATCGTATTTTGTTTGCTGAATAGCGATCCTGGTTCTTCAGCTGCTGTCGAACAACCATCAGATTCACGCAGGCCGAGACCAAGTAGAGAACCAAGCCCACCTCAACAACCTCGGTGAGTGACCTATGATCTATTATCTGTGTGGGTAATCAATATAAAAATCGTAGACCTATACACGAGATAGAAACAAAAACTTCTTGGATTCGTTAATACAAATTTATTGAAACACCGTATGGACTTGTGTACTCTGCAATAGACTTACTACATAGTGACTGAAAACGGTTTATGAATTCGGGTGAAAATTTAATTGGGATAATCTGAAACCGATCATTCAGTGCAAGTCTGTGTGGTAGTGAAATTCACTTTACAATGTTAAAAACCTATACTCTTTATCGGAATCGACAGAAATGAGCTTTTTGCGAGCACTAAAAGGATGCTCAAGGGTGGACCACATAATAAGTGAGGACATAAGAGAGGAACTACAGGTTGTTTGTGTACATGAGAAAATCATTAAGTACAAGGAAAGATGGAGGTGTACATCTAAACAGAATGACGGATGGAAGAATACTGAAGCAGATGTGGGAATATAAACCGAAAGGCAGAAGAGCTCTGGATAGACCGAAGAAAAGATGGAGCTGAAGAAAGTGATGTCGGAACAGGCCAAGGCCTAAACCGTGAAGAGAAGAAGAAGAAGGAGAAGGAGAAGAAGAAGAAAGAGAAAAACCTTTACGGCGTACAGGCTGGAATTCCTTAGATTAGGCTACTCATGCGTTAATAACTGACTATTGCGTCTATTTTCAACCCAAACGCAGCATATAAAAATTTTATTATGTGTCTACGAAAACCCTAGGTAACAAACATTTATCTTCTTTCATTGAAAAAATTCGAATTAACCAATCATTTTTAATAAGATTTTATAATGCTTTTCAAGGGAAATACCAGTTTATTCAAATTATCCAATTTCTGAATAACCAAGTGTCACCGGATGACGACATTAAGTGGCGAGTTAAAACCTTTAATTTTTGGTGGCCCTGAAAAGGGCCGTTTAAGTGGTGGTCGTCCGAATGGGAAGCATCGGTTGTAGTCGTCGTGGAAGTCGAGAAGCTGGGTGACACGGCGTGTCGTCATCCAGCGGAGACATCATCTACTTCTCTCGCAGTAGTGTGTCAATGGCTGCTTCGTCGGGTCCGGTGGGCGTAAGGCTCGGTCGAGGGAAGCTGTAGGCATCGCTCGCGTCAGCGGGCGAGGGCTTACGGTGACGGGTTGGCGAGCGGAAGCATCATCTTTTCTCTTGCGGGTTTATAGATTAGTCTTTGCTGGAGTCCGGTTGCATGGTTGCCGATGGAAGACGTCTTGTTTGCTGTGTGGATCGGAATTGAATCTCCCTGTTGAGCGTAGCGCTCTTTATATAGTTGCCGAGAACGCTGTAGTAGAGGGCAGTTACTGGCTAGCCCTTGATGACAAAGGCCTCTGTTGGTAAGCACACAAGTATACCGCCCCTCTCGGAACTATTGGCGGTTCCCTCTGTCGCTACGGAAGGTTTGTTGCCCGGCAGCACAGTACTTAAACAAAGGGGACGACGGTGACACAAGTTATACCGTAATATGGAAATAGGGGAACGCCCCAGACCACACAGAGCGTGCCCATAGAACTGCAGTTTAGCTACCCTATCCTTGGCTGCTTTCGAGGTAACGGGCGCTGGCTGTAGCACCTCCGTGTGCTATTTGTAGTACACAGTTGTGCGCAGAAAATCCGTGTGTGGTAGAGCCACGTGCAAAGCTGGGTAACAAGCTTGACAGCGACTCGTCCAACGTTTACACGAGTACTGAGGGGAGTGGGGCGCCCTGCGGACGTGACCGCACTCATTTGGGTTGGCCTCTCATGGTTTGTGGGTTCTTAGGTACTGCTCTAAAGCCACTAGGCTGCTTAAATTCCTCCGGAATGGGCGCAGCTGGCCGAGAGGTGTACAGATAAATACGCGTGTAATATGGAAATAGAGTTTTATTATTATTTTGTTTGATGAATAGTACTCGAGCTACAGTACCTACTGTCAATCGAGATCCATCACGAAGACCAACAGAAGATTCAAGCCAACCACAAGAATCCAGGTAAGTCATCTATTATCTATTGTCTCTTATCTATTATCTATTATTTGTGTGGGTAATCATAATACAAATCGTATATATGTGGTAGGGTCAAAAATTTCCTCGAATTGGTTTATAAAAAATTTTGAAACAATTTATAGTTACTGGAGTTTAAGAGTTTGCCTTTAGTTTTAACGAGTGACAAAGAGGGAAAGCATCAGTGTGTATGCACGACTGCTTTGGTATCAGTTCGCTGCGACAAAACGTAGAGAACATACAGTACATCGCGGAAACTACACCAACAATCCAAGGAAACAACCCACACCAGATTTACAAAATATGCATTAAATATACATTATTTTTTATCAATAAGTACTTAGACATCCGCTGAAAATAAACTTTTAGTCAACTCGAAGACAGTTACAGTTCTGAGCAGGAATTCTTTGGGCAGAATTTTTGAAGATTATAAAACTTTCAAGGCAGCATACGTGACCAAAAGCATCAGTGACAATATAATACACATACAGTAGCTATATACAGGCCGTTCTGAAAAAGGGTTCCAAGAATTTAAGGCGTGATTCCCCACAACAAAAGAAGAAAAAAAGTTCAAATTAACAAAGGTGCGAAAATCATTAGTTACCGAGTTATACAGGGTGAAAGATTTCGTCAGAATTTCAGTTATCCCGTTGAAACGAAATTTTACCGTATCGCATGTAAAATGAACAGAAAAATTGAACAAAACAGGTTTCAGACCTATAGCTGCAGTAATTTTTAAGATGTCTGATAAAATACCCAAAACGTGGTTCCGAAAAACAAGTTTCTTTTAAGTTTGAAGCTGATGAACTTTGTTAAATAAATATTAAACACAAGAAATTCTTATACAAAACTTGTAGAGAATTTAATTCTGAAGAAAATGATGTAAAATAAGGCAATAATAGACAAACACAATTTTAAAAAACATAATTTTTAAATTAAATAAAACAAACGCATGAAAAATATACAAAATCTGTTAAACTCTCTACTAACTTAATTAATGTAACACTTAAAAGAAAACACTTGTATTAAAATAAATTAATGAGTTACTTACTGTTTGTTTTTATCTAGTAAACATTTTTAACAACCATAAATTATCATAGATCAAAAAAGTAACAGTTGCCATAAAAAATAGCACGTCACAACAACAACAACAAGAATAGATGTTAAAATATTTACCCTCGTTCATGCGTTTTTCTATTTAATAATTTTTTTTTAATTCCTTTCGTCTATTATTGACTTATTTTACATCATTCTCTTCAAATTTAAATTCTCTACAAGTTTTGTTTAAAATTTCTTGTGTTTAATATCCATTTAACAAAGTTCATCTCCTGCAAACCTAAAAAAACTTGTTTTTGTGGCCCAAGTTCTGCATATTTCATCAGATGTATTAAAAATTACTGCAGCTACAAGTCTGAAACCTGTTTCGTTCAATTTTTCTTTTCATTTTACATGCGATACGGTAAAATTTATGCCTAATTTAACGCCCAACAAATAACTGTAGAATTTCGTTTCAACGGGATTACTGAAATTCTGACGAAATCTTTCACTCTGTATAACTCGGTAACTAATGATTTTCGGACCTATGTTAATTTGAACTTTTTTTCTTCTTTTGTTGTGGGGAATCACACCCTTAATTCTTGGAACCCTTTTTCAGAACGCTCTGTATATAGGCCTACATATTTCTTTTTCTGCATCCAGGAGACTTCAAAAGGGAATATAAGACATGTCAAGATAAAACTGATAAACAAAAAGTTAATCACAATGATAAATTCATCACTTACCACCAAAAATTTGTTTCTGCTACTGCTTACTTCAGTAGGCTTGTCATGAACCCATTTGTATCAAGAAGTACACAATATTTGTTTATTTAGAAGTTAAATACTTTTCAGCCAAAAACTATTTAGAAAGGAATTCGTGCACACTGTAAAAAGTTTCATCATCAAATATTGTTTTAGCTTTTTTTTAAATTACTTAAATTGCCACGACTTTTTAAATTTTTGTGGCAATTTATTGACGTATTTTCTACCTGCATTAAGTTGGTTTTGTTCAAACAAATTTAGTGTTGTGATCATCAACATAATAATCGATTCTGTTTCTTGTATAGTGTTTGTGAACATCTATATTCTGTAAAAAGGTATTTTGCTTTATGTACATTATCACTTCAAAAATGTACAAAGAAGGAACTGTGAGTAATTGCAGTTCTTTAAATAGTGATCTGCATGAGGTAAGGTGGTTGACTCCTATCATACACCTGACAGCTTTTTTCTGTATTGTAAAAACTCTTTTCATGTTACTTTGTGATGAATTACCCCATACTAATATGGCATACCTGATATGAGATGAAATTAAACCATTATTTATTTTTATTTTTTATTTTTTTATTTATTTAACGTCGCATCAACATCAAGGTCATTAGCGACGACGTTGGGGGTGTAACTGTGTGTAATGAGGATGAAATGATTTTTTTTTTGTAACGTATGAAAATATGCCGTACCTAAGTGGGATTCGAACCCAGGACCGCATGATGAGAGGCGAGTACGTTACCATTATAAACTTCTGTTAGTAAGTTTTTATCAATTTTAATGTGGCAACTGGTTTTAATGCAAATACCCCAGATGATATTTTACTACAAATTTGATCGGTATAATAATCCCACGATAAAGTCCTATCTAGTATATTGAGTCCTATTTAGTACATAGTATCTGTATATTGAGGTGTCAGATAGAAATTCGTACTTGCTCAAGAACTCCAAGGCTGGTACCCAGCACTCGGACCCTGGACAAAACCAGAAATTTCACCAGCACATAATAAAAATACCCCAAAAAGAAAATTACAGAAAATAAAAAAGATAACATAGTAATAGCAAAAACAAACAAACAATAACAATTACTTAAAAAAATTAACTAAAAATAAAAAAATAAAAAAAATTAACTAAAAATAAAAAAATAAAAAAAATTTACAAAAAAAAATATTAAAAAAAAAATTTTAAGAAACGCTATTATTTAACAATTAATCAAAAGAAAAATGAACTAAAAAGAAAAAAAGAAAAAAATTTACTATTTGTAATTTGTTTTTTTTCTTTTTAGTTAATTTTTTTAAGTAATTGTTAAATAAAAGCGTTTTTTTAATTTTTTAATTTTTTTTTTAAATTTAAAAATTTTTTTTACAAACACCTCCACAGCGTATTGTCATCGAAGATAAACAAGTGTGCAAAGTTTGATTCATATTGATACGGTAGAAGTATTAAAATTTTAAGTTGCAAGATTTGATTGATCCAAGAGTAAGTTAAATTAAAAGCGTTATAAAATTTTAAAATTTTTTTTTACAAACACCTCCCCAGCGTATTGTCATCGAAGATAAACAAGTGTGCAAAGTTTGATTCATATTGATACGGTAGAAGTATTAAAATTTTAAGTTGCAAGATTTGATGCTTCCAAGAGTAAGTTAAATAAAAGCGTTTAAAAAACAAAAGTAGCCTGTATATTTACTAGTTACAATTTACAGAAACCAAAATAAAATAAAATTTAATCTAATCTGGTCCCAAAAATTTTGTACTGACAGCAAAAATAACCAAAAATAAACATGCAGAGTAAGAATTCAGTTAAAATATTTAAATTTATATTTTAGTTAATAAAAAACCAAAAAATTTATGCATAAGATATTTTCCCAAAAATGAAAGACTTGAAGTCGTTATTTTGTGTTTTTTTTTAATAGAGCAGCTAAAGGAATGAATTACTTGACCAATTTTCTTATACTGAGAGCTAACTTATACGGTTATAATATTATGGATGTTTTTTCTTGTCATCAGTCTATCGACTTGTTTGATGCAGTTTTCCAAGCTGTTCTATCTTGCGCAAGTCGTTTCATATATACATAGCTGTAACACACTACATCTTTTGTAATTTTGCTTTATATATTCTAATCTTTGCCTCCCTCTACAATTTACACCCTCAATATTACCCTTCATTATTGATAGCCCAATACCTGGATGTCTTAAGATATGCCCCACTAACCTATCCCTTTTTCTGGTAAGATGCTTCCATATACTTCTTTTTTCATCCACTCGCCTAAGAACCTCTAAATTACTTATCTTATCCACCCACCTAATCTTTAACATTTTCATATAACACCACATTTCAAATATAGGGTGATTCAAAAAGAGCGCCGGTTTTGATATATCAAATTAAGAGATTTATTTTATTGAAAAACTGAAAATAAATACATTAACAAGTTCATCTTACCTTCCGATTTTATGTATGAAAAATGATGTCATGCATGTGTCCTCCTCTACTGCGCTGGCACGCATCAACTCTGTCCATGAAGTTGGATATTACTGCACGACAAGTTTCGACTATGTGGGACAAGTTTCCGTATGTGGGGTTTTCTAAACCCCACATACGGCAGTTCTGTTTATTAACAAAACCGTTTAAGTGGAAGTGCGTCTCATCACTGAAAATGATTTTGTTTGCGAAGGTGTCATCATCCTGCCGTTTTCTCAATACCCAGTCAACAAACTGTCGTCTCTTCTGGTGGTCTGCCACTTTCAAATGTTGCGTCAACTGAATTTTATACGGGTGATATTGGAGATCGTACCGAAGAATTCTCCGTACAGAAGAACATTATAAACCCAATTGTTGAGAACGGCGACGTATTGCTTTTGCTGGGCTAACAGCCACACTGTCACGAACCAACGCAACGTTCTGCTCGGTTCGGCCAGAACGACGACGTCCAGAACTTTTAAGGTCGACTGTTGAACCCGTCTCAAAAAACTTTTTCATGAGCCTGCGAACTGTTGATTCATTCGGTGCTTCATTACGTCCTAGAGTACCGCGAAGTCGTCTGACAGTAGCCGCATAACTCTCTCCACTCTGGTAAAATGTTTTGACGATTAACACTCGTTGCGCAATAGTAAACTTCTCCATGGTTAGACAGAGACTGCGAGAGTATTACACTGCGAACAAGAGAAACTACAACTGAATCGTCAATCGGAATGTTCTCCGAAATAGAAATGAGGTCTAAATATGTTGCCAACGGATAAACAAAAATTTACCAGCCGTTTAAAAACCGGCGCTCTTTTTGAATCACCCTATACTTCTATCCTCTTCTTTTCTACAGCCCCTATCCACCACGTTTCACTCCCGTATAATGCTACACTCCAAACATGATGTTTTAAGAAATTTTTTCTAATCTGTAATAAATGTTTCTAGTCAGTAAGCTGTTTTTCATTTCAAAGGCTTTTCTAGCTTGAGCAATTCTACTCTTGATATCACTTGTGCTTCTACCACCCTTTGTTATTTTACTCCCTAGATTATGGATGTTATGTTTTATAAATATTTTACTTTGTAAATTTATAAACTACAAACTTTTCAAATGGATATTTAAAAGCTAAGTGTATTTAAATATTTTGGTGAACCTGAAAACTGTATTATCTTATTACTTGAACATGTTATGTGCGACGTAATTCCTGGAAGTTCCAGAATTTCTGCAAGGTTTAGTACGATTTCATTTCTATCTTATTTTTGAATGAACACTTTAACTGAGCTACCGGTCTCTCAGACCGGGAGGTATATTACGTTTTCAACAATTCCAGCCCTGTTTGTTCAAGGTCGTTCATAGGCTCAGTAGTTGACTTCTAACTCCCCCTCTTCCCTAAACACTAGCGTTAGTTAAGTTTCCGTTAGTCGTTCTCTGGTGACAACCGCTTTTTGAAAACCATCCGGTCTGTCATACCGGATAGCTCAGTTATCGTGTACTAATTAGCCGGTCCTGTATACCGGATAGCTCATATAAGTGTTAGTGCGTTAGTGTTAGTGAAATGGAACGACCTTCTACCAGTCGATCTGTACACGTGGAAGACGATGATTTTGCCGTTTGTGTACGTAGAATGCTGGATGATGAGTCTAGTTTAGATGATTCAGATATTCAGAGTGAAATACACGATTCCGATGCAGATCCAGACTTTGTGTTGCTAAATGAAAGTGATTCCAGTTCATAAAGTGACTTCACGTTTTGAATTCGTCAAAGCCTTGGTCTATGACCTTATCAGACCTCACCTTCAGAGAAGACTACAAATTCCCAATCTCCGGCGAGATTTGAGGCAAACTATTTTTATGGTGTTGGCAGAAAATAACCCTGTTCATGCAAGAGAGGAAGAAGTCCCTTCCGACCGAATGGAGAAGAGAAAAAGTGCAGCAAGTGTCCATTTGTTCCAGAGAGGAAAACCCAATATAAATGCATTAAGTGTTCTAATTCCATTTGTTTAGAGTGCAGTCGCAAAGTCTGCAATGAATGTGAAAAATACTGTGTAAACTCATAAACTGAACAGTTATTTCTTTTGTTTATTATTATCATCCATTATTATAGCAAATTACTCAAAAATATCTTACAAAGTATTATTTTATCGTAATTATTCTTTTCAAATGAAATTTTCGATGTGAGCAAGAGTTTGTTTGTTTGTAGTACAATAGCAGCAGTATTTCATTTTGTAATTTTCTATATTTAAAGGTTTGCAAATAAAAAAGGAAAAATGTTTAATTGGCTTTTATATACGTTCCCCATTAAATATGTTTACTAAAAATATTTATTAAATAAGAAATAGTTAATAAATTGACCGGTAAACCAAGACACACTGACCGGTCTAAGAGATCGGATAGTTCAAACAACGTTTCTACATCCATAGCTCAGTGAAAGTGTTAAGATATTTTTCCAAAAATAAGGTAGAAATGAAATCATACTAGGCCTTCCAGAAAATTTTGGAAGCCCCGTCAGGTGAGATGGACTGACCGTGTAGTGCGGAAATTAGCCGCTTGAGCTCGCCACTAATAACTGGAATGTTAGTGTAAGTCTATAGTTGACTGTGTTAATTTGCTTTCTTATTTCCAGCCGTTTGAAAAAAGTAATTGCGGGGCTTTTAAGCGCAGTAAAAATAAGGTGAGCATAATTGAAAATTTTTTACTAAGATTACATTTTGAAATAGTTTTGTCATTAATTGTTAGCACCCCATTACCAAAATCCCCTCTAAATTAGTTGCTATTTTAACAAACTTAAATACTTCTCCCGAACTTTGTCGGCGTGACAGACCCTTTGGCGGCCATCTTTGTCGCCAATTCAGAGACTAATAACCACTTCATACCACTGCGTTCTCGGAGGCTATTTAAGAGAAGTAGAATGCAGAATGGTCTACTACCGAAAGATCGACAATAAGGTCAATAATTCCCATTGTGAGTATTGGCATGTTTTAACACTGTTTTGATATGGCCATTTCTTGTTATATTTCGACGACGCGCCACGGTGTTCTCACGGTGTTCTTACGACGATGTCATAAATTACTCAAGCGCCGGTGGCTTATCAAATAGCTACACCGCTGTCATAAATTACTTAACCGTCGGTGACTCATCGAAAGGCTACACCGATGTCGTAAATTACTCAACCGTCGGTGATTTATCGAAGGCTACACCGCTGTCATAAATCACTCAAGCGTCGGTGATTTATCGAAGGCTACACCGCTGTCATAAATTACTCAAGCGTCGGTGACTAATCGAAAGACTACACCGCTGTCATAAATTACTGAAACGTCGGTGATTTATCGAAGGCTATACTGCTGTCATAAATTACTCAAGCGTCGGTGACTTATCGAAAGCGGCTACACCGCTGTCATAAATTACTATATTAGTGATTTATCAAAAGGAGTTGAACAGAAATTTATGTACAACTAATATTGTTTGCTTACGAGAAGGCAAGTAACGGGTACGGCGGGGGGCCAGCAGTACAACACTACTGTGATACGTGATTACAATTCCTAACGCTCGTCTTTTTGTAAGTAACATAGTATTCCAATAAAGTACCTCGTTATTGCAATTATCTTCCATTGCTATAAATGTGTCGACAATTCTGTATAGTTTGTTCGCGCTAAGAGCTTGCCTGAAGTAAACAAACCGCTCTGATACCGTACAGGTTGCCCCGAAAAGTTTTCCATCCAATCATTAATAACCAGTAAAATGTTATACAATTTACTTATTTTAATTATTTCATTATGACATATAGTCCTCTTTTCAAATACTCAAATCCGATTGATTTCAGTAAATGATAGAGCGACGATCTTTTAAAATGTGCTAAATCCAAATCCTTGTTTAAGACAGATAAAAGTTTATTAAGCGTAAAAACTTCCTTATTTTGGAAAAAACTGTGAACTTTTAGTCAAACTGCAGTTTTAATAAATTCGTCGTACTGTTCAAAAACTGATTTGCTTCGTTTCCTTTTCTTGCTAGGTGTCTGCAACTTGCCACTTTCTTTCATCTCTTTTCTTACACCGTGAACACTAAATGTAGACACGCCCGTCAATTCTGATCCCATTTTTTTCTGCGTCTTTTAAGGGCATAGTAGGATACGTCTTTACGCATAAAAAATTAAAACACATTGCAAATTATAATTTTTTGCCCACTTTTTAGAAGTTGTTTACGTTTATGTTTTATAACTGAAGTTGAAACGCCGTCATTCATCATTACTTGCTAGTGTAACAAAACAAAAAGATATACTCGCAACAATAACAACGAAGTTGAGGGAAAAGTCACACGGATTTAAACAATATTAATAAAATAAGGAAGAATACTTTAAACTGATCAATTACAAATAGCACCAAGTACAAATTTCATACACATGGAAGTAGGATGTTTATGTAACAATAACCAAGTTGCGACTAATGCAATGAGTACCACAATATACGATCATGGTGGAATTGTTTCATTATTTTAACTGAAAACAATAATGTATAAATAAACTATTTTCAATTTTATTTAGGCTACGTGCAGTTATATGAATAGCCATCAAATGTCATTATCATGTATTAGTCATCCTATACCAACTGTGTACTAACACACACGACCCCAACAGCAATACAAGGACACCTATACACTGTTACTCACTACTACAAAGAAAAAGGTTTGTTTACTTCAGGCAAGCTCTAAGAGCGAACGGACTACCATCTGTAAGATGTAGTGAAAGGACTTGCATACAGGTTAATAATATGGTTTGCTGAATTGAGCCAGTTATCGTGATAACTGGTTGCTAGAAAGATCCTGTTATTTTAATAACACCCTGACAGCTGTTATTTTATAACACCGTGATTCAAAGTCGCTTTTATCATTTTAGTTTAGTGACTGATGGTAATTTTAATAATTTCCATCAATTTATAATTTAATAATAATATGTTCGGATTAAAAAGAAAGGTTTACACTTTCAGTTAATAACACCCTGTTAGCTGTTATTTTATAACACCGTAATTCAAAGCCGCTTGTATCATTTTAGTTGAGTGATTGATTGCAATTTTAAGAATTTCCATCAATTTATAATTAAATATGTTCAGATTAAAAAGAAAGGTTTGCACTTTCAGTTTTGTTACTGATGCCCCACCTGGTAAAGCATAGTGGATTAAATAGTAAAAGTACGTTTTTATTAATGGTAAAATATAACTCGGTTGTTATTTCTGATTAATAGGGACCAGGTTCGTGAACGAAGGCCTGCGGTTGATATGAGTAGGTCATGGTATACCCCACATCCGCCAAATCCACCACAACCGCAAGCCCAGGACGATCCACTGGCTCGACCAATACCACGGTGAGTAAATATATGAAATATGCATACAAATTACTCATAACAAGCAGGTGGAGTGTTAAATTATTTGTAATGGATCTGCTATTTGCAGGACAAAAAAAATAGTTGTTCTCGTCACATGGTCAGCCAATTTTATGAATGAAACATTTGTTGTTGTTGTTGTTTAGGTCATCAGCCGAAAGGCTGGTTTGAACCTGTAGAGGTTTTACTAAGTAAAACGAGGAGTGAGGTGGTTTACAATTGCCTTCCTCACTGAGTGGAAAAGTACGCTTATCAGCATGCCGGGCTCTCTGAAAAGCACATATTTTCCACTCTGCAAATGACACCTTCACTTCATTCACCACAGGGTCTGACTGTATAATGAAATCCATTACTTTCAGAGGAGATAACTCTGATTAGTGTCTTTTACACCTCTACCTCTTCTGTTCTTAAACGATTCAGTCATTAAATTGGCTGAGCATGTGATAAAAAACAGAACTATTTATTTTAACCCTGCAACGATCAGATTGAGTAAATAATTTGACACTCCACCTGTCTATTATGGGCGAATGAAACATTTAAGAACAAAATAGGGTAAAGACACTACTATCGGTTTTATAATTATAAACATCCGAGTCTGAACCCTTGAATCTCCAAAACGATGACTGGGATTTCAATATTACTTTACATCAACATTTGGTTCATTTTATTCTGCGTTGACTTATAATTTTCCTATATTTTTAATGCTGTTTTAAAATTGCCATATCGAGGTTGAAAGACAAAAATTACCGATTTTATTTGCTACCGCAAAGAATTTCATGTGTTTAGAGGCTTATAACTCGAAAATTATTTGATCGACAATTTAAACATATTTAAACAACATAGCCAATTATATTGTTAGTGTGTATAAAATTTCAAATTCGTACATTTCTTAAATTTTGATTTTTATTAACAATATTCTGAACCCTTGCTATCTCGGTAACCGCTCAGTCGTTCGGCACGAGCAATCTATCGTTTTTTTCAGCGTCAAAAAAAAGTAAAATTGTATTTATTATTACATGAAATATTGATGGGCCAAAGCTGTGATAGAATTTTTTTTTAATTTTGAAAAATGAAGTTGGCCATGCGAGGTCATGAAATTAGGGACATGAAGAAGATATTCTTTAACAGTTTTGTTGACATCTGGTAATAAAAAGAAAGCGGTTAGGTAGATACTAGACAGACTGGTAATGAAAATGCCGGTGAAAGCAATAGAAAAGAAGGCGATTCATTCGTAATTAGAGTAAATCAAACATTTCTAGTCATATAATTAAGCTATAGGCAATATTACAGGTCACATTTATTTCTTATAAGTTTTATGAAGAAAACATTTTCTCGGAATAAATTACAGCTTAAAAATGTTGAAAATGCACGGTAGTGAAATGTACAAGGAGTGTCTCACTGTTGAAGTTGGCAGCACTATAAATGTTTCAACTCCCTTCCTCACAGCCAATACATACACAAAAGGCAATCTCTTGACTTCACTATCTATATCTATTTCAGAGCTTCAACTACAAATCAAAGATCAACGAACCGAGCACAGACTGCCCCACAACCTCCTGTTACTTCTCGTTCCGTACCAATATCATCAAGACCTTCGGCGTCTCAACCACCACGTCGTCCGTAAGTAATCACACTTCACACATCCAAAAATCGTATAAACATATCAATTAGTTAACTTCTTTAAACAAATTAGGTAAAAAAAACTCACAAGACTTTCTCTTGCCAATGTAATTAATGAAAAACATAATCCTGCATTTAATTTTGAGTAAATAAATTAAAATTAAGGGTAGTGGTTCACCGAAAAACACATAAATATCGACATTTTATATTTTCCTGTCTATATAAATATTATACTAAGAAAAATATTGTTTTCATGTCAATTTTTTGAAATCGAGTTTTCACCGGATCACAGTGTAAAAAATCTTTTAACTGGTGAAAAACAATCATTAAAAATATATTATTATTACAATTATCCATAAAACTAAGAATGCGTTTGTGTGAAAATGTACGAGGTGCGGTTATTAAATAACGAGACTGACGTTGTAAAAACAAATATTTTAATTTTATACATATTCATTTATTGTCACCTTCAATATACACTCCTTCTCTTTCCCTACAATGCTCCGTGCAACTTTTCTATTGTTGGAAACATTGCTCGAAGTCATCTTTTGTCAGCTACTTCAGAACACGTGCCTCTTTCTCTTTTACAGCTTCCACAGACTCAAATCTTGTTCCTTTTAATGCAGTAGAGAACAAGTAAAAATCACATGGTGCAAGATCTGGTGAATAAGGTGGATGTTCTAACACTGAGATGCTGTACTTGGCTAAGAACCTCTTGACTGACAACGCGGAATGAGCTGGCGCATTATCTTGGTGGAGAACCCATGATTTGTCCTTCCATATTTCGGGGCGTTTTTTCCATTGTCTTTGACGTAGTTTAGAAAGTGCCTCCAAGTAGAAATATTGATTAATTGTTAGACCTCCAGGAACCCAGTGAAGGCACACAATCCCATGAATATAAAAAAAACAATCATCATTATTTTAAATTTTGACTCGCTCATTCAAGCTTATTTGGCTCTTGGTGAAATTCGGCTATTCCAGTGCATGGATTGGCGCTTCATTGCCGGATCATAAGTAAAAAACCACGTTTCATCACTTGTCATTATCGTTTCCAAAAAATTTGGATGATTTTCAATCGCATACAAAGTGTCAGTACAAACATTCTTGCGAGCTTCATTTCAAACATTTTTCAACGGCACGTGTCCTGAAGGAGCTGACAAAAGATGACTTCCAGCACTGTTTCCAATAATGGAAAATTCGCATGAAACGTTGTAGGGATAGAGAACGAGTGTATGTAGAATGTGACTTTATGTGATTATGTATAAAATAAAAATAAAATATTTTACAACTTCACTCTCGTTATTTAATAGTCATACTTCGTAGATAAATTTCATAGTTTCATAAAATAAGGAGACAAAATATGTTTTGGTGTCCTTCAGAGAAGTGAATTTTCATTTACTTGGTTTAGTATAGAATCAACCATAACCCAACCCTTGAAACCATAAACCAATAATTAATCAGCATGACTTTCTTGAGGTAAGTGCTCAATTTCGTGAGAATAAAAACAAGAGTCGAATTGTGGATGAAAAGTCGTATTTTCTTCATCATTTCCATACGCAAACAGAATTGTCTGTCAAAGAGACGATTTTAGCAAAGTAAAACAACTTGGTGCTACTTTTGATTTTTTACTTTTTTACCTATTTTTTTGTTTTTTTTTTTTGCTACTTGCATCCTGGAGACTCCAAAGGGAGTAAAGGACATGTCAAGATAAAATTGATGAACTGTAAGTTTATCAACAATGTGATAAATTTATTACTTACCACCAAAATTTGTTTTTGCTACTGCTTACTTCAGTAGGCTTGTCATGAACCCTATTGAATTAAATATCACACACAATAAATAATAAAAATAAATCAAACACAATGATAAATTCATCATTTACCAATAATTTCCCCCTACCACTGCTTAACTCAACAGGCTTGTCATGAACCCCTTTGTATCAAATTGTACACAATATTTGTTTAATTAAAGTTAAACACCAAAACTATTTAGAAAGGAATTCGTGCACACTGTAAAATGTTTCATCAATCAAATATTGTTTTAGCTTTTTTTTAAAATGACTTAAATTGTCACAACTTTTTAAACCTTGTGGCAATTTATTGATGTATTTTCTACCTGCATAAGTTGGTTTTTGTTCAAACAATTTGTGAGGCGGCCCAGGAAACCATGCCACATGTCGCGCGGCATTATTTCACAATACAGCGCAAAACAGTTGTTTAGATCAAAAGTACCAATTTTTCGATTTTGACGCTATCTGTTAGCTTAAAGTTTAAACTATTAACTAAACTAACACTTCTGGTGGTAATAAAAAGAATTAATAGAGAAATATGCGATTTATAAAAGCCTTGCACAGCTGACAAATCATGCCTCATGTCGCCATGTTAATTTTCCATAACGACATCAGGCATGGTTTATACTTTTAATGTTTACAGTTTAGTTGACAGTTCTAAACACTTTTTTATATTTTTGTAAATCTTTCAATTATTTTTTGATTTAATAAGAGCTTATTTCATAACTTGTTACGAGAATTGTTAATAAATATGTAAAACTTCTTTGTAACAGTAGCAGTGGGCATGGTTATTCGCCAGTTGACTTGTTTACTGTTTGTTTATGGATGCTATTCGTTTACGCATAAAATTATTATTGCTATTTTGGCTAAGAATAAACATAAACATTGTATTTTTGTTAATAATAATGTGATTTTATTATTCTTTTATTGTTCCTAGTTTATAATGTAGTAGTTAAATTAGGGATACTCTTATATTCCTTTCTAGGTATGCGTCAACTTCTTATTCAACGAAGGTGCAGAATGTTGTTGATTTTTTGTACCTATTTTTTTAGTATTTAAGTTAAGTGAAATATTTTTATTGTAGAAGTATGGTTTATTTGGTAATTCAACAGTCTAGTTCTCTGCAGGATAAATTTTATTGTAATGGTACTGTAAATAAAGTAGGCTATAATTTGACAGTCATTTGGAGCAAACCGTATTTTTTTAATGTTAAGTAATTAAGCTAGATTATCTTAAAAAAACTATCATAATTATAACTTCTTATACAAAATAAATGATAGTTATTTCATAATAGAAAAGCAAAGTATTTCATTCAATTATATATCAAGTGATGCTTTTCTTTGACTTTTAAAGATCTTTTCAAACTTTACAGGCTGTTTTCCGAAATATAGTATAAACTAAAACCACACATTCAAAAAATCATAAAAAAATTTATTTTCAGC
Organism: Catonia carolina; assembly: GCA_035578175.1. NCBI lineage: Eukaryota > Metazoa > Arthropoda > Insecta > Hemiptera > Achilidae > Catonia > Catonia carolina. The sequence goes on along the minus strand of JAQMRL010000009.1, from coordinate 51,862,120 downwards.
CTAGAAGGCTAATTTTTAAAAAAAAATGTTCAGAATTAAATTTTCTTTTAGATGAGGCAATAAAACAAAAATGCATTTTTGAGACATGTGGCATGATTTCCTGGGCCGTCTCACATTTAGTGTTGTGATTAGCAACGTAATAATCGATTCTGTTTCTTGTGTAGTGGTTGTGAACATCTAAATTCTGTAAAAAGGTATTTTTCTTTACGTACATTATCACTTCAAAAATGTACAAAAAAGGAACCGTGAGCAATTTCAGCTCTTTAAAATATTTACTATTTAATAGTGATCTGCATGAGGTAAGGTGGTTGACTCCCATCATACACCTAATAGCTTTTTTCTGTATTTTAAAAACTCTTTCCATGTTACCCTGTGATGAATTACTCCATACTAATATGGCATAGAGTACTTTGCCCACGTGATGAGAAATCCGAAATATGGAATGCTGCATGTGATCATCCAGGGGAAGATAGAGGGGACGCGCGGCCCCGGACGTAGGAGAACGTCCTGGCTTAGGAACCTTCGCCAGTGGTACGGGGTGAGCACCACGACACTATTTCGGTTGGCTGTGGACAGAGTGAAGGTCATGCGACTGATCGCCAATGTTCTAGGAGGACACGGCACTAAAAGAAGAAGAAGAATATGGCATACCTGATATGAGATAAAATTAAACCATGATAAGCTGCTATAAGCAATTTTTTATCATTTAATCTGGCAATTTGTTTTAATGCAAATACCCCAGATGATATTTTACTACAAATTTGATCGGTGTAATAATCCCACGATAGGATCCTATCTAGTGACACTCCTAGAAACTTCACTGTTTGCACATGATCTAGGATATTATTTTGTATCAAGACATCCACTTCTCTGTTTTCCCTTACATTGTGTTTGTTTTTGAACTGTAAGAAATTTAAGGGGAGACTGTACTTTGTATCCCGCCAATGTTACATTTGCCAGTCTTAGGTAGGCTATATTTTACATTGAATTGGTAAAAGATAGGGAAATTAAACTTTACACACCATAGGTGGCAGGTTTTTTCTCGAGCCACTGACATTTTTTTCATTTTAATCTTTGGACCATACCATTTTTTTTTAAATTACAAATAACAAACATTAAATTTTACAATTTTTGTTTTCTAAGTGTTTTGCGTATTACTAATTTTTTGCCCCTGAGGAATTCATTAAAATGTCACTATACGTGAATATAGTACAAATAGTTTACTGGTAAATAAAAATTTCAGCTTGGTAGGTTTATTGGTCTCTGAGAAAAATGTACCTAGTGTTAAAAATCTAAATTTACGGGAAAACGCAAAAAATTAGAAGACACAAACCAAAAACAAAATGTACACAAGTAAATTTCCCATGAACAGTTGTTTAGGTAGCTGAATACAAAACAGCTGAGAATACAAAAAAACAGTGATGCAGATATTTTAAAAACTAAAATTCTCTTTGCACTAAAACGTGAAGTATAAAATTGTGAAAAATATTCGTTCTTGGTAACATGATAATTTTTCTTTGTAAACTTGATAAAAACTTTATTTTTTCATAAAAAAAGTTTTTGACAGAATTTAATGTTTTTTTTCTAGTAGACCTAGGTCTGAACTATTGTAAAACATAAAAAACCATGAATCGAAATTTTGAGATAAAACCATCGTGCCATCTCCCCTTAAGTCTTGAGAATCAATTGGTTCTAATAATAGGAGTAAAACTGGAAATGCATTACATAAACATAAGTAGGTAACATACTCCTTCAGGTAGCCATACAAATATAGGCTGACATTTACTAAACATAACCATTTGTGCATTATGTTTCTATTTGTTAGACACACTATTTATTATTTACATTAACACCTTTTAAATTTCGGTCCTTCTCGAAAATTCTTCAACTCTCTTTCCTTATAAATATCGTCAAAATATATTTTTCCAGTTCAATGGATAATTTTTTTATTTTTAGATTTATTATAAATCCACTTATTATAAACTCCACCTGCGCATAACAGACAGGTGGAGTGTCAAATTATTTACACTCAATTTGTTAATTGCAGGGCTAAAATAAATAGTTCTGTTTGTTATCACATGGTCAGCCAATTAAATGACTGAATCATTTAAGAACAGAAGAGGTAGAGGTGTAAAAGACACTAGTCAGAGTTACCTCCTCTGAAAGTAATGAATTTCACTATACAGCCAGACCCTGTGGTGAATGAAGTGAAGGTGTCATTTACAGAGTGGAAAATATGTGCTTTACAGAGGGCCCGGCATGCTGATAAGCATACTTTTCCATTCAGTGCGGAAGGCAATGGTAAACCACCTCACTCCTCGTTTTACTTAGTAAAACTTTTACAGGTTCAAACCAGCCTTTTGGCTGATGACCTAAACAACAACAACAACAGATTTATTGTGTTAATTTTTAGATTGTAGTGTTTTTTTAAAAATTGTATAACTATAAGAATGTATTTTCATATTTTTAGAACTCGTAGTATATTTAAATAAAAAAGTCTTTGTTTTTAGCTTTCGCGTAGTTTTTAAATCGCTCGTGTACTAGAGTGTTAATAAATAAAAGAAGAAAATATCTATTCTAGGACATGGCTTTTAGTCATAGTTGGGTAGGTCAATTTCCTCTAACTTTATACATTGCAAATCGTTTTAAATGCATTATAGCTCTTGGTATGAACGTGTATGTGTTATAATTGTAAAATACATTGAGTAATAAAGTTTAATTATTATTTTATTTGATGAATAGTATTCAAACAAATGAACCTCTTGTTGAACTAAATCCACGAAGCCAAAGAGAAAGAACAGGATCAAGGCCACCACACCAACCCAGGTAAGTCATCTGTTATCTGTATGGGTAATCAATAGAAAAATCGTATATATAAAGTAGGGTCAAAAATTTCCTGAATTTATTAATACAAATTGATTGAAACTATACATAATTACTCGAGTCACGAGTTTTCCTTTGGTAATAACGCGTGGTGTAGAGGGGAAAGCATCAGTGCACAAGAATAACTGCTTTAGTATCAGTTCAGCCAACACAATAACATATTGTAACAAGATCGAGAAAAGACGGGATCGCTCACGAATCTTCCAGAATTCCATTCATAAACATAGTTAAAAAATAATAAAATAACAATAACTTACACAATAAGATCAGTTTTGTAAATGACAGTTGTAACCATAAAAGTGTCTATTCATTCAAAAGGTTTGAAATAACTATCATAAAGTTCAGGTATACTATTGTGTACAGCTATTTTTATGAAGTTGTTTATGAGGTTGTTTACGTTTCTATTTACAATAGTTGACTTGTTAACAAAGGGATTTTTCTAGCATGCATTAATAAAGAGTTATTTTTGTACTTGAGTAGATTTCTCTACTTTGTTCTGGAACGATCTTTGTGAATGATAATAAAAGGAGGCCCCCGGGCGGCGGTCCAGTCAGTATTCGTGTGATCTTTGCCGTTTGATTGTCGAGGTGCGTAAACAGATTACGTATCCGAGTAAGATTGTTATACCGTCTCTTTGTTGTGTGTGTATTGTAAAGTTAATGTGTAGTTTTGTGAATTCAGTTTGTGTTGTATGTTAGTGTAATCTATAAAAGTGATTGTAAGTAGGCTAAGTAAGTTATTAAGTTAGTTATTGTTTGTTATTTATTTTAAGTGAATCATTAAATCATTTATTGTATTTCTTAATTATAATTAGTTGAATTATATATTTTGTAATCTTTTAGTGTAATAAATCTTTGTAATTGTAAAATTTTGTGTATTAATTATTTAATAACCTAGATCCCGAAACGGACCTTAGCGATAAGTGTCACATTGGTGTCAGAAGTGCGGGATCTAGTGTTTTGGATAATTGTAAGTAAAATCTAAATTCAGTTAAGTGTTTTAAAATTATCGTATAGTAAATTAGTGTTGTGTTTTTTCTAAATTTAGCGTTGAAAGTTTTGTGTATGTAGTAAGTTTATTTAGTCTGTAGAATCTCTTATGGTCGCTATAAAACTGTTTCATAAAATAGTTCTATTTTGCTTTCTGTAATTAAGTTTTGTGTCTGTACAAGTTACTATTTTTTATAATTAATGGTAAATAATTGTTAGTCAAAATGGCGAGTTCTGTAGACATGACTTTATTAATAGAAATTTTAAATGAAATTAAGGCAAGCAATGAAAAAACCAATAATAACGTACAAGAAACAAATAACCATATACATTCAATTATTGATAAAATACAAGCAATTGATGATAAAATTCAGTCAGGTAACGATGAGATAAAGACAGAGTTAAAAGTAGAGTTAGGAAAAATTAAAGATAATGTAGATAGTTTAAATAATAGGGTAGATTCAGTAGAGTTTAAGTTACAAGAAAATGTAGAATTTGTAGAATCTAAGTTAGAAGAAAATGTTAAGGAAGTTAGAAATAGTGTTGTAAAATTTGTAGAATCTAGGTTAGAAGAAGTAGATAAGGCTATAGATATTAGGTTTAAGGACATTATTAAAACAGTGAAATCAAATGAAAATCGCGGCCCGGTAATTCACGCCGACAGTACATCGTCGGGGCGCGGAATTAGTGCGAAAGCGCCGAAATTTGACGGAAGTTCTTCGTGGCAAGTCTTTCGACGACAGTTCGAGGCAGCGGCCGACTTCAACACATGGTCACCGGCGGAGAAAACAACGGTACTGATGACTTCGCTACAGGGCCAGGCAGCGGAAGTTCTACGCGCTGTACTGGCGACCGCAGGGTACGAAAAAATCGTCGCAGCACTAGAAGGGCGATACGGCGAGCATAACTTGGCGGCCATCTACAAGTGTGAGTTACGCGGACGAAGACAGAAGCCGGGCGAAACCTTGCAAGAATTCGCCCTGGATATTGAACAACTCGCGCAGAAGGCTTTTCCAGAACAGCCTGTCGGGTTTATCCAGGAAGAAGCGGCGCAGTGTTTCGGCAATGGGGTTCGAGACGTCGAAATGAAGAAACACCTGATTCTCCAGGGCCATAAGACACTCAGTGAGGCTCTCACCCAGGCCCTGCGTATAGAAGCTGTCACCGCATTTACAGACACACCGGCGAAAATACGGAGAGTGACTGCCGACGAGCACAACGGCTCAAATAAATTTGAGTCCCGGCCTAACCGAAGCACGCTGGGTCTAAGCTGTCGACGGACACCGACCAGTGAAAAGCAGCTGTGCTGGCAATGTGGGAAGCCCGGCCACTTTAGAAGAGACTGCGAGGAAAATAAGCCGACATCCGACCAAGGAAACGACAAAAAGAGGGGACCACCAGCGCCGAAGACCTCTTCCATTCCAGCTATCTTCAGTTTAGCCACCGTACGAGGAGGGTCAGACAGCCTCATCGCCGACGGATTATTAAATAATAGGCCATGCTCTATTACCGTGGACACGGGGGCCTCTATTTCAGTAATTCGGCCGGACAAGGCGACCCGCTGCAAGAGGAGGAAAGTACACCAGAAGTACGCCGTGCAGACCGCTTCGGGCAGCACACTGCCTATTAAGGACGAAGCATTAGTTAATTTAACACTCGGGTGTTACAAACTACAAGCCTGGGTGTTTGTCGCCGACATCGTGGACGAATTCATATTAGGGCTTGACATACTGAGATCGCACGACGCTGCAGTAGATATTGGACGCCACTTGCTGAAGTTGGGGCGGTGTGAAGTAGCGTTATGGAGTCCTCGCCTCAAGCCCAGCAATGCTGAAGTTGTACTAAAAGCCGATGAAGTGATACCTGCCCGATGCGAAAGGATAGTAACGCCCACACTGTCGAAAAATCTGGGCACTAACAGCGGCGTTACGGAAGCTGGTGAAATCACCGGAAAGGAAGGAGTGATCATCGGACGAGCTGTAGTACCGAACAGCAAGACGATCTCCGTCCGAGTAGCAAATTTGGACTCCTCGGATAAGTCACTACCGAAGGGAACTGTTCTTGGCAACTGCGAACCAGTGACTTGAACATCTGAACCGCCAACTTCACTAAATCAAGGAAGGCGCCGGAAGAACCCGGAACTACAGCAACTGACAGCGGCAGCCGGCGTTGAGCTCAGCGATAATACACGGAAGGGACTTGACAACTTATTCAGGGACTTCTAAGACATATTCGCGACCGAAGAAGAAGGATACGGCCGTACTAATCAAGTGTACCATCGAATCGACACTGGAGATGCTCAACCGATACGCCAGCCGTCGAGACGATTACCGTTAGCAAAACAGGGAGAGGTTGATAAGATGGTGGAAGACATGAGAAGGCAAGGCGTCATCGAAGAGTCCGACAGCCCTTGGTCATCACCTGTAGTTCTAGTAAAGAAGAAGAACAGCGATTTACGATTCTGCGTTGACTACAGGAAGTTAAACGATGTAAACAAGAAGGACTGCTTTCCTCTTCCCCGGATTGACGATACACTAGACACTCTTGAAGGAGCGAAATGGTTCTCTACACTCGACTTGAAAAGTGGATACTGGCAGGTTGCGGTTCATCCAGAAGACAAAGAGAAGACTGCGTTTTCGACTGGACGAGGGCTTTGGCAGTTCACAGTGATGCCGTTTGGACTATGCAACGCGCCGGCCACTTTCGAGAGGTTGATGGAGTCAGTTCTATGAGGATTGACGTTTGAATCCTGCCTCGTCTATTTAGACGACATCATTGTGCTAGGGCGCACGGAAGAAGAACATCTGCAAAACCTAAGAAAAGTGTTCCAGCGGCTGCGAGGCGTCGGGTTGAAGCTGAATCCGAAGAAATGTAATCTATTTCGTCGAGAAGTACGGTATCTGGGCCATGTCGTGTCAGCAGCAGGCGTCGCCGCAGACCCCGACAAACTGAAGGCCGTAAAGGAATGGCCTACACCACGAAACGAGCATGAAGTCCGAAGTTTCCTAGGACTGTGCGCGTACTACCGCCGGTTTATTGAAGGCTTCTCCAACATTGCGAAGCCTTTGACACGCCTGGTGGAAGACAAGAAGAACTATCAGTGGGGACGAGAGGAAGAAGAGTCTTTTAAGCGGCTGAAAGAAAACTATGCTCCGCGCCAATCCTGAGCTACCCGAACTCAGAAGACCGTTTCATCGTTGACACGGATGCCAGCAACGTCGGAATCGGAGGCGTACTCTCTCAAGTCCAAGAAGGCAAAGAGAAGGTTATCGGCTATTTCAGCAGAACTCTGTCGCGACCGGAGAGAAACTACTGCGTGACGAGACGTGAGCTGTTAGCGGTCGTCAAGACGATTGAACACTTCCGGAAATATCTGTACGGGAGGGAGTTCACACTTCGGACCGATCATTCGGCACTGACATGGCTTCTGAACTTTAAGAACTTGGAAGGTGAAACCGCGCGCTGGGTCGAGCGCTTGCAGGAGTACAGCTACAAAGCCGAGCATCGCCCCGGAAAAAACACTCGAACGCGGACGCCTTGTCAAGAAGGCCGTGTGCTCATGACTGTAAGCACTGCCAGAAAGTCAAGCAGCGAGGTGACGAGGCTGAGGTACGGATAATTACGACCGTGGCGGCAGATGGCTGGAGCGACGACGATCTTCGCGAGGAGCAGCGGCAGGACCCGGACATAGGACCCCTGATCAACGAGAAGGAGTCAGGCCAACGACCATCATGGGAAGATATCAGCTTGAGAAACCCGGAATATAAAAGCTACTGGGCGCAGTGGGACTCATTCTCCGTAAGGGACGGCTTGCTGTATAGAGAGTGGCAGTCAGTGGATGGCAGTAAGCGCGTCCCGCAGCTAGTACTTCCACGCACAAAGACCAAAGACGTTATGTCAGAACTACACGGCGGCACTTCAGGCGGACACCTCGGCGTCAAGAAGACTATGGAGAAAATTCGTCAGCGCTACTACTGGCTCCACTTACGGGACGTAAGTGGAGGAACGTGCCCTGAACTACGCCCGATAGCCACTCGTCAAAGATCAAACGAATACTAACTCCTGACCGCGCTCGGGGGTCCATTTATATAGAAGGGGTTCAAAGAGACTTCTCGAAAAACACTGAACTTCGATACAAATAATAAAGTACAAAAAATAACCCTTTATAAAAGAGTGCTAGAACAATCTATTATAAACAAGTCTTAGTATAGATCTTTTGTAAATATAATAAAAGTTGTTACAGGCCGACCTTTTCATAGATAGTTGTACAACAATAACGTTTTACAACTAGGTAAACTTTTATTGTTACTATTGTCCTATTGTTACTTTTCTACTCTATTATCAACTCTTTACCATTCTATGAATGGAATGCTAGAAATTTCGCGAACCATGCTTTTCGATATTGTCACAATACCTACTCTAAGACATGGCTTTTAGTCATAGTCGGGTAGGTCAATTCCCTCTAACTTTGTACATTGCAAATCGTTTTAAAAACATTATAGCTCTTTGTATGAATGTGTATAGGTTATAATTGTAAAATACATTAAATAATAAAGTTTTAATATTATTTTGTTTAATGAATAGTGTTCAAAGAACGGTACCTCTTGAAAGAGAAAGAGAAGGATCAAGACGACCACAACAATCCAGGTAAGTCATCTACATATTATTATCTGTATGGGTAATCAATAGAAAAATCGTATGTATTGGGTGATACAAAAAGAGCGCCGGTTTTGATATATCAAATTAAGAGATTTATTTTATTGAAAAACTGAAAATAAATACATCAACAAGTTCATCTTACCTTCCGATTTCATGTATGAAAAATGATGTCATGCATGTGTCCTCCTCTACTGCGCTGGCACGCATCAACTCTGTCCATGAAATTGGATATTACTGCACGACAAGTTTCGACTTCCATTTGCCCGATAACCCGTCGAATTTCCTCCTTCAAGTCATTGATGTTTCGGGGTTTATTGGCATACACCAATGACTTCAGATGACCCCAAAGATGAAAGTCACAAGGCGTCAATTTTGTTTGCGAAGGTGTCATCATCCTGCCGTTTTCTCAATACCCAGTCAACAAACTGTCGTCTCTTCTGGTGGTCTGCCACTTTCAAATGTTGCGTCAACTGAATTTTATACGGGTGATATTAGAGATCGTACCGAAGAATTCTCCGTACAGAAGAACATCGTAAACCCAATTGTTGAGAACGGCGACGTATTAATTTTGCTGGGCTAACAGCCACACTGTCCACGAACCAACGCAACGTTCTGCTCAGTTCGGCCAGAACGACGACGTCCAGAACTTTTAAGGTCGACTGTTGAACCCGTCTCAAAAAACTTTTTCATGAGCCTGCGAACTGTTGATTCATTCGGTGCTTCATTACGTCCTAGAGTACCGCGAAGTCGCCTGACAGTAGCCGCATAACTCTCTTCACTCTGGTAAAATGTTTTGACGATTAACACTCGTTGTGCAATAGTAAACTTCTCCATGGTTAGACACAGACTGCGAGAGTACTACACTGCGAACAAGAGAAACTACAACTGAATCGTCAATCGGAATGTTCTCCGAAATAGAAATGAGGTCTAACAATGTTGCCAACCGATAAACAAAAATTTACCAGGCGTTTAAAAACCGGCGCTCTTTTTGAATCACCCGTTATAAGGTAGGGTCAAAAAATTTCCTGAATTGGTTAATAAAAATTGATTGAAACTATACATAATTACTCGAGTCACGAGTTTGCTATTGGTTAAAACGTGTAGTGAAGAGAAGTATAAATGCGCAAGCATTGCTACTTTGGTAACTGTTCAGCCAATACAACAACGTATGCAATACCCAGAGCCCATGCAGTGTTACCGTAGAACATTTTATAAGTTAACTCTACGTATACGAGGTGTGGCTATTAAATAACGAGACTGACATTGTAAAAATATTTTACTTTTATTTTAGACATAATCACTTATTGTCACGTTTAATATACACTCCTTCTCTATCCTTAATACGCTCCATGCGAATTTTCAATAGGTGGAAACAGTCCTGGAAGTCATCTTTTGTCAGCTCCTTCAGGACACGTACCGCTTTCTTTTTTACACTTTCCACAGACTCAAATCTTATCCCTTTTATGCTAAAATTTCACCTTAGGGAACAGGTAGAAGATAATAACATGTGACGAAACGTGGTTTGTTACTTATGATCCAATAACGAAGCGCCAATCCATGCACTGGATGAGCGGAACTTCACCAAGAGCCAAAAAAGATCGAATGAGCGAGTCAAAATTTAAAGCAATGATGATAATTTTTTTTGTATTCATTAGATTGTGTACCTTCACTGGGTTCCTGAAGGTCTAACAATTCATCAATATTACTACCTTGAGGTAATTTCTAAAGTACGTCAAAGAGTAAGGAAAAAACGCTTCAAAATGTGGAAGGATAAATCATGGGGTTTCTACCAAGACAATGCGCCAGCTCATTCCGCGTTATCTGTCAAGAGGTTCCCAACCAAGTACAGCATCTCAGTGTTAGAACATCCACCTTATTCACGAGATCTTGCAGATGTGACTTCTACCTGTTCCCTTAGGTGAAATCTCTATTTAAAGGGACAAAATTTGAGTCTGTGGAAGCTGTAAAAGTGAAAGTGGCACGTGTCCTGAAGAAGCTGATAGAATATGACTTCCAGCACTGTTTCCAACAATGTAATATTCGCATGGAGCGTTGTAGGGATAGAGATAGAGTGTGTATTGAAGATGACAATAAGTGATTATGTATAAAATTAAAATTAAATTTTTTACAACGTCAGTCTTGTTATTTAATAGCCACACCTTGTATACCTGTTTCTTATCGCAAACAGAAATATTGGTTGTCTGATATGTATTCAGAATATTCACCGTGCTGAACGAAATCTAATAATATTAGATTTAATTATGCAGTTTACTGAAATGTTGTGTTTCATGGCAATTTTAAAAATCTGGTTTGAAACACTCACACAGCTTTCTCTTGCCAGTGCAAATAATTAACAATATAATCTAACATTAGTAATAAAATATTAGAAATAAACAAAAAACTAACCTCAATAAACATAACTTTAATCATGTGTGAAAGATGCAAAATGGGATCAACCTTAGTTTAGCTTAAAAATGCGGAAAATCACTCTTTCACGCTTAACTAGGCTCTGTAGAGAAAAATGCTCATTATAAAAGTTGTAGATCTTATAATTTCCTATAAAATTGATTATATTTTTGTCGTAAAATGCATACTAAGGCTGAAAACACCATGCATCAGTCAATTTGGTTGAAGCAAACCGAAACAGAATGTTTATTTGTGACTGAACGTGACTGGAACAGCTCCAACCCACACTGCAGCCAAACACAGTCAGTCAGTTGTGAACCGTGATAATTAATAGACGCGCGTCTACTATATTAAGATGTCTTCAGATGAAGAAGTGGAAAATTGTGTATCTGTTTCATGGCAGTGGTTATTGCTACAATCAAAATCATCAAGGCGGAAGTATTTGGTGCACCCTTATAATCAATGTATAAATTACGATTATAGTACTAGTTCACTTTTAAGTGAATTAAAACAGTAGGCTACCCTAAAAAGTTTTGTAATTTTACTAGCATGAGTCCTGCAAGTTTTGATTATTTAGTATGTGTCATTCAGCATAGGATTACAAAAGTAGATTCTAATTTTCGGAGTAGTATTTAACTAGACGAGAAGCTGCTTCTGACATTAAGGTATGTGAAACCAAAAAATAATGTTAAATGTTGATTTTATAATTTATTTATTTTATGCATAAAATTACAACATTATTATAGAGCGCCCATCTCGCGCGAAATTTCATCCCATAATTTATCAATAACTACTCGGTTGCAGTGTTCTTTCATTTTAAAATTGTAGATCGGTGGACGTTGCTCAACTAAAGCCAGTAGATTCTCTGCATCGTATTCAGTCTAAAAATTCAATAAAATATGTAAAACATTTTCAAATAAAATTATTAAATAATAGAAAAACAAATATTATACTATATAATCTAAGGATTATAAATTTCTAATAATATGCACAGGTGCTTAAATGATCAGACTTCTGCAACTCAAACAATTTTGTTTTTGAAAAAATAAATTACTTTAAAAAACTGTATAACCTCAATGTACTACAAATTTTTTCGTGTTTTAATGTTTGCTAAATTTTGAGAATTATATGTTCATGAACAATTATTGTATTATTGTGTTGTAGGCAATAAAATTCAATTTTTTTAAGTGATGATACATCCTAGCTTATGTAGCTTATATTTTCGTACATACATGTGTACACAAATCATCTGATTGATATTGGACTATTATAATTCTCTATTCTGTATTTTTCTTAAATAAAAAGATTAAAATAAATAAAAGATAAAATAAAGTAATAAAATTATTTATTGTTGGTCATAATAAAATTGAAAGAAAATGAAAGCGTTGATGTACGTACCTTTGCTTGAAAATGTTTGCAGCAAACCGCAATTCAACAAACAACCCAGGCAATGACTGGGTGTGACTGGAACAGACTGAAGCAAACAAAACGTTTGCCTTGCCAGTGTGTTTGCTCCCCGTTTGACTCTATACTAAACCGGTTACTTAGGTTTGCTTCGAACAGCACCAGGCAGTCCCGAACATACCCAAGCTGTTTTGACTGATGCAGTGTGTTTCGGCCTAAGGCTGAAATCTTTCAAAAATCGATTTTTCACACGTTTTCGTGAGAATATAACAGAAAATTGCTAATTACCGCTTAACTAAGCGTTATACAAAAAATGGTTCAGATAAAATTGTAGAGTGTTATATTCTGTACAAATTTTATTGAATACATTTTTGCGCTAAAATGCATATTAAAGTCGCAATCTCAAAAATACAATTTTTTTACGAAAAAACAGCCTCACTAAGAATTTCAGCAGAAATGGCGCCTATCCTGTCTTGTAGAGCATAAAATGTTTAGTATATGAGGCGATTTAAAAAAAAATCTTATATTTTGAGAAAATTGCAAAAAAAATGAAAAATTACAGAAATAAACTACTACTTCCGGTTGACCGATTTTGATGAAAATGTTCGTGTCGGTCCAGTAGTGGTATGTAATGTAAGTTTTAAATTTAAAGTTCGTTTGAGGTTCCGATCGTGATATATTTTTTTCCCACACACACACACACACACACACACACTCACACACCAACACACAAACACACACAGACTAATCGCTAAAAAAAAACATGTTTTTTGGGTTCAGGGGGTGTGAAAACGTGTAGATCCGGTGGAAACTCGATTTCGAAAAATCGAGATGAAAACAATTCTTTCATTTCTAAATATATTCATATAGGCAAGAGAAAGTAAAAATTGCTGACATTATTAAATATATACTGATTTTAAACATAGTTTGACACCACCAGTCTTGTTATTTAATGCCACACTTGTTAAACTATGGAAGACGTTGATCAAGTTTAAAATACAACCCGGTTTTTACTTTCTCTTGCCTATATGAATATATAGGAAGGAAAGTATTGTTTTCATGTCGATTTTTCGAAATCGAGTTTTCACCGGATCTATACGTTTTTAGATGCCCTGAACCCAAAAAACATGTTTTTAGCGATTGGTCCGTGTGTCTGTCTGTGTGTCTGTGTGTCTGTGGGTCTGTGTGTGTGTGTGTGTGTGTGTGTGTGTGTGTGTGTGTGTGTGTGTGTGTGTGTGTATGTGTACACAAAATATCTCAAGAACGGAACATCGTACGAAGTTGAAACTTGAAACTTAAGTTACATACCACTACCGAACCCGACAAGAACATTTTCATCAAAATCAGTCAACCGGAAGTAGTAGTTTATTCGTGTAATTTTTCACTTTTTTGCGATTTTCTCAAAAACTGGTCCTACGATTTTTTTAAAAATCGTCTAGTTTACTCAATTTTTTATTCTCTACAAGATAGGGTAGGCACTGTGTTTGCTGAAATTCTTGGTGAGGGTGTTTTTACGTAAAAAAAGTGTTTTTTTAAGATTACGGCTTTAATATATGCATTTTAGCGCAAAACGTTATATAATAAAAGTTGTAGAGAATTTAAAAACCTACAACTTTTAGTTCAAACATTTTTTTGTATAACGCTTAGTTTAGCGGTAATTTGCGATTTTCTGTTTTTTTTACGAAAACGTGAGAAAAATCGATTTTTTTACATTTCGGCCTTAGTATGCATTTTACGACAAAAGTGTATATAATTAAATTTATAGAAAATTAAAATATCTACATTTTTTATTTAGAGCATTTTTCTCTACAGAGCCTAGTTTAGAGAGAAAGAGTGATTTTCTGTATTTTTAAGCCAAACTGAGTTCGATTTTCATTTTCCGTCATTCACTCATGATTAAAATAAGGTTATGTTTATTGAGATTAGTTTTTTGTATAATATTTCTAATTTTTTATTACTATTGTTAGGTTTATTGTTAATTATTTGCATTGGAAAGAGAAAGTTTTGTGAGTGTTTCACACCAGATTTTTTATTTTTGATTAATAGGAGTCAACCTGCGGTACAAATGCCACCAAGACGTAATGATAGCCCATATCCACGACGAGCAGGCCCGGTGATGCGGACCGATGCATTGGGCCGATCATTGCCAGAGTAAGTAGACCAAATCTATTATAAATTAATAAAAAATATAAGACGAATATTTAAAAAATATCGAGATAAATTGATGTTAAGAACTATTTTCAGAAAGTGCTCTTCCATTATGCACGCCACTCCCATATCAGATTTTCCCGTTTAATTAATGTAAAAGTGAATGGAATACATACTTGTTCTTTATAAATGAAAACAATTAATGTCATCTTTATATATACAATCCAACCCCGTTAATATGAATTATTTGAGACCAAACCCTGTCCGGATTACGAAATTTTTCAAAATTTCAAAATTTAATGATCAAAATTTAAAAAAAAACATTCTTTGCATGTTAAACACTGTTAATTTTCATCCTGTTGATATTAAAATTAAAGAGTCCAGAACGTGTTCGGATTAACAGAATTTTCGGATTACAGATGTTCGGATTAACGGGGTTAATGTGTATTGAATTTTGTAGAAAATGTGGTAAAAAGTGTGTGCACGTAATCGCCAATTGACTCTTGCTATGTCTCCTTCACTTGGGCGCCACGATGTCACAGGGGAACTTGGCTACTGTCTTATTTATTCCTGTGTGTGAAACACACAGCGATGGCTTCAGGAATGGTCGACCGGCGCAACCTTACGCAGGCAAAAATTTAAAGATTACAAATACTAAAACTCTGCTTTAACTTTAACAAGTTAAGCAACACGTTTTTTTGACCAATGCCTTAGTAACCATCTGACCAGAATACCATAAACACACACTTAACTGACTGTCCCATTTCAATTCAATTCGTCCCATTTCAATTCGACTGTCCCATTTCAATTCATAGGTGAACATAAAACATATTGGTTAACCCTAGAATGGAAAGCCGTCGTAAAATTTACTACGTCAACTTCGTTTTTCGTTGGTACTACTACGTTTCAACGTTGACTGTACCGACCTTAAGGGTGTGTATCGTTTTGCCTGAGACAAGGTCAGTGTGTTATTGACATCGGTTACAACTTTTGTATTTTGTCGAGTGAGAGTATAAATCGTAAATATTACGACGGGTTTCCACTACCGTAACTATTTTTTATAGGGCATCGATTTATATTTTAATTATTGTAGCTTTCGTAGTGACGTGTTTAGTGTTACATTAAACTGTAAATAGTTAGTTGTATTATAAATTATGATCGGGTTACATAAACAGCTCATAACACCATGGTTAGAAGAAAGGATCAAATGTGTCTCAATTCAACGATCTTTGAAGACGATTATACTTCAAGTTTTGGGAAGAGAAAATGATCCAGTTCCTGTCCCTAAACAGGTCAAGAAACGAACAGTTTGTAAACATTGCCCAGCAATAAAGAGGCGTATGACAACAAGCCGGTGTATCAATTGCAACGAGGCATTCTGCGGGGAGCACAGAGGAGAAATATGCAAGAGGTGCACCGACGTCTATCACGATTGAACAGTGAAATCTTTGCAAATAACTAGACTCTGACTTCCTTGTTTTTTTCTTAGCAATATCAAACAGTTTACCTAACAATTTATATGACTTTATGGTATTTTACTAATTTTCCGACTTAATAAAAATTTACTACTTAACCAATAAATTTGAAAAAAAAATAATATATTCAAGGTGCACAATACCGTTATTTTTACTTTATTGTATAATTAATTTGTATGAAATAAACTAAAAAATTATAAACATAGCACATTTGTATTTAAAATACATGCATCTATAAGATTTGGACTTATAAAGATCAGTAGTAAATATTACGACGGGTTTCCAACAACGTAACTATTACTAGGCTTTCCATTCTAGGGTTAAAAACAAAGGAAAAACTTGAAAGGATGTGAAACGTATGTTCTCTGGTAACAAATACTAATAAATTGTAGTACAATCCCACAAATCCGTATTTAGGTTTTTAGGCAACCGGTTAATGCGGATGGGTTTTTAAAAAAATAAAATAAATGGATTTATTAATTTTACCTTTTATTATTATTAAGTCAACCTTGGTTTGAATCAAGCAAAACAAAACAAAAAAATACGGATTTTTGGTAAATGATGAATTTTTGACAATTCTGGCCTTACGGGGAGATTGCACGAGGGTTTTCACTAAAATTTTAATTTTGTGTTTTATATGTTTTTCAATAGTTTACAATTTAGATCAACCAGAAAAACATTAAATTACGTAAAAAAATGTCTTTATTATAAAAAAATGAAGTTTTTATCAGGTTTGCCCAAAAAAATTATCATGTTACCAAGAACGAATATTTTTCACAATTTTTATACTTCTCGTTATAGTTCAAAGAGAATTTCAGTTTTTAAAATATCTGTATTACTTTTTTTAATATTCTTCGTTATAGGTTCAGCTATCTAACCAACTATTGATGGGAAATTTGTTTGTATACATTTTTTTTTGATTTGTGCCTTCTTGTTTTTTGCCATTTCCCGTAAATTTAGATTGGTAACACTTAGGTAAATTTTTCTCAAAAACCAATAAATCTACCAGACGGGAAAATCTTTACCAGTTAATTATCTTGTATATATCCACATGTACTATATATTTATGACTTTCTCAGGTCCTCCAAAAATTAGTAATATGCAAGAAAATGTAGAAAAAATTCGTGTTATTCGTTATTTTTTTAAAATTTTATGGTCCAACAGATTAAATTGTTAATATGTCAATAGCTAAACAAATATGACATCTATAAGTTTGTATTTTTCTATCTTTTACAAATCCTGTGAAAAATATACCTAAAAAGAGCAAGTTTAACATTGGCGGGATACAAAATACAGTCTCCCCTTAAGTCCGGGGGTAAAATCAAGTTCGGTGAACCCGGGCTGATGACCTAAAACGGTGGTGAAGGAAGGAGTATTGTATCTCTCCCAGAAACGCCCCGCTTCGGCTAAGATTGTCTTTGTGTTAATTAATTGTTTTCTAATTACGTTCATAAATTGATAAATATTAAAAACGGTTAGTTTATTACTTTATATTGTTACAATTTGTTATAGTAAAGTAAAATTGCAAACTTTTATTTAATTAATTCACATATAGTTATTTAACACAATTGTTTGCCAAGAACTAAAACTAACCTTTACAAACGACAACAATGAACATGAGTTTATGAAAATAAGTTATTAAACATTGAAAATAATACAGTTCACGCAATTAATTAACAATAAAATAAAATAGACAATATCCCTTACCAAATCAAACATTAAATAACAATGTCTGCTGACAAAATAACAAACTTCACCGTAACGAAGATTCCCGTACAATTTAGACCACTAACACGTCAGCCATTCAAACTGCGACCGCGTCCCAACAATGGGAACCTTCGTTTTTATATTTAACCAGTCAGCTGTTTATGAGAAGCTGATTTTATTTGACCAGCTGATTTTATTTTCGCCACTTCATTATAACAATATAGTACAATAGCAGCGTATTGATTATTTTCTGTGCATTAACTTGTTTTTCCGCAAGTCGATAGCGAGATGGAACGGCCAATGACTATTTTGTATCGTGCCGCAAGTGAAGAAGTGGTGAAATTTTTCGAATAGCAAGGCGTAATTCCACAAAAATGAGTCTATCAGAAAGCTCACAAAATGACTTTATAACTGGCGGACAGATGGTGTTAGTTGTTTTTCAACACCCGTTCCAATATATCTGCTCCCGTTAGATTTAAAAAATCTAATAGGTGTAAAATATCATGAGGAACTAAATAAATAGATAGCCAAAACAAGTAGAGAGTAAATAGCAAAAATGGTTAGTAATATTCAAATGTAGATGTAACTAAAGAGACAAGAGGAAAATAAAAAATAGCCTATATATTATTTTACTAATTTATTGTTTTTCTGTTTTTAAATGTAATAATGAACTTAAGGTTGTGTTAAATTATCTTTATTTTATTTAAAATAGTGTAAGTTTAATTATTATTAAAATGTAATGTATCAAAATTGATATAATCGAAATTTTAGTACATAGCAAAGTATTAGTTAAGTTAGTTACAGTCCAGCCTCTCTTATTTTGCTCCTAATGTAAACAAATAATGACGTCACTGAGCATGCGCATTGTATCAAAAATGTGTACGCGCTGATTAAAAAGTAACAACAAAATACTTTCAAAAGTATTTAAATACAAAATACATTTAAAAGTATTTTTCTGAATGAAATTGTTAGGCCTACATCATATCATGACTGATGTTTTTAGTACTTTAAGTACTTATACAGTAAAATCTCTCTATTGCGGAACTCTCTATAGCGGAAATCTCTCTTTAGCGGCATTATTTGCCGACCCCGACCCTTTCGTATACTACGATAATGTATTTAACTCTCGTTATAGCGGCACAAAAATCTCTCTATAGCGGCAAAACAATATCTTCAGGATATGGATTTAGACGTCTATGTAGGGGCAGACAATGACTTAGCCACTTCAGCAGATGTTGGCAATGATGCAATAATCGAAAATGTCTTAGCCCAAAACAACGAGCAAGAAAAAGAATGACGATGAAATGGAAACAGAAATGTTGTCCCTTCAAGTAAACAAGCACTAGACGCTATTCTTGTTGTTTCAACGTACTGTCATTGTCAATATGTAAATGCAAATTTACAACTTTTAAACATTGAAAATGAGATTGAAGACATGTCATATGAATTGAAAACGAAACAAAATTTACAACTTATTTTACGAAATGAAATGTACTTCACAGTCATTGTTTCCTTAATAACAAAAAAATATATACACTGTACTGTGTATTTTTTTATGTTTGTGTAGCCTATGTTTTAGGAGATTTTAATTGTATGTATCCTATGTTTATTACTGTTCAGTAAAAACCGAGTTTCAGTACTAATTAATTTTAGGCTATCTATTACGGTATGTACTGTATAATGCTTATTGAAAAAAGTTTAATACGAAAAGTGAAATTCTATTGTTAAACATTAGTAACACAACATCTAATAAAACCAGTTTGTATCCAAATTTCTTGTTAAGTTAATAACCTACACTTTATGTAGGCAATTAATTTAAATATCTCACTGTATTGTGTAACATTTTTAATTTAATGTTACTTCATTTAATTATTTATTTTTCCTTTTCTGTCTTGTTGCATTTGAATTTCGTTATCTTATGATGTCACCGTAATCCGTTATCTCGTTATCGATTTGCATTTCGTTCTGTCTTTGTACTGCCGACTGCTGTTATCTGTATTCTGTCGTGTCGGATCTGTCTCTTCCTGCTTTTCATGTTCTCGGGGACATGTCTATCGGGATGGAGGGGGTCGGTGACGTCAGAACCGAGGTTTCCTTTTGAGAAATTTGGTTTTCTCGCTCTCTCTTAGCAATTGGTCAGGAAGATGTACGGGTCTTAAATTTGTATGTGCCGTAATATTTTTTTTTGAGTCTTTTCGGGGCGTAGTTATGCTGCTGTGCTGTTTGACTAATTGCTATCCCGTTTTTACGGTAAGTCTCTTTCTTTTTGCTGGTAGTTAAAACCCATTGAAGCCGAAAATGTTTTTTTTTAATTTTGTAAATTTTGTAAACCCCTTTTGGGTAATTTAAATTTTTTTAAATTTTAACTTAATGCTTTTCTTAAAGTTGCTATTAAATTTTTTTTTCTTTTTCTGTGCTGTTGGGGTTTATCTACTTTTTATCCTTTTGTTTGTCTTTTGCGGTGGCCCTCATTTTCTAAGTCCTGGTTTTCTGCTCTTTGCAGGGACCAGCTTTGGGGTGCTGATTCTTCTATTTCTTACTTATCTAACCCTTATGATGCGGCACGAAATCCAAATGGTTAATTTTGGATTTTCCAGCTTTACCCGAAAGCATTGCATTCAATCACTTTAATACTACTCATCTGTAATTCATTTTTTTTTTTGGGACAAGATAAAATTTTCCTGTTTCCGAATTATCGGCAATGATTAACTTGGATTCTCAAATTTTTAAAATGGACACGTCGCCTTTTTGCTTGAACTTGTCTGCAGCTAGTTAACTAGCAAAGTTCTTCCGGGATCGTCCTCTTTTCTTCATATTCTACTCTTCTTTCTTGTATAAAAAATTACTAATTTTAAATATTGGTTATAAAATGTAATTTCATTATAATTATTATTATTTTGTAAATCATAATATGATTCTAAATTTTCTCATGTTTGCGAAAGTATGCAATTTTGCATAATCTGATCAAAACATGTTTTGCACCTACCTCATTATCTAATTATTGTATTAATTTTGGCTTTCTATAAATATGTTTCTTTATCATTATAAAAAAACTTTGATATTATTTTAACAAATTATTGCTTAAATGATGATTTTGGTAAAATTAAATTCTGTTACACAAAAAAAGCTTGTGTTTCCTATAATGTAACTAATTAATTTTTTTTCTCTTGTAAAATTTTTTAAACTATAAGATCAAAATTTGAAGTAATAATCTAATCATGTTTTTAATTTATTTAAATTTTATTAATCTCTTTTATAAAAAAATCTGATTATTTTCTGATTTTTATTTGATTCATTTATAATAATTATTATTATAATACCGAATTGGTCTTTTACTTAACGATTTTCTCAAATCGCTATTCTGGATCCAGTGCTAAGCATGCTAAAATAATTAATTATTGAGCTCATATCTTATTATTATATTTGATTAATTAATTACGGTAATTTCTATATAATATTTTGCGTAACTTTGTAATTTTCTTATTAACTGTATTTAAAATTTATTGTCGTTTACATTTACCAAGTTTACCTAATCTATAAATTAAATTTTATTAAATTTTTTTTTACTAATTCAAATCTATTTTGTTAATCTTTTTCTTTACACCACATCACCGCAGTCTCTCTCTTTATTTTGGAGTGTTTTTTTTCTTTCTTGTCCCCTTTGCCAATTTTGCTTTGGTAGCGATACTTTGGAGTTTCGCGTGAGCAAAAGGGGGTTACAATTAAAGTAATCTACTGTATTAAACATTCGTCATAAAGTTATCTATTCAGTAGTTTTTCAAAATCTTATTCCATGCACCATTTACATACGTATATAAGTTATTTTGTACAGAAAAATTAGTACTCCAACTTCCCTCCCTCCGTTAATTACTCGCTCTCTCTATAACGGAACTCTCTTTATAGCGGCTGTATCTCATGGTCCCTTCAATTCCGCTATAGAGAGATTTTACTGTAATTTAAAAAATAGTTAACTTAACAGGAATACGACATCCGTAAAGTAGTGGACTCTAGCGTGCACCCTGTAGTAGGTGGCTTTTGTTTGTTGACAGTAGGAGCAAACTAATAATGGCTGAACTGTAGTTAAGTTAGTGTGGTAAGTATAGTAGGTTTTGAATGATACTGCTAATAGTTAATACTTAAGTTTTTTTATATTTCTTTAAAAGTTTCCAATCCATCGTAGTACTACAGGTAGTACATGGTTTTGTCTATAGTTGGATGGAATAATTTCCACCACCTCTACCGTAATAGGATAGTAGTTTACTGTAAGAAATTTTGTATTATCGTAATTTATTTAGGTATGTAATGTGTAATGATGCCCAAAACGGGCAGGTGGAGTGTTATTTTAATTGCACTCTATCTGTTTGGTCCAGGGCTAAAAAAAATAGTTCTGTTTCTTATCACATAGTCAGCCACTTATATGACTGAACTATTTAAGAACAGAAGAGGTAGAGATGTAAAAGACACTAGTCAGAGTTATCTCCTCTGAGAGTAATGAATTTCACTATGCAACCAGACCTTGTGGTGAATGAAGTGAAGGTGTCATTTACAGGGTGGAAAGTGAGTGCTTTTTGGAGGGCCTGGCATGTTGATAAGCGTACTTTTCTATTCAGTGAGGAAGGCAATGGTAAACCACCTTTCTCCTCGTTTTTACTTAGTAAAACCTCTAGAGGTTCAAACCAGCCTTTCGGCTGTTGACCTAAACAACAACAATGTGTAATGTTAAGGGAATAAATAAGTTATCATTATTAATAACGTAACATACCATTTATCAATGTTACACGCTGTTTAAATTTATTTATTTCAGTGCTTCATCTTCTCGGAGACCATTAGATCGATACCCTGACGATTCTTCCAGTTCAGAATATTCACAAAACACTGAAGCACCGGAAGTAACTCGTGGGTAAGTAGTTACTCTTCAGAACGTATTAAATTAGCAATTAAATTAATAACCAGTGTAAAAGATTCTCATAACTTTCTCTTACCGATGTAAATAATCTCCTTCTTCATCTTTTTATTTTTTGACCAGCTCGTTGGCGTAGTGGTTAGCGCAACTGGCTTCTACACCGAGGTCCCGGGTTCGATTCCTGGTCAGGTCTGGCATTTTTTAGTCACTTATATTCATCTATCATCCTTCTCACCATCTGCATTAGCAGCAATTGCAAAAGAGTTGGACGTTAAACCAAAAAAAAGAAAAAAATTCTTACTCCTCTTATGATCTAGGCTTTCCGACCAGTTCCGACATCTTTACCCATCTTTTTCGCGGTCTACGAATAATCGAGACGTTTAGACCTGATGTTTGTTCCAACATATAATTCTTTGAAGTAGTTGGTTTGTGAAGGTGTGGATGCCCGCTATTGCATTTCTGCCCCTGAAGCTGTCGAAGTAACAGATGCGTTAAATAAAAACTGAAAACATTATTGCGCTTTTATAGAATTCCTTTAAACAGAATAAGTATTTTTTACTAAGATTATTAACCCTATAGCAGGCTATAACATTTTTCTAGACCGGCAGAGAATTTCTAGCATATGCGTCACCGAACCGTGAAGAAATCATTCAAAATTTTCTATAAATCACAACCTTATTACGTGACCTATCAAAATAACAAGAAAACTTAAGAAAATAGAATAAATACATTACTAAATTTTAATCTGATAATTAGGGATGCTGAAGCTATTTAAAAATAACTTTTAGACAAATATTTTTTTTAAATTTCAGATGACACTACTGTTTAAAAATTTATTATGCTCTACTTCCAGAATTCATTACATACGAGTCGTTAATAATAATGTTGATTTCAAAATAAAACAAATAACACCACCGGCCCGTGGTGTAGTGGTCAGCGCAACTGGCTACTATGCCGGGGTCCCGGGTTCGATTCCCGGTCAGGTCTGGAATTTCATCTGTAAATCACCACATATCATTACCTACGCACAAGCCCAAGGCTTATGTAGGCATCATGACTCAATAAAAAAAAAAAATTTATGTTCAAAACTGAAAAAAGTATACACAAAAACACACCATGCAAACCAAGAAATAACCAAATTCACCTCTAGGATAGGGTTATTTCAATAGAGCAGGGCCGCCGAGAGGGGGCAAATGGGGCAGATTGCCCCGGGCCACAGATGAAAAGGGGCCAGATCCTAGGATGTTTTTTTTTAAATCAATAAAAAATATTTAGTAATTATAACATCTTCACGATAAATACAAAAAAGTTTAGCACGCGTGCTTCAACTGTGGAGCAGTAAGCGTTATCGTGATTCCGTGGGTTATCGTGATAATGGGTGCGTAGGTGCGTTATCGTGCACGTGTGCAGTCGAGACGAGACGTCGCGTCGCGACAGAGGCACAGAGCACCACTCGCGAAGGTCATCAGTTCTAGTTTGGACCAGTCAAAGGACAAAGCTATTTTGATAAAGGTTTGTTATACTAGGGGGGGGGGGGAGCCTCAAATCCAAACTCTGCCCCGGGCCACAAAAAGTCTGTCGGCGGCCCTGCAATAGAGAAATACAAGCACAATATACAACTAAAACTATTGTAGCCTATTATTCGTAAAAATTTACTTTATACATTACTTAAAAATCTGGTGTGAAACACTCACACAACTTTTTCTTGCCAATGCAAATAATTAATAATAAACCTAACATTATTAATAAAATATTAGAAATAAACAAAAACTAACCTCAAAAACATAACCTTATTTTAATCATGAGTGAATGACGCAAAATGAAAATCGAACTCAATTTGGCTTAAAAAAAACCGAAAATCACACTTTCATGCTAAACTAGGCTCTGTAGAGAAAAATTCTCTACATAAAAGTTGCAGATCTTTTAATTTTCTAAAAATTTTATTATATACACTTTTGTCGTAAAGTGCATACTAAGGCCGAAATCTTAAAAAAATCGATTTTCCACACGTTTTCGTGAGAAAAAACAGGAAATCGCTAATTACCGCTAAACTAAGCGTTATACAAAAAAATGCTTAAATAAATTTGTAGAATTTGAAATTCTCTACAACTTTAATTATATACATTTTTACGCTAAAATGCATAATAAAGCCGTAATCTTAAAATAACAATCTTTTACGTGAAAACAGCCTCACCAAGAATTTCAGCAAACATGACGCCTACCCTATCTTTTAGAGAATAAAAAATTGAGTAAATGAGGCGATTTTAAAAAAATCGTAGGACCAGTTTTTGAGAAAATCTTAAAAAAAGTGAAAAATTATACGAATAAACTACCACTTCTGGTTGACCGATTTTGATGAAAATATTCGTGTCGGGTCCGGTAGTGGTATGGAACTTACGTTTCAAGTTTCAAGTTCGTACGATGTTCTGTTCTTGAGATATTTTGTATATACACACACATACAGACCAATCGCTAAAAACATGTTTTTTGGGTTCAGGGGGTTGTAGCGTGAACTTGACCCATATTCTAATTAGTGGACAAGGTCACATAGTCAGGTTATACACTACATTTTTTTTTAATTAAAAAAAACAACTCCAGTAATACTAGGTGTATATTATTATAATAATTTTTAAACAGTATAAATAAATTTATACTATATAAATACTGGCATAATATAAATAGTTATTTGTTAATTAATAATCAATATCAGTTAATCTTCGATAGTTTAAAAAAATGTATAATAATCTACGAACAACAACGAGATTAAAATGAAGTACTACGTGATTCAAAAGTGCAACTAAACTATAATTAATAAAAAGTGAATTAAAAATCGAAATGAAGATAAACAATTAAAATAAATACATGAATAACTGAAATAATATATATAATATCTTTTAAAACAGTGATTTGAATTTTACGAACATTTTTAAAATATGTAATCAAAATTTAAAATTTAATATGCCAACTTGAACCATGAATTCGTGGAGCTTTAGGCCAGAGACAAGCTTGGTGTGAACATCATATGAAAGTGCTCCAGTTAAATATTAAAATTAATAAGTAAAAACTGATGGAGGTATAACAAAATATGTATCAGTAAGAAGATAATAACGTAAGCAACATTTTCCATATAATTAACAAACAATAATATTCAATATATCGATCAAATTCATATTTAAAATTCAAGATCACAAGGCTATTGATAGACGCCATTCTAATGAACAAAGCTTCGCTTCAGTAATTCATAATTTTATTAAATTCAACCGGTAAATAAAAATAACGTTTCAAGTACATAATTAACTGATATTTTCTTAAATTTATTCAATTACTTAATTTATTCAAAATTATCTAAATTATATTCCAAATTTAAATGTAAAAGACCAGTATTACGATAAAATTATTAAAAATTCCGATTGTCATTTGTTTAAATTAAAAATTTTCATTGTTGTATAATTTAAGAATTATTAATAAAGAACAATAAACATATTATATAGTATTTAAAAACTCTGAGATCATTTAAAATTAGAGTCATCATTTTGTAAAATCATCAATTATCTATTTATTTGTTAAATTAAAAGTATTAAAATTTAAATCTTGTGTCTATTTATTTTATTTTAAATTTGTACAACCGTAGTGTTGTTACAGGGTCTGAAAACGTATAGATCCGGTGAAAACTCGATTTCGAAAAATCGACATGAAAACAATACTTTCCTTCCTATACATTCATATAGGCAAGAGAAAGTAAAAATGTAATATCATTTAACTTTAATTTTTGGGAACCCCTTGTTTTACAGTCCCACCCGTTTTATATCTGACACAGTGTTAAAATATTTACTAACCGTTTAAATTTTATTTATTTCAGACGTTCAGCCATCAGGGGAGCTGTTGATAAATCCCTTCCTTTGCCTCCCTCTCCAACTGATCCTCCCGAATCATTCTCTTACGAAGAAGGGGAATCACGACAAATACAAAAACATACTCAGTAAGTCATCACTCCTACTCTACGCATAACATTAAACATGATAATAAACATCTTAGTGGCAATTTTAATAATCTGGTGTGAAACACATATACAATTTCTCTTGCTAATGTAAAGTAATGAACAATATAATCTGTGTTGTTCAGGTCAACAGCCAAAAAGCTAGTTTGAACCTCTAGAGGTTTCACTAAGTAAAAAAGTAAAAACGAGAAGTGAGGTGGTTTTCAATTGCCTTCCTCACTGAGTTGAAAGAGTATGCTTATCAGCATGCCAGGCCCTCAAAAATGCACTCACTTTCCACCCTACAAATGATACCTTCATTTCATTCACAACAGGGTCTGGCTGTATAGTGAAATGCATTACTCTCAGAGGAGGTAACTTTGGTTTACAATGGCCTTCCTCACTGAGTTGAAAGAGTATGCTTATCAGCATGCCAGGCCCTCCAAAATGCACTCACTTTCTACTCTGCAAATGATACCTTCAATTCATTCACAACAGGGTCTGGCTGTATAGTGAAATTCATTACTCTCAGAGGATGTAACTCTGACTAGTGTCTTTTCACCTCTATCTCTACTGTCATAAATAATTCAGTCGTATAATTGGCTGCTATGTGATAAGAAACAGAACTATTTTTTGTAGCCTTGGAACCAACAGATCGAGTACAAATAATTTAACACTCCACCTGCCCGTTATGGGCAAAATATACCCTAACACTCTAAAAATTTTCAAAGCTGATAAGCTCTGAAAGCACGTATTACCCCCTTCCACCACTTCAAAACTAGCCAATGACTTGCCAGCAACGTTGCCAACACCTGCTCTCGTAGCTCTGTTATTATATTTCGTTAGCCATTTTTTTTTGGTCTTTCAATAACATTTATGCCTATAACAGACAGCTGGAGTGTCAAATTATTTACACTCAATCTGTTAGTTGAAGGGCTAAAATAAATAGTTCTGTTTCTTATCACATGGTCAGCCAATTAAATGACTGAATCATTTAACGAACAGAAGAGGTAGAGGTGTAAAAGACACTAATCAGAGTTATCTCGTCTGAAAGTAATGGATTTAATTTTACAGCCAGACCCTGTGGTGAATGAAGTGAAGGTGTCATTTACAGAGTGGAAAAAATGTGCTTTTCAGAGGGCCCGGCATGCTGATAAGCGTACTTTTCCACTCAGTGAGGAAGGCAATGGTAAACCACCTTACTCCTCGTTTTACTTAGTAAAACCTCTAGAGGTTCAAACCAGCCTTTCGGCTGTTGACCTAAACAACAATAACAATTAAAAGCTAAGAACGTAAAACAATATAACTTATTACCAACTATTGCATGGTAACGCGTTTTATAATCAATGTGTTCAGTACGGGGTGCAAATACGAGTGAACTACTGCGGTTCTTATACGCATGCGCGCGTAATGTTTTTTCAGGCTGATACATTCGTACAATCTGACAACGCTGGCAAACGTTCTGATTGGTCTAAACGCCTGGAACAGCAAAGCTCATCAACCCTAAAAGCTTTATAGTAACAAAAAATTAAAAAAAAAACAATAAAACTGACCTTAAAAAATAAATCTAATTTTAATCACGAGTGACTGATGCAATATGAAACGAATTAAGACTTATTTTGGCTGAATAACACGGGAAATCACTTTTTCACAGTGAAACAGGCTCTGTAGAGAACAATGCTTAAAATAAAAAATCTAAATCTTTTAATTTCCAGTAAATTTGAATATTTTTGTTATAAAATACTACGGCCGAAATTTAAAAATCCCGTTTTCTTACATTTTTCATAAAAAAAAACAGAAAATCACCCATTACTGCTATATTAAGCGTTATATAAAGAAATGTTAAAAATAAAATTTTAAGTTTAAAATTTTCTACAACTTTGAATACTTAAATGTTTACAGTAAAATGTATATTAAGACCGCATGAGAGCACAGCTTTCCAAGAATTTCAGCAGACATAGCGCCTACGATATCATGTAGAGCAGGGGTTCTCAACCTTTCAGGCTCTGTGCCTCCCTTAGTAGACTGACGTTTCTTCACGCCACCCCTGTACTATTACCCCCTTATGGTCAACACAAGTATGCCTACTTAGTAGAATTTCAGTTTGCAACTATACCGAGTTTGTTGTTGTTTAGGTGATCAGATGAAAGGCTGGTTTGAACCTGTAGAGGTTTTACTAAGTAAAACGAGGAGTGAGGTGGTTTACCATTGCCTTCCTCACTGAATGGAAAAGTACGCTTATCAGCATGCCAGGCCCTCTGAAAAGCACATATTTTCCACTCTGCAAATGACACCTTTACTTCATTCACCACAGGGTCTGGCTGTATAATGAAATGCATTACTTTCAGAGGAGCTAACTTTGATTAGTGTCTTTTACACCTCTACCTCTTCTGTTCTTAAATGATTCAGTCATTTAATTGGCTGACCATGTGATAACAAACAGAACTATTTATTTTAGCCCTGCAACTAACAGATTGGGTGTAAATAATTTGACACTCCACCTGTCTGTTATGGGCAGAATACAGAGTTTAGGGATGGGATAAAGGTTAGATTTGGAGGTAATACAATTTGATAACTTTTTACAAAATGTTTAATACTACCTTCAATACATTTTTGAACATACAGTCAAATCACAGAACCAAAAAACTTAAAATATAATTGTTTACGAAATCATCAAACTCTTAACATTGAGTGTTGTACAATAAAATAATGGTGTTTGAAATATAAAGGCAGGAACTAACCTGGGTTAATCATAGCTTTTTTTTTATAATACGATGACGCCTCCCTTGAAAATCTTTTACGCCTCCTCAGGGGGGCGCGCCCCCCAGGTTGAGAACCCCTGATGTAGAGCAAACAAATGTAGTAAATGAGGCAATTTTTTTTTTAAATCGTAGGAACCTTTATCGAATGACTCTTTTTTATTTCCAATTTGCAACTTTGATTTCTTGACTTCCGGTAAAAACCGGAACTTCAAATTCAGTTTAGGCCCACTGTCGCATTGTGTATAATTACGAATCTGAAAGCCGTCAGTTGGTATCTTTTATAGTTTCTGACATCTGAGTGTGACGGACAGGCGGACAAAAAATTTGGTAAATGATTATTTTAAAAATTACCGCCAATTAAATCTCTTCATTTAAAAATAAATTTGTATAATGCATCCTGCAGTTTGAAATTAATTTTATTTTATATAATGAATTTATATAATAAATTTCACTAACCATTTTTTTAAACTGCGTTAACTTTTATCTTTACTTACACGTGTTTCTGTTGATCCACCATAATCAGAGCAAACAAATAATTGAAACTAAAAAAAAATGTTATTTTAAAACCTATATAGTCCAGCCTCTCTTAGTTTGCTCCTAATGTAAACAAATAATGACGTCACTGAGCATGCGCATTATATAAAAATGTGCACACGCTGATTAAAAAATAACAGCAAAATAATTTCAAAAGTATTTAAATACAAAATACTTTTAAAAGTATTTTATAAATGAAATTATTAGGCCTACATTATATCATGACTAATGTTTTTAGTACTATAAGTACTTATAATTTAAAAAATAGTTAACTTAATAGGAATACGACATCCGTAAAGTCACAGACTTTAGCGTGCACCCCGTAGTAGGTGGGTTTTGTTTGTTGACAGTAGGAGCAAACTAAGAACGGCTCAACTGTAGAAGATGATGTATCATCTTCAGTCATTTGTATGAAACTGATTTAAAATTAATTTCTTCTAATTTATCCCTTCTCTTACTGTAGATAAACTTTGTAAAGTCTGTTGATAATTTGTGGACTGCTGTCCATAATTATAGTAATTAAAAAAAATACAAATGAAACACTAAATAATAAAAAAAGGTGTGTATAAAATAGATTGTGGTAATGAGGATTGTAAAAAATTTTACATTGGTATGACTAGTCGTAATTTTCAAGTGAGGTATATTAAACACAAAAAAGCACTGAAATGTGACAACATTATATCTAACTATACCAATCATATAAAAGAGGAAAAACATAAATTTGGTAAAATATATGAACATTTTAATATAATAGAACAATGTAAGATAGAAAATAAAAATAAAATTGAAAAATATGAGATGTTCCATATATATAAATATTTAAAAGAGCAAAAACAGGACATTTTAAACGAACAGGTCAAATTTAGGAATGATGAAGTAATATTGACTGCTGCTGCTATCTACAGTAAATATAAGAAGGGAAATTAATTTTAAATCAGTTTTATACAAATGACTGAAGATGTATCATCTTCTATAGATTTTAAATAAAAAAGTTTTTAGTTTCAATTATGTTATTTATTCTGATGATGGTGGATCCACCAAAACACGTGTAAGTAAAGACAAAAGTTGACGCAGTTTAAAAAGAAGGTTAGTGAAATTTATTATATAATTTCATTATTTTGTTTTTCGCCATCAGTCTCTCGACTGGTTTGATGCAGTTCTCCAACCTGTTCTATCTTGCGCAAGTCGTTTCATATCTACATACCTGTCACACCCTACATCTTTTGTAATTTGCTTTATATATTCTAATCTTTGCCTCCCTCTACAATTTACTCCCTCTATATTACCCTCCATTATTAATAGCCCAATACCTGGATGTCTTAGGATATGCCCCACTAGCCTATCCCTTCTTTTGGTAAGATGCTTCCATATACTTCTTGTTTCATCCACTCGCCTAAGAACCTCTAAATTACTTATTTTGTCCACCCACCTAATCTTTAACATTTTCCTATAACACCACTTTTCAAAAGCTTCTATCCTCTTCTTTTCTACAGCCCCTATTACCCACGTTTCACTTCTGTATAATGCTACACTCCAAACATAATGTTTTAAGAAATTTTTCATAATCTGTAAATCAATGTTTGTAGTCAGTAAGCTGTTTTTCATTTCAAAGGCTTTTCTAGCTTGAGCAATTTTACTCTTGATATCACTTGTGCTTCTACCATCTTTTGTTATTTTACTCCCTAGATAGCAGAATTCCCCAACTTCCTGTATGTTTTCGTTGCCTACTTTTAAATTTCCCATCTCTTCTAAACCACTCTTGCTGCTGCACAATACTTTCGTTTTGTTCTTATTAATTTTTATGAAGTAATCCTTTCTCAAGATCTTATCCATTACATTTAAGGCATCCTCTAGTTCTTTTTTTGTCTCGGCTAATACTACTATACCATCGGCGAATCTCAGCATTTTAATTGTTTCTCCTTGAATTTTTATTCCTGCGTCAAATTTCTCCTTCACTTCATTTATAGCTTCTTCTATATACAAGTTAAAAAGTAGTGGTGACAAAGAACAACTTTGTCGTACACCTTTTCTTACAGCAGCCTCTTTTTCGTACCCATTTCATTATATAAAATACAATTAAATATGTAAAGATTTATACACCAAGGAACTAAATACTGCAGATGAGATCTAGCCAATAACAGCCGAGGTCAGGTGTGAGGTTGCCTTTACGCTAAATCACACTCGGTTCCACCCAAATCCAGCTGACATTTTGTTAGACTGTCATTTGCAGCATGACCACAACGTGACAACGCAGGATACGATTAATGAAAGTCAGTTGGCTCTGTGCTGTGAACTACTATCGGTTTCATAATCATAGACACCCGAATTTTAACCCGTGCATCTCCAAAACTATGAGTTAGATTTCAACATACTTTATACCAAAATTTTGCTTATTTTATTCTGCGTTCTATTTTTAATATTGTATAAAAGTTGCCGTATAGAAGTTGAAAAACAAAAAACCCAAGTTTTTTTGCTACCGGAACAAATTTCATACATTTAGGGACGTGTATCTCGATAACTATTTGACCAAAAAGTTAAAAATTTTAAAACTACATAGACAGTTATATTCTTACAGCGTATACGAAATTTCAAATTCATGCGTTGTATATTACCCACCGGGTTGGTCTAGAGGTAAAGTCGTCGCCGAAATCAGCTGTTTAACAGCTGATTTTTGGAGACGAACGTTCCTGGTTCAAATCCTAGTAAAGCTAGTTACTTTTATACGGATTTGAATGCTAGACGGCGGTTACCGGTGTACTTTGATGGTTGGGGTAAAATTAACCATACTCTCTCAGGAATGGCCGACCTGAGTCTGTACAAGACTACACCTCATTAACACGTCATACATATCATCCTCATCTCATTGGGTCATGGGGTTGCTTATTGTTCTGAAATGAACAGATTGCAACTTACACACATTAGGCATTAAAAAAAAAAATACGTTGTATAAATTTTGATTTATTAACTATATTCTGAACCATTGCTATCTCGGTAACCCCTCAATCGGTCGGCAGGGGCAAAGTATCGTTTTATTCAGCGTAAAAAATTTAGTACAAATATGTTAATAACATGAAATATTGATTGGCCAACGTTGTGGTAGAATTTTAAATTTTTTTAAAAATAGACTGGGTAATGCGGGTGGTGGGTGTTACTATCCATGTTGCCTGAATCTGACTGTCTACCTGAATAGACAATGCAGTCTGTCAATTCAGGTAGACAGTCCGACAGGATGTCACGTACAAAAACTGGCAACATGGATAGTAGCGCCCACCCCCGTATTTTTAAAAATTCTACCACAACATTGGCTTATCAATATTTTATGCTATTAACATATTTGTACTAAGTTTTATACTCTGAATAAAAGTATAGTTTGCCCGTGCCGAACGATTGAGCGGTCACCGAAATAGCAACAATTCAGAATATAGTTAATAAATAAAAATTTAAATAACCTACGGGTTTGAAATTTCGTACACGCTTGAAAAATATAATTTTCAAAGTTGTCTTCAAATTTCAAACTTATACATTAAATAGTTATCGAGTTACACGTCACTAAACGCATGAAATTCGTTGCGGTAGAAAAAAAAACTTGGTCTTGTTGTCTTCCAAACTCGATACGGCAATTTTTATACAATATTATAAATAAAAGACTATTATGGGTCAACGCAAAATAGAATGAGCAAACCTTTAATGTAAAGCATGTTAAAATCTGACTCATAGTTTTAGAGATTCAAGGTTCGAAGCCGGGTTTCTATGATTATGAAACCAATAGTGGGTTACTTTGCTCCGCCTTCATTTTCAGTCTCTAGTTCGTTAAGGTTACCCAGAACGGAGAAAATTAAAAATTTTCACATATTCGGTTTTTTGCACATTATTAAAATTCAGAATTTTCTGCATTCATCGTCGTCGTCGTCGTCGTCTTCATGGATTAGGCTGTGCGTTAGTAGCCTGTTCCGGCGTCCATCTCTTCCTCAGTCTACCAATACATCTTTTACCTGTCGGATTACGGATCAATGCATTTAATGGAAGGCGATCTTGGGACATTCTTAACACATGCTCTGACCACTTTTCTTTGTATGTCCTTATAGTGTTCAACAATGGTTGGGCACCGCATTCATTCCTTATTACTTCATTACGAATGCGATCCTCTCTTGTGCAGCCCTTAACTTACCTTAGAAATCGCATTTCCGCTGACTGAATTCTCGATTCCTGTTTTCTCGTCAGCACCCATGCCTCACTTCCATAAGCCAAAGTTGGGATCGCCATTACTTTATAAAACTTTAGCAATGTGTTTTTCCTGGCTCTACTCTTGAGAGATCGACTTATTGCACCACATACCATGTTGAACTTAGTTACTTTTTGATGCACATCATGGTCATAATCATACGTAACATCGCATCCCAAGTATTTAAAATTAGCTACTTGCTCCAAACTCTTGCTTCCAATCACTATTTTAGACCTTGTAGGCCATTTTCCATGGAAAACCATAATTTTTGATTTGCCTGCAGATATTTTCATATTAAAATGTTTGCCAATTATGAAGAGCTTATGCACTGCCAATGATTTTTTCTGCATTCAATGATGTATAATTTGTTTGTTGGGGTTTTTGTAATTTTTAACCAAAAAAGATAGCCTACTTCAGTTTCGTCATTCATGTTTACTGCAGCACGCTACAAACTTAACTAAATAATGATGAAGGAATGATGCATGCTCCGTACACGGTCATTATTACTGTCATTATCCCCACTCTGCCGCAGTAATGAAGCAACGAAATCAGAAAATCCGGATTCGCATCATTACTGAGAATCATTCCAGCTTTGTCAACTGTAGACGGTCAGTAATAATGTCATTATGATAAGGGAATGACATTATTAATGATCGTGTACGGTCCGCAATAAACCTCCTGAAATTTTCTGGAGAAGTTCTCGCTAAACCAGCGATAAGAGAGCTGAACTAGCAATATGATTGCTTACTAGTAATAGCAAACAAAGCTATTTTTTTTATAAAGTGTAACTGAAAATAACAATCTGCTCGATAACAGGATTCTATAACTTGTTATTAAAAAATAACACTGTTATCGTCCAACTTACAATATAATGTAGTAATAAGCAATAGATTACGAGTCATTCGAAAAAGATGAGAACTAATTTATTCACTAACAGGTAGTTTACTGGCACAGAAAATTGTAGTCAAAACAAACCGTCTCACGGCGCTGAATTTTATAAACATTACGAGGTGTTGCTATTAAATAACGAGACTGACGTAAAAATTTTATTTATATCGTATACATATTCACTTATTGTCACCTTCAATTTACACTCCTTCTCTATCCCTACAACGCTCCATGCGAATTATCCATTGTTGGAAATAGTGCTGGAAGTCATCTTCTGTCAGCTCCTTCAGGACACGTACCGATTTCTCTTTTACAGCTTCCACAGACTCAAATCTTGTCCCTTTAAATGCAGTTTTCATCTAAGGGAACAGGTAGAAGTCACATGGTGCAAGATCTGGTGAAAAAGGTGGATGTTCTAACACTGAGATGCTGTACTTGGCTAGGAACCTCTTGAAAGATAACGCGGAATGATCTGGCGCATTGTTTTGGTGGAGAACCCATGATTCGTCCTTCCACATTTCGGGGCGTTTTTTCCTTACTCTTTGACGTAGTTTAGAAAGTACCTCAAAGTAGTCATATTGATTGTTTGACCTACAAGAACCCAGTGAAAGTAAAAAATCCTATGGATATCAAAAAAAAAAAAAATAATAAAATAAAAATGAAACTTTTTACGTCAGTCTCGTTATTTAATAGCCACTCCTCGTGTATCGGTTAATCCAAATTTTTCGTAATCCTAACAGGGTTTGATCCCAATTAGTTCGGATTAACAGATTTTGAGGTATTGCCATTTATAAAGAGCAAGTCGGTTTATTTCATTCACTTTTATATTAATAAAACGGGAATCTAATGAGGTTTAGGGATATAGAAAATGAGACCTACAAGTTGATCAGAAGCCAAGAAGGACTTAAAACCAGAGACAGATGGTTGAAGGAAGTGGAGGAAGACCTCATAACGTTGGACATCTCGGGCAACAATATTATGAACAGAGACATTTTTAGGCACAAGATTAAGACTTTCAGGAATTTCCATTCTGCTGAGTCCAAGACTAGAATCTGGACAGAGGAGGAGAGACAGGTGGTGAGTAGGAGGATGAGGGAGTACAACGCAAGGAGGCGACCGCTCCCAAAACAGCTTAAGGGAAAATGAATTTAATTACATAACTAGTGCGCTCTTAAAAGGGCTATACAATTAAAAAAAAAGGGAAATATCTAAAACATGATTAACGCACATAATTGAAGAGCACATTCTGCAAATGGTTAGTTCCTGGAGTTATAAATTTTTTTAAGTAGCGGGGTGTACTGCCACTAGATTGAGTCTAAGAAAAAGTTCACGTAATGACTTTTTAACTGGTGGACAGATGGAGTTTGTTGTTTTTCGACACCCGTTCCTATAATGTAATATACCATTTTATCAATGTTACAACATTTACACACTGTTTAATTTTTATTGGTTTCAATCAACCTCTAGTGCGGGTTCAGAAAAAGAATTACCTCCGCTTCCCACTTCTAATGATTCTTCAGGATCATTGCAATTAGAAGGAAACGTACCTCCAAAAAAATATAATGGGTAAGTAATCACTCTTACTCAACATATAACATTAAACATAATAATAATTATCATAGTAATACAGAGTGATTCAATAAGATGGAAAAAATTTCAATAAGCTGTATTTTCTGAACTACATGTTATATTTTAATTCTGTAAATTACATTTTGAAAGAAAAAGTTTTAATTTTAATTTACATACATGAAAGTTTATAGATGTTCAATGTGTCCTCCTCCGGCTGCACGTACAACATCTAGACGGTAACTGAACTCATCCCAAACTCTCTGACGCATGTCTTGATCACTGATATGACTGCAGCTGTGATACGATTCCTTAGTTCATTCAAATTGGTGGGAAGAGGTGGTATGTAAACTGCACTTTTCACGAACCCCCACAAGAAAAAGTCACAGGGTGTGAGATCTGGAGACCTCGGTGGCCAAAACTGAAGTGCAGAGTCGTCATTCGCCATGCGACCTATCCATCGTTGACTAATGGATTCATTTACAAAACTGGCTCGTTCCTCAAATGAATGAAGATTCAGGAGATTACATTTTCCAGCAGGACGGAGCTCCACCCCATTGGCATCGCAATGTTTGGCGTTTCCTAAATGAATCCATACGTCAACGATGGATAGGTCACATGGCGAATGACGACTCTGCACTTCAGTTTTGGCCACCGAGGTCTCCAGATCTCACACCCTGTGACTTTTTCTTGTGGGGGTTCGTGAAAAGTGCAGTTTACATACCACCTCTTCCCACCAATTTGAATGAACTAAGGAATCGTATCACAGCTGCAGTCAACTCAGTGACTCAAGACATGCGTCAGAGAGTTTGGGATGAGTTCAGTTACTGTCTAGATGTTGTACGTGCAGCCGGAGGAGGACACATTGAACATCTATAAACTTTCATGTATGTAAATTAAAATTTAAAACTTTTTCTTTCAAAATGTAATTTACAGAATTAAAATATAACATGTAGTTCAGGAAACACAGCTTATAAGGGCCGTTTCGGGATCTAGGTTATTAAATAATTAATACACTAAAGTTTACAATTACAGATATTTATTTTACTAAAAGATTACAAAATAAATGATTAAACTAATTATAACTAAGAAATACAATAAATGATTTAATAATTCACTTAGGATAAATAACAAACAATAAATAACTTAATAACTTACTTAGCGTACTTACAATCACTTTTATAGATTACACTAACATACAAAACACAAACTGAACTCACAAAATTTACACATTAACTTTACAATGCACTCACAAAAGACTTTACACAATACACACACAACAAAGGTAGTATAACAGTCGTTGACCAAACAATGCTCGGAATTGTTAACCTGCTATAACAAACCCGGTAATCGCTTGTCGAAGATCAAACGGATACTGACTGGACCGCGCTCGGGGGTCTCCTTTTATAGTCATTCACAAAGATCGTTCCAGAACAAAGTAGAGAAATCATAAAGTACAAAAATAACTCTTTATCAATGAATGCTAGAAAAATCCCTTTGTTAACAAGTCAAATATTGTAAATAGAAAACGTAAATAACCTCATAAACAACTTCAAAAAATAGCTGTCACAATACCCTTTTATAATAGGCGTACCCTTTATGGTTAAAACTGTCATTTATTGCTGCTATTGTGTTGTTATTTTTATTATTCCTTAATTATTTTTATGAATGGAATTCTGGAACCTTCGTGAACAATCTCGTATTTCCTTCGATCTTGTTACAATATAATACAAAATAAACAAAATCGTTCTCAACAGATGAAGCGTCTCTTGGCTGGTGGCAATTCTAAAAATCTGATGTGAAACGTACACATAACTTTCTCATGACAATGCTAAAAATTGACAAATTAAGATTTAAACTTTTAGTTAAGATTTTTTAGATTTACAATAACCGATTGCGTCATATGTTTACTTTTTATCATTCAGTGTTTAAAAAGTTTGGCAAGGGAATGTTTAGAAGGCATTAGTTGGTCGCAGTAAAATATATAAGATGTTCATTTATACATTTTAATACCCCCTAATAGCAGAAATGTTTTGAATGTTTTTTTTGTTTTTTACAATTTCATTAAACATTCTACAAATGTACATTGTAAAAAAATTATGTAATTTTTTTCTGTTCGGCAAAACTTGAAAATTGTAGTTCTACCTTAAAATATGTTCTATAGAGGTTTAAAAAAAATGTATTTATATACGCATCCATATGCCTGTAATTGATGTTTTTATTTGCGTTAATAGCAGTGACGATTTCCGTAAGATGTATTGTGTCAACTAAACGTGTAAACGACTATAGTACAGCACTGACCTCCCCCCTCCTAGTTGAGGCAATCGAGTGCGCCAATACCAAAATAAACATTCTGGGAACTTCAGAAACCCAGTAAACCTATTTGGCGTCCGCTCTAATGTCTTATTAAATGTTAGGTTATATTGTTAATGATTTGCATTGCCAAGAGAAAGTTGTGTGAGTGTTTCACACCAGATTTTTAAAAATATTTTTCCTTGACTTATGGCAAACACTATTAGTGATTTCTGAATTTATTAAAAAAAAGGATTCATATGACTCTATTTTTGTTTCCAAATTTCGACTTTGGTTTCTTGTCATTCGGTTGTCCGCTAAAAACCGGAACTTCAAACATAGTTCAGGCTCAATACAGTCGTGGAAAAGTGAGAAAGGAATTCCTCTTCCACTCCGCATCACGTGTAATACTAGCCAAACCGCATAACAACGGCAGCTTGAACGCTACTACTCTGCCTGATATTATTAGCTACTATTATAAGAAATGAAAACCAGACTTACAGTTACCTTAATTTATTGTCATTTATGCAATTTGAAATAAATTACAAAGTAAGTAAGTAAGTAAGCATGATTCTGTATGGTGTAGAATCATGGACCCTAAAGGAGGACACAATATCGAGGCTCCATGCATTTGAGTTATGGCTGTACAGAAGAATCCTGAGGATACCATGGACAGATAGGGTTACCAACCAAGAGGTACTAAGGAGGATGAATACAGCCCCAGAACTGGTCAACCTCATCAAATGTCGAAAGCTGGAATATTTAGGTCACATAATGCGCAATCACGGCAGGTATGAGCTACTGCAAGGGAAAATAGAAGGCAGGAGAGCCCCAGGACGAAGAAGAATTTCCTGGTTGGCTAACCTTAGAGCGTGGTTCGGGAAGACCTCCACCCAATTGTTCAGGAGCGCAACCAACAAAGTAATAATAGCCAGAATGATCGCCAACGTTCGGAACGGACAGGCACCCTAAGAAGAAGAAGAAGAAGAAGAAGTAAGAAAAAGTATTTTTTGAAATCCCTGTTGCCTTTAAGACGCGTTCCATAGCGGCACACTTTCTATCATTCAATGATACATCAGGTCCCTCTTTCACTTCCCGCACAAAAAACGTTATCACATTTCTAATAATATCACGACTTTGACTATGCAAAACTTGACTTTTTTTGCCGACTCTATTGTACCCGTATTTCAATCATTTTGTATGAACTCAGAACTGAACCGAGTCGACGAAAAAGTAAACAGCTTTGAATTATATAAGACAATATATTAGAAATTAAAATCCGATAAATAGCAATAAAGTAAACGATCAAAATAAATACATGAGATAGAATAACAAAGATAGATTACAACATTTGTGTAGAATAACACTTCCATTGAATAACTAGCTAATCACTAACTAATTAAACGCTTTTATTTAACTTACTCATGGATCCATAAAATCTTGCAACTTAAAATTTTAATACTTCTACCGTATCAATATGAATCAACCTTTGCACACTTGTTTATCTTCGATGACAATACGCTGTCATAAAAAAAAATTTACAAAAAAATTTTTTTTAAACGCTTTTATTATTACAAAATAACTTACTCTTGGATCCATCAAATCTGGCAACTTAAAATTTTAATACTTCTACCGTATCAATATGAATCAAACTTTGCACACTTGTTTATCTTCGATGACAATAGGTGTTTGTAAAAAAAATTACAAAAAAATTTCAAAAAAAATTTTAAAAATTTAAAAAACGCTTTAATTTAACAATTACCTAAAAAAAGTAACTAAAAATAAAAAAAATTTCCAAAAAAAACTACAAAAAAAATCAAAGAAAAGATTTATAAATATAAAAAAAATAAAAAAAAATAAAAAAAAAATTTTTAAGAAACGCTATTATTTAATTAATCACTTCAATACGCTAAGTTTAGAACGTAAGTACAAAATTGTCAAGTTGTAAACGCACTACCCACGCAAACTCCTCTCCTTATTAAATGGACTTTTTCATATAGACTACTCCCACAGCTTAGACTTGTCCAAAGCATTGTTACGTCACTTTTTCCTTTTACGGAATATTTTCACTATAGCTTTTTATATAGATTGTTGTTGTTTAGGTCATCAGCCCAAAGGCTGGTTTGACCCTGTAGAGGTTTTACTAAGTAAATTGAGGGTTGAGATGGTTTACCATTGCCTTCCTCACTGAGTGGAAAAGTACACTTATCAGCATGCTAGGCCCTCTGAAAAGCATATATTTTCCACTCTGCAAATGACACTTCAACTTCATTCACCACAGGGTCTGGCTGTATAATGAAATCCATTACTTTCAGATGAGATAACTCTGATTAGTGTCTCTTACACCTCTACCTCTTCTGTTCTTAAATGATTCAGTCATTTAATTGGCTGACCTTGTGATAAGAAAGAGAACTATTTATTTTAGCCCTGCAACTAACAGATCAAGTGTAAATAATTTGACACTCCACCTGTCTGTTATGGTCAACATAACATATAGATTATATAGATTATGAATACGAAAACCGTTTATTGGAATCTTTTGTAGTTTCTGACATCTGTGTGTGACGGACGAGTTGGCAAGGGAAAGTAATAAATGATAATTTCAAAAATTGCCACCCATTAAATATGTACAGATTTAAAACAAAGTTTTTTCATCATCGTTCTTGTTATTTTATAGCCACCCCTGGTGGATGATAAAAAAGTATGAAATAACTGATTTTGTATTTTTTTTTAACAGGACTCCGGCTCCTATGAAGATTTCATTAGGTGCTGATGTCCTAGCTTCTCCAGAGGGATCAGAAGTGATTCCAATTGACGAACCGATGGACCAACCAACACAACAGTAAGTACATATGAGGAGCATCCAAATAGTTTCTGGAATTTTTACAAAAAGATCTTGCTAAACCAGCGATAATATAGCCGAACTATAGACATAAATCTTACAAAAGAACCTTACTCATTTTTAATCTGCGCAGCTATCAGTGTCAATTACTCTCCCTTACTACCACTCTTGTGCTTAGCCTATAGTTGATTTCAAGTTCAGAATGCAGTACAGAAAAGTCCATAAGCAATGTATTTCATATAAGAGTTTGAGCGTAGATTTCATGTAAGAGTTTGACGAATCGTTGGACCAACCAACACAACAAAAAGTACTTATGAGGGGCATTCAAAAGTTTCTGGAATTTTCACAAGAAGTTCTCGCTAAACCAGCGATAATATAGCCAAACTATAGACATAAATCTTACAAAAGAACCTTACTCATTTTTAATCTGCGCAGCTATCAGTGTCAAGTACTCCGCCCTACTACCACTCTTGTCCCCAGCCTATAGTTGATTTCAAGTTCAGAATGCAGTACAGAAAAGTCCATAAGCAATGTATTTCATATATAAGTTTGAGCGTAGATTTCATGTAAGAGTTTGACGAATAGTTGGACCAACCAACAAAACAAAAAGTATTCAAAAGTATTTAAAACAAAAACTTATGAGGGGCATTCAAAATGTTTCTGGAATTTTCACGAGAAGTTCTCGCTAAACCAGCGATAACATAGCCGAACTATAGATATAAATCTTACAAAAAAACCTTGACTAATTTTCAATCTGCGCAGCTATCAGTGTCAACTACTGCCCTTTACTACTACTCTTGTGCTTAGCCCATAGTTGATTTCAAGTTCAGAATGCAGTACAGAAAAGTCCATAAACAATGTATTTAATATAAGAGTTTAAGCGCAGATTTCATGTAAGAGTTTGACGAATCGTTGGACCAACCAACACTACAAAAAGTACTTATGAGGGGCATTCAAAAGTTTCTGGAATTTTCACAAAACGTTCCCGCTAATCCACCGATAATATAGCCGAACTATAGACATAAATCTTACGAAAAAACCTTGACTCATTTTTAATCTGCGCAGATATCAGTGTCAAGTACTCCCCCCTACTACCACTCTTGTGCTGAGCCTAAAGTTGATTTCAAGTTCAGAATGCAGTAAAAGAAAGGTCCATAAGCAATGTATTTAATATAAGAGTTTAAGCGCAGATTTCATGTAAGAGTTTGACGAATCGTTGGACCAACCAACACTACAAAAAGTACTTATGAGGGGCATTCAAAAGTTTGTGGAATTTTCACAAAATGTTCTCGCTAATCCAGCGATAATATAGCCGAACTATAGACATAAATCTTACAAAAAAACCTTGGCTCATTTTTAATCTGCGCAGCTATCAGTGTTAAGTAATCCCCCCTTCTACCACTCTTGCGCTGAGCCTATAGTTGATTTCAAGTTCAGAATGCAGTACAGAAAAGTCTATAAGCAATGGTATTTCATATAAGAGTTTGAGCGTAGATTTCATGTAAGAGTTTGACGAATCGTTGAACATCACAACAAAAAATACTTATGAGGGGCATTCAAAAAGTTTCTGGAATTTTCACAAAAAGT
The DNA here is from genome assembly GCA_035578175.1 of Catonia carolina. Classification (NCBI taxonomy): domain Eukaryota; kingdom Metazoa; phylum Arthropoda; class Insecta; order Hemiptera; family Achilidae; genus Catonia; species Catonia carolina. The sequence continues at coordinate 51,818,877 of JAQMRL010000009.1, read as the reverse complement.
TCTCGCTAAACCAGCAATAATATAGCCGAACTATAGACATAAATCTTACAAAAGAACCTTGACTCATTTTTAATCTGCGCAGCTATCAGTGTCAATTACTCCCCCTTACTACCACTCTTGTGCTTAGCCTATAGTTGATTTCAAGTTCAGATTGCAGTACAGAAAAGTCCATAAGCAATGTATTTCATATAAGAGTTTAAGCGCAGATTTCATGTAAGAGTTTGACGAATCGTTGGACCAACCAACACTACAAAAAGTACTTATGAGGAGCATTCAAAAGTTTCTGGAATTTTTAAAAAACGTTCTCACTAAAACAGCGATAATATAGTCGAACTATGGACATAAATCTTACAAAAGAACCTTACTCATTTTTAATCTGCGCAGCTATCATTGTCAAGTAGCCTACTCCCCGCTTATACCACTCTTGTCCTGAGCCTATAGTTGATTTCAAGTTCAGAATGCAGTACAGAAAAGTCTATAAGCAATGTATTTCATATAAGAGTTTAAGCGCAGATTTCATGTAAGAGTTTGACGAATCGTTGGACCAACTAACGCAGCAAAAAGTACTTATGAGGGGCATTCAAAAAGTTTCTGGAATTTTCACAAAAAGTTCTCGCTAAACCAGCGATAATATAGCCGAACTATAGGCATAAATCTTACAAAAAAACCTTGACTCATTTTTGATCTGCGGTTTTGTATTTTTGATTAATAGGGCTGCGGGTCCTTCGGGAGGAATAGGAATTAATAGTCTCCAATTATACTAAACTTCTCAAGATCTACTGTAACAACCGCAGATGTTTCAACCAACACCTTAGTTAGTAAGTACATAAGTTAACCGTAAACGATACAGAATAATCATAAAAGAATGTTCCAACTGTATAAAATTAACAAGAAAATTTGATAAAAAAATCTGGTGTGAAACACTCACACAACTTTCTCTAGCTAATGCAAATAATGAACAATATAATCTAATATTAGTAATAAAACATTAAAAATAAACAAAAAATTAACCTCAATTAACTTAACCTTATTTTAATCATGAGTGAAAGACGTTAAATGAAAATCGACCTGTTTGGCTTAAAAATACGGAAAATCACTCTTTCACGCTAAACTAGGCTCTGTAGAGAAAAATGCTCTAAATAAAAGTTTTACATATTTTAATTTCCTATAAATTTTATTACAAACTCTTATTTGTCGTAAAATGCATACTAAGGCCGAAATCTTAAAAAATAGATTTTTCACACGTTTTCGTGAGAAAAAAAACAGAAAATCGCTAATTACCGCTAAACTTAAGCGTTGTACAAATAATGTTTGGAATTAAAATTGTAGGATTTTACATTCTCTACAACTTTAACTATATAAATTTTTACGCTAAAATGCATATTAAAGCCGTAATCTTAAGAAAACAATGTTTTTACGTGAAAACAGCCTCACCAAGAATTTCAGCAAAAATCGCGCCTACCTAATCTTATAGAGCATAAAAATTTAGTAAACCAGGCGATTTTTTAAAAAAATCGTAGGACCAGTTTTTGAGAAAATCGCAAAAAAATGAAAAATTACACGAATAAACTACTACTTCCGGTTGACCGATTTTGATGAAAATGTTTGTGTCGGATCCAGTAGTGGTATATAACTTAAGTTTTAAATTTCAAGTTTCGTTCTTGAGATATTCTGTTCACACAGACACACACACACACAGAGACCAATCGCTGAAAACATGTTTATTTGGGTTCAGGGGGTCTGAAAACGTGTAGATCCGGTGAAAACTCGATTTCGAAAATTCGACGTGAAAACAATAGGTTACTATCCTTCCTATTAATTCATATAGGCAAGAGAAAGTAAAAAGAATACAAATATTGACAAATTTTAAGAGATTGAAGAGATCGCTGCCCATTGACAGTACTCCAACCGTAATCATTAAGTTAGTTGATTATTTTTTAATTTTATTTTGTTTTCTTTAATTTTGACGTCTCATGATATCCCTACTCTAGAGTCGTTGCAGTCTTCGTATAGGGGCAGTTGGTAAATCTGGTGTGTCTTGGTCAACAATGAGATGGTTTTTGGATTATTAGGTTATATCGTTTTCAATCGTGTGTATGTGCGTAGGAACACATCGTTGTTGTATGGGACGTTTAAGTCCGTGTGTAGTGTATCGTTCGTTACGTAAAAGGGAGCACTAGTTATCTGTCTTAACAGTTTGGACTGAAAGCGTTGTATTTTCAAAATAACCGACGGTTTGGCACAACAGTAAATATGGCTGCTATACATCCAAACGGGTCTAACACCTTATAAACTAGTAGTTTTAAATGAAGTGGGAGTTTAGAAGATCTGGAAATCAACGAATACAGTTGTTTACGTCTAGCGTCCAAAGTTTTTCGCGTTTCGTTAACATGTTGGTTCCAAATTAGTCTTGTATCGATGTAGAGACCAAGATACTTTATTCTGTCATGTTGAGGAAGTGGCACACCATACAAGTAGATTGGAGGACAAAGTTGTTTTCGTGGCGGAAACATGACTTTTACAGTTTTAGTAGCGTTAATTTTAGTCCTCCAGTTTTGAAATCACAATTCAAGAGTATACGAGTTAAAACAGCTTATTTAAAACGTTTGTTATGTTGTTGAAATTTTTAAATTATGAAACTTGATTCGACGTATACCATAAAATGGGATGAATAGCAACAGTTTTAAACTTTGACAATAAATATTTACACATACCATATATGGCATATGGATGTAAACTTGCATGCATGGTTTTTGCAACAGGAAAACCGGGTCATTTTTTACTTTCTCTTACCTATATGAATATATAGGAAGGAAAGTAAGTTATTGTTTTCATGTCGATTTTTCGAAATCGAGTTTTCACCGGATCTATACGTTTTCGGACCCCCTGAACCCAAAAAACATGTTTTTAGCGATTGGTCTGTGTGTGTGTATGTGTGTCTGTGTTTGTATACAAAATATCTCAAGAACGGAACATCGTACGAACTTGAAACTTAAGTTACACACCACTACCGGACCCGACACGAACATTTTAATCAAAATTGGTCAACCGGAAGTAGTAGTTTATTCGTATATTTTTTCACTTTTTTGCGATTTTCTCAAGAACTGGTCCTACGATTTTTTTTAAAAATCGCCTGGTTTACTCAATTTTTTAATCTCTACAAGATAGGGTAGGCGCCATGTTTGCTGAAATTCTTAATGAGGTGTTTTTACGTAAAAAAGTTTTTTTTTAAGATTACGGCTTTATAATGTATTATAGCGCAAAAATGTAATATAAATGTAATAAAAAATGTAGAGAATTTAAAATTCTACAACTTTTGTTTCAAACATTTTTTTTGTATAACGCTTCGTTTAGCGGTAATTAGCGATTTTCTGTTTTTTTCTCACGAAAACGTGTGAAAAAAATTTTTTCTAAGATTTAGGCCTTAGTATGCATTTTACGACAAAAGTGTATATAAATAAATTTATAGGAAATTAAAATATCTACAACTTTTATTTAAAAAAAATTTCTCTACAGAGCGTAGTTTAGCGTGAAAGAGTGATTTTCTGTATTTTTAAGCCAAACTGAGGTTGATTTTCATTTTGCGTCTTCCAGGCATTATTAAAATAAGATTATATTTTTAGAGATTAGTTTTTTCTTTATATCTAATGTTTTATTTAAAATTTCAGCCTTAGTATACATTTTACGACAAAAGTGTGCATAATCAGATTTATACGAAATTAAAAGATCTACATCTTTTATTTAGAGAATTTTTCTCAACAGAGCTAGTTTAGCGTGAAAGAGTGATTTTCCGTATTTTTAAGCTAAACTGAAGTTGATTTTCATTTTGCGTCTTTCACTCATGATGAAAATTAGGTTATGTTTATTGAGGTTAGTTTTTTGTTTATTTCTAATGTTTTGTTACTAATGTCAGGATGTATTGTTAATTTTTTGCATTGGCAAGAGAAAGTTGTGTGAGTGTTTCACACCAGATTTTTTTCTTCTCATCCTGATGCTGGAATATTGATAAACGCTAAAAATATGAAACTGAATTGTAACAAGGTAGATTGAAATTAGCTAAATTTTAGTGTACAATACGTTAAAATTGAATAAGCGCTTTTGAAGAAAGAAGGCTCCAAACTCGGGTATCTATAATTAATAAATCGACAGTAGTCCAAGGAACTTGGTATTTTTTTGTGTAAAATAAGATGGACCCTGGTTGTTTTTACAAAACTAGCTAATTTTTAACACATTGTATTAATGTAACTATGGCTATGTTTGCAATAATGATTAGTAGACATAATGGACGCAACGATGCACTACCTACAAGATGGCATGCATAACTAAAATTGTCGTTTTTTGAACTATTGTTGTTTTTACTAAAACCTCTTCAATTGAATGTCATTCTGACACGCCCTAATTATAAAACAAATAAAATGAAAAAATTTGGTGTGAAACACTCACACAACTTTCTCTTGCCAGTGCAAATAATTTAAACAATATAACCTAACATTAGTAATAAAACATTAGAAATAAACAAAAAACTAACCTCAATAAACATAACCTAATTTTCATCATGAGTGAAAGATGCAAAATGAAAATCGACCTGTTTGGCTTCAAAATACGGAAAATCATTCTTTCACTCTAAACTAGGCTCTGTAGAGAAAAATTCTCTAATTAAAAGTTGTAGATCTTTTAATTTCCTATAAATATGAATATATATACTTATGTCGTAAAGAGCATACTAAGGCCGAAATCTTAAAAAAATCGATTTTTTACACGTTTTCGTGAGAAAAAAAAGAAAATCGCTAATTACCGCTAAACTAAGCGTTTTGCAAAAAACTGTTTGAACTAAAAGTTGTAGAATTTTACATTCTCTACAACTTTTATTATATAACGTTTTGCGCTAAAATGCATATTGAAACCGCAATCTTAAAAAGAAAATGTTTTTACGTGAAAACAGCCTTACCCAGAATTTCAGAAAACATGGCGCCTACCTTATCTTGTAGAGAATAAAAAGTTTAGTAAATAACGCGATTTTTAAAAAAATCGTAGGACCAGTTTTTGAGAACATCGCAAAAAAATGAAAAATTACACGAATAAACTACTACTTCCGGTTGACAGATTTTGATGAAAATGTTCGTGTCAGGTTCGGTCGTGGTATGGAACTTAAGTTTTAAGTTTCAAGTCCGTACGATGTTCCGTTCTTGAGATATTTTGTACACACACACACAGACCAATCGCTAAAAACATGTTTTTTGGGTTCAGGGGGTCTGAAAACGTATAGATCCGGTGAAAACTTGATTTCGAAAAATCGACATGAAAACAATACTTTCCTTCCTATATATTCATATAGGCAAGAGAAAGTAAAAAATAAATGACTTTTGCAAACAGACTTTTCATGCATACGAGTATATTTTATATTTATGTTTAGATTTTTCATACACTTTAACCAGTGCAAGATCATTAGGTTGCAGGCAAATACTGAATTCCAGTTCTTGAAAGATACTAAACTTAGTTGTGGTTATTTAGATCATCAGCTGAAAGGCTAATTTAAACCTGTTGAGAATTTATTAAGTAAAATGAGGAGTGAGATGGTGTACATTTGCCTTCCTTACTGAGTGAAAACGTATGCTTATCAGCATGCCAGACCCACTGAAATCTTTTATATTCCACCCTAAAAAAACCCTTTACTTCATTCGCCAAAGGGTGTGGCTATCTAATGAAATTGTTTACTTTCAGAAGAGCTAATTCTGACTAGTGTCTTTTACACCTCTACCTCTTCTTTTCTTAAATTCTTCAATTAGGCTGACCAGTGATAAGAAACAGAACTATTTGTTGAGTATAGGAGTATAGGACATGTCAGCTATAACACCAGCTATACACATAAGAATCACACAATGTATCACTACTATCAAGAAAGAAATTCTTTTATGCTATAAAAAGTTTCACCGATCAAGTAATTTTTCAGATTCTTTTTAAAGGAATTCAAACCCTTACAACATTTTAAAAATTGAGGTAATTTATTCATGAATTTTCTCCCTGCATGAGTAGGTTTTTTTCAAACAATTTTGTGGAGTGATTAGCCACATAACAATCATTTCTGTTTCTCGTGTTATGGTTGTGAACATTGAAATTCTGCATATAATTATTTTTCTTAACATACATAATCATTTCAAAAATGTAGAGAGAGGGAACTGTAAGCAATTTAAGCTCCTTCAATAGTGGCCTGTATGAGGTTAACTGGTTAGCTCCAACTATACACCTAATAGTTTTCTTTTGAATTTTAAAAACCCTAATCATATAACCCGTGCTAAAATTACCCCATACTAAGATACCATAACGGATATAAGACAGATTTAGGCCATGATAAGCTGCCATCAGTAATTTTTTATAATTTAATCTGGCAATTAGTTTTAGTGCAAATACCCCAGATGATATTTTACAACAAACTTGATTGGTATAGAAATTCCAAGACAAAAATTTATCTAGAGATACTTCTAGGAACTTCACTGTTTCTAAATGCTCTAAACTATTATTATGTTTATGTTTGTTTTGTACAATTATGTTATGTTAATTACTCATAACAGGCAGGTAAATTGTTAAATTATTTGCACTCGATCTGCTAGTTCCAGAGCTACAAATATAGTCGTGTTTCTTATGATATAGTCACACAATTATATCACTGAAGCATTTAGAAACAAAAGAGGTAAAGGTATAAAAAAAGAGTAATCAATTTCACTACCAATGTATTGTAATGTATTATAATGTAATGACAGTTCAGAGGGCCTGGCACGCTGAGAAGCGTACATTTCCACTCAGTGAGTAAGGCAATGGTAAACCACAACTCCTCGTTACCCTTAGTAAATCCTTTAAAGGTTAAAATTCCCTTTTGGCTGATCACCTTAACAATAAACGTAACACAGTAATGTTACCATATCATCCTATACGTACTTTATTATCTTGTTACTTAAGTTGGATAGGGCTAGATCTAAAGAAATTATTCATACATTAACATGATATTTTCAATTTTTATGATTGCAGTTAAGAACCGGCCAACCCGCAATTCCAGCTATAAAAATAATTACAGAAAATTCCTCGGATTCACAGTAAAATAATTATAACTCCATTTATAACTTTAAATATCCTCAGATGAAATACGATGGACATTCAGTAGTTAACGAGACAAATTGAAGATGTCTACTGAAAAACCAGACAAGTGCCAAAACCATAATTTCAAGAAAACAGAAAAAACTGTTTATAAGTGTCAGTTTGTAATTAAATGCTGTTCTTTATAACTGAGTTTAAAAAGTTCATCTATATAAACAGTGATTTTCAGTAATTTTTCAATTGAAATGGAATAACATTCATTTATTGTTTTATTTTTATAGTAATGTTTTGAGAAGTAGTTAAGTGCCAAGGGGTATTTCACCAATAAACCAGTTAAGTACCTGTTGCGAAAAACATACAATGATGGCAAAAGTCAAATAAATACACAGTGATTATTATGTATATTATTTATTTATTTAATTATTATAATTAATTTGTGTGATAAAATACAGTTCACTCTTAATCTAGAAAAGAGTAAGTTAAAACATAAAAAACCAGTAAAATATTAAAATAAATTCTAATACATGTTTTTAAAATATGGTCTTGTACAAATTCTGTTAATATTTGAGAAAATAAACGAAGCAGATAGTACTGATTAATAAAAATATTCACAAAACAAATTTTTTACTTAGTAATTTTCATGTAAAATGGTTGAATGCTTTACAAAATGGTTGGCACTTAACTGGTTCTTCAATGAAATGGTGGGTGGACATTCCTGTCTGCAATCTTTGTGAAGCTTCTGTAAACACAATATTAACATTTGGCACATGCCTTGTTTATGGGAGTATTAGCCTTTACACATAGCTTGTTTTTTAATGAACAAGGAATTTTTTGAAATTTTTGGCACTTGCCTGGTTTTTCAGTGGACGTCTTCAATTAGTGTAGAGAAAAACGATTCATTCAACAACAGAGAGACTTTATAATACAGTAATCCGTTGGTATCCGCGGGTTTAGCATCCGCAGGTTTCAGTTATCCGCGGATTTTATCCGTGGACCTAAAACCTTAAAATACACTCCGTTATCCCACGTTGTGTATACCGTACTTGGTGGGAAGTGGGGAAGTCATACAATTCCAAAAACATGTGTCACCCTACGTGTTTGAATAACTGTTTTGGCGTTCGTATAATATTGAGTCACACACTAGTATGGCGACGGCCGCCATTAGTCAAGCTAGATTTCCACGTACTGTACGTAGCGAGCGCGTCACCGGGTCAGTATAACCCCCACCCACAACTACCATACGTACGCCCAAGCGCCATACTGTAATTTCTCTGTACGTTTTCCTTCATGTGTCAGTCTAAATTCTTCGACGATCCTGAAACGAAGCTAAGCATTTCTTCACAAACCATCAACGAGATCCTCAGCATTGCAACGCATTGGCTGACCACGTGTTGGATCCAGTCATGGAAAGGAATCCATTTAAAAGAGGACTCCAGGAGCTGATGATACCATACGAAGAAGTTCACAAGGAGTTTGAAAAGAAGAAGAAGCAAAGAGCCATAAACTAACTATTTTAAAGCAACTTAAATTTTTTATGCGTACATTACTTTATTTATTAAATATTTATAGATTATAATAATAAAACTATTATAACACTTAAACACTTGAACACTATTAAACACTTAAAACGACTACAGGACTTTATCTTTAGAACCTAACCCCCATCTTTTCGTTCATATAAGGTATCATTATCCGCGGTTTTACTAACCGCGGTAACCATCCGGAACGTAACCCCCGCGGATAACGAGGAATTACTGTACTAGTTTTTAAGGAACTTTTCATTAACGTTAACGCCACTCCGATTTCTGTTGATTTTTCCACTTCTACATTACACAAGTGTTCCGGCCAGCCTACTCAGTCATAAATTATAAATTTTTTGTTAAGTTATAGCCTATCGGTTGGGCAAGCAACTTTGTACGGAGATCAGCTGAACGAAATCTACTGTGTGTTCCTGTTCAAACTCACGCCTACCCTCGTCAAAAATGAAAAGTTTTCTCTTCATTTTGAAATTTAAATTTAAATTTTATTTGAAGCCGGAATCAAAGAGGGTGGTTATTAATAATCTACTATTCCCGATCACAAATGAAAGGGCTGATTTAAAAAATCAGATTTTTATTTAAAAATGAACGATTTTCAAAATTCACAGATTATAAACTCAATTTGTTAACTACTTTTAATTTTTGTTTGTTAATTTAAAAATAATTTTCATTTATTTGTGGTAAATATGAATTGGATTCAGAAGGTTATGGTTAACATTGTTTAACAACGTTAATGAAAATTTCAATTTTTAAGTATTTGAATACCAATTCTACTAAATATGTTCTGTTAATAATTTGTTAAATATTTTATTGTACCAACATCATTATCAATCATTTCGTCATCATAAGTGGTAAGATGTTTTTTCTAACTAAACAAAAGTAAATATATTTTTTCAAAATTTAATTTCTGAATTATTTTTATGTAGTAACAATTTTTTTCTTTAAACAATAATATTTTTAATATTAGTTAAGTTTTTTATTATTTATATTTAATAAGTTTAAGTTTGAGTTATTTATTTATTTATTTATATAATTTAATTAAGTTATTTTTAAGGGCCATTATGTTTTAGTGCTTTCGTTTGTTCATCAATTTAAAGAAAAACTTAAAAAAATATTTTTTTCTTTTCTTGAACTTATTTTGTTCTTTAATCTTTCCTGAATAAGAATTCATATTTATTTTGTGTCAATTTATTACATAAAAAAGAAACAAATTGAAATATGACCATATGTCATCACACAATTTTCTTCTTCTTTGTAAAAATTTAGGCATATTGAACGTTTTGTAGCTCAGCAACAAAAAAAAATAATTATTTTGAAAGTTCGCTCTTTTATCTACGTAGCTCACTTTTTAGCCACGCAAACCGGCACTGTGTAATGAAGTATAGTGGCTCTGATCGTGTTTTGTGTGTTTGCGTGATATTTTTTTGTTATTACACAGTTACACAGTGTTTTACCGGAAATTTGTTTTCTCAATTCAAATGTTTGCTGGAAACAAAATAACTTTAGTTGTAGAGCTCCTAAAAACATAATTTCTTTTTGTTTTGTTTGGAATTTTGTCCTCTATGACATGAAGCATGGAAGTCTTTCATGGATTCCACAGTTTTATTTTTATTAATTTTTTTGTTTAGCAATGATCGCAAAAATCTATTAATTTTAATTGTTTGTTTATATTATATATGTTCTGTAAATACCAAGAAATAACTGATGCACCTTTTCACAGAGCTTGTTTTTAGCTTTCATTAAAACAAATTCAGTAAATCACATAAGTGGTTCAAAAGATATTTTGTTTCCAGTACATGGCTTATTTTTCAATCCCACCACACTTTTGGCGGCTGAGGGATGACATTTTGGGCCAAAAATTGGAAAAAGGCTTTTTGAAATAAGTGTCTTACCAAATAGTTAAGTTTGTCAGTAGTAAAAGATAGAAAATAATTTTTTTGTTATCTTTCCCTCTTAAGTCAATTTCGTTCCCTATGACATTTTTTGTTTGTTTGTAGTGACAGTTTTTAGTAGTAATTAAAATTTTTAATAGTTTTTATTTAAATTTAAACGTTTTCCACGCAGCTGAGTTTAGCCGGACAATGCTCTTTGGTTAACGATTCACTGGAGTACAAAGTGAAGGTGTCATTTGCAGGGTGGAAAAAAGAAGCATACCAGAGAGCCTGGCATGCTGATAAGTACACTTTTCCACTCAGTGAGAAAGGGAATTATAAACCACCTCACTCCTTGTTTTATTTAGTAAAGCCTCCAGTGATTCAAACCAGCCTTACGACTGATGTTCTAAACAAAACACCCAATTTCGTTCTTGATATGTTATGTTCACACACACGCACACACTCACACTCTCAGACAAATGCTTAAAATATTTTTTGGGTTCAGGGCGCCAAGAAATGTGTATTTTCAGTGCAAAATCAATTTAAAAATATCTACATGGAAACAATACTTCCTTGTCATATATACTCATACAGGGCAAGAGAAAGTAAAGATATATGAAAAAAAAACAACTAATTATAGTTTGTCAAATCTGAATTGGCGGGCCTAGCTAAAGAGTTGTGATCATACCGCTTTTCGTTCCTAACCAAAAATCTACAAATAATGTGACAAAAAATGAGTGAAAATTGTTTATCTATTTTTCTCAATTAAAAAAATGAAACGGTTAAACAGTAAGTGGTCTTAGGAAACATCCTGTACTTGTGTAGCTATTCGAGTTTATGCGCCAATTCAGTTCCGAAAAGACTTGTACTTATGTACCCAATGTTGCCAAATACGTATATCTTCAAAAAGTGTCAATATTATTAAATGAAACGTTTTCTCTACATTCATTTGTCTCGTTAATAATTCGTCTCTTTTAAACTCGCTCATAGAAATCTGACTTATCTCCGACCAGGACTTCGTTAAATTCATTTTAAAACCAACGTTTTTAATTCATACATGAAACTAAATACACCGTTCATCTTCATCACGAGATTTTAATCTAACGTGAAATTTCAAAATTTAATTTGTTTTAGTTCTTTCTAATTCACGTTGTCATTGTGAATTTTGAACATATTTTTTGCAACTTTACTTTTTTGTTATTAACATTTGTTTGTAATGTAAATTTATTTGAAGTGAAAGCAAAGGTTGTATGCTCATATCACGTTCGTTCTGTTATAATGATTTGATTAACGCCGCATTGAAAAGGCTGATTGTAAATAAATGAGCTAAATAAAAAAAACTTTATGATACACAGTGATTTTTTAGTCCTGTTACCCAATTGTTAATGTCTGGTAATTTTTTTCTAAGAAAGGGATATTTTGTTTTGTGACACAAAGTTGGTAGCCCTACTCAACCGGTATAGATACGACAGTTTGAGTTGATTCTCCTTGAGTTGCGTAAAATTTTGTGCTGTTTCCAGTTGTGTTACGAACAGAATGTCTTTTACCCTAGAACAACGGGTTTTCATTCTTGAACAATATTTTGCTACAAAATCGTATACGAGTTTAAAAGAATCATTTCAAATTAAATTTTTTGGTGTTCCTCCACTCTATTCTAGTCAATTTCTAGGCTAACTAACTGATTTTTAGAGGCAGGTATTGTTTGCAGCAGAAAACGTAGTGGTCGACCAACTCTCTTGACAGATGACGTTAAGAGAATGTTAAAACAAGATTGCTCAATTCTCCATGGAAAAGTTTACAAAACCTTTCCTCGCATGTTGATTTGTCAAGTTCGAGTGCTCAGAAAGCTGCTAAAAAATTGAAATTGTATCCGTATCACATACGATTAGTTGTAGAGCTTCAGCCTCCAGATTTAAACAAGAGATTGTTTTAGGATAAAAGACATTCCGTTCGTAGCACGACCAGAAATGGCAGAAAATTTTACACAGCTTAAGGAGAATCAACTCACACTGCCATATCCATACTGGTTGAGTAGGGCTACCAACTTAGTGTCACAAAACAAATTACTTTTTTTAGAAAAATATTACCAGATATTAACAATTGGGTAACAGGACTAAAAAATCTACCGGTATTATTTAAAAAAAAACCTTTTCGACGTGAGACAACGCGTCTGTTTACAAAGGTTCTGTTAACATTTTTTTTGTTGGACATATATTTCAATATGTTTTGAATTAAAGTAGTTTGTTTTAAATCCATTTTGGGTGTCAGATTATGATTTATTTTTCTACCATTTTGAACCGGCACAGATTTTTCTACAATCTCACCCTCGCAGTATTTAATACGAGACTTGACTATCATTTGAGCTACGTTAGTTGTTTTTCACTGGGATTTCCACAACCCCTGGGTCCAGTTTCAGATTCTGGCTGGATTCAAAAAATATCGTGGATGGTGGATGCCCCCATACTTATTTGAGTTTTAGCGTCTTCGTGGGGTGAGCCGTTTTTCCCGTTTTATTTGTTTTGGGGCGGGCCACTTTTGGAATTCTCCCGGTGGAGAATTACAACAGTGTTTCGTCCGCTCCGAAGTCTGGTGAAGGGGGAGGGTTCGGTTTTCGCCGCGAGGCGTTGTAACTTAGATAAATTTTTTTAGTTGTTTTTTAACTAAAAAAAGAGAGTAGTGTCGTTTCGACACACGCTACAGCTCACAAAGATTGGTGCTTTCGCCGTGCTTTGTGCTTCTACATCATAACACTACGAGGTTGGTTTAGGCTCCTTGTGTTCACAAAGGCCTTACAAAAATTGGTGAAGACACCGTGTCGTGTCATTCTTTTCACCTTACAATATTCATATAAGCAAGAGAAAGTAATATCGACAACACACCACAACACGTTCTCATTTACTCTCTATTCCAAAACGACATTACGAGAAAGAATCAAATATACTCCGAAATTCTGTTTGTACGATAGTGGCGTGAACAAAGAGTGTATGGCGTCTGAAATTCAACGATGGGTATACTTAGAAGAAATTCCACTGCTATAAAACCATCTTTACATTACCCCATCTTTAGTAATTAACACGATGTCAGAGCATGAAGTACCGATGTTCGTTGCACAAAGAATTACGAGGCATATTTTAAAATTTCACCGCTGCAGCAATGCGGTCGGTATTTGACGCATGCTCGCTGTTCACCTCTTTCTATTGGTAAGCCAATAGAATAGACACCATGTAAGAAAGTGGAGGTTTAGCGTCTCCGGCATTTTGTTTTTTGAAATAGAAGTTGATTGTTGTAGTTTTAATAGTGTTTGTGGTATACTGTTCGCCAACTACGGCGGTATGTAGGGAGGGTAGCGGGACAGAGAGAGAATGTGTTGCGTCCGCCGTTCCCCTCACTCATTTCAATCAGTGCACGGTGTTCAAGCACAATAGTGACAATACGCGGTACGGTAGGGCACTCTGCCGGCCAGTTTCGTTCACTTCACCCTAACAAGCTCATTTTTCATCAAAAAATTTTGAAAATATTACTTTCGCTTCCTATTGGATCTTATTACACTAAAAATGTTATTATTATAACTGATATTTATATAAGATACGCTCGTACAAAGTTAGACGTTTAAATCTCATCCCATTTTTTGCGTAGGCCTTATCACATAGGCTAATATAACTTCTTTTCCAGGATTACATAATATGCGTTTTATTATTTTGTTAAAAAATATAAAATTTTATCTGTAATTAGATGTATGTAGGGCAAAAAGAGAAATAATAAACGAGCTTAAAAAAATCACTTTTTGAAAGGAATTTAAAGATAGATCATCGTGTCTGGTGTCTCCTTCCTGTTAATATTCCAAGAAGCTGAATCAATTTTAATAGTTGTGAATTTTATACGAAACATACGTCAAATTTTAGAAATCTACACACGCACAATATCAGTTGGTTGATATTTTAACAAAAAGAACCGTATAGTAAATATAATAGAATGAGGTTATGACGTACCTTTCTTTTTGGCCTGTCAAAACTTATGGTAGGTACATCATTTAGAAAAAAACTTATTGCCTATTACCCTAAAATGAATCGCAAACATTTTTCCCGTATTTTGTGCGCGCGGAACTAATTTTGACGGGGTGTGGCTTTCGACAGCGACACCAATGTCAAAACGATTACCGCATGAACACAACACAATGAGTAGTGAGTACTACTTTAGAGGCAGCCGGTATCAGGCTACGACGCTGTGGTGGGGGAGCTACTTACAGCGCATGTTTGGCCCGCATGCCACCGCAGTTGGTTATATTTATACAACAAGTGATTAGATTAGCTTCGCCCTCGACCAATGAGTGAGTTGCTTGGTAAGTGATCGATTGACCAATGAGAAAGTTTTAAAATAGATAATGAATAGGAGTTGGGTGTTGATTATCAGGGAGGGATGTAATAAATAGTTATCTCAATTCTAGTTCTCTGTCTCTGCCATTGTGTGTTTTTCATCAGATCACGTGATGTGATAGTAAGATTGTTTGACCAATGAGGGTACACCGTTTTAATTATCGCTTCTACCACTAATAAGTTACAGACCAACCATGACGCACCGTTTTTTGTGTCATTTCAAAGGTAAAATATATGTTTACAAAACTGCTAGATTTATTTATTTATTCTTTTTTTATGACCACAAATGATCACTTTAGTCTCTTTGGTTAGTTCTTTTTCTTCGGCAGTTTATTTCCCTCTCATTTCTTTCCTGCCAATACCTCTTCATTCTGTCGGATCTTGCGTTTCTCAATTCGCCTTAACAAACCTGTTCTTTTCGTTTAATTGTTCTTACTGATAAAATTTTGTTTCTATCATTAATTTTTTCTTTATAAACCGATGTGCGATCTTTGACATCAGCAATTGTTAGATTTAATTCTGTTCTGTCTTTTTTATTTCTTCAAGCCAAGGAATTGTAGCTCCTTCTGTTTTTGCACACATGAATTTTTCTATAATTTTTCTTAATAATCGGTTTTCTGGAGTTCTGAGGATATGCGAAAAGAAAGAAAGTCTCTATTTGCGCATTGCATCTGTGATTGGTTCTATTTCTTTATAAATTTGTTCTCTTTGTAAAAGTCTGTGCTGGTTGTCAACTATGTGTTTCTTGTTTATGCAGGTTCTAATCCTTCTTTCTATTTTTCTGATTGTTTCTTTTATTCCGTTTCCATCAATACTGAAGAGGGTTTCACTGCCGTACATTGCTTGTGATCTTAGAACTGCTTTGTAGTGTTTAAGTTTTGTGTGAATGGAAAGACATTTTTTGTTGTAATTGTTTTGGTAATTTGCTGTCCTTTGGAAAGTTTAAAAATTCTCTCATTCCATGCTGCCCTATCATTAAGATTGTATGTGATTGTTTCTCCAAGATTTAAAACTCTCTACAATGTCGATAGGATTCCCAATAATATTTATTTTGTTTATACATAACCGGTCTATCATCATAAATTTCGTTTTTTCGTAAGAAAGTTTCAATCCAATCCTTCCTGCAATTTCTTCTAAAGATGTTATTTGTTGTCGTGTTTCTTCAACTTTGTTCGCAAGGAAAACCAAGTCATCTGCGAAACCTAGGCAGTTAAGTTTGATGTTATCTCTAGGACGACCAACTTGTATGTTTTCAGGAAGACGCTAAATAAATCTGGTTTGTTTTTGGGAGTTTTTGTCCTTTTTATCTGCCCACCAGTTTTTCATTCTTTGTGAGAATTCAGCTTTTCTTTGTTCACTCCATTTTGTCCCGGTTCTTGGAGCTTTGTCTCTGGTTTAACCTCCCCATTTTTAACTTTCGTCCTAAAATTGTCTCTTATGAGAATTTCTTCTTTGGTGATTTTGGCCAATTTTATTATTATTATCAAATAAAATTTCAAGCAGTCGACCGTGCGCACAGGTTAGTTGTCAGTGGTAGTTCGTAAAAATATACCGGCAAATCGAGTCCATAATATTAACTGTGTCCTGCGAAGGCAATGGTAAATTATTTTCACAAAGCCCTTCAAGATTGTTTATCAGATTTAATTGCAACCATTCAACCGTCTGTGAACAGCATATATAATAATAATAATAATAATAATAATAATAATAATAATAATAATAATCTGCCCATAACAGACAGGTGGAGTGTCAAATTATATACACTCAATCTGTTCGTTGCAGGGCTAAAATAAATAGTTCTATTTCTTGTCACATGGTCAGCCAATTGAATGACTGAATCATTTAAGAACAGAAGAGGTAGAGGTGTAAAAGACACTAATCAGAGTTATCTCCTCTGAAAGTAATGAATTTCATTATACAGCCAGACCCTGTGGTGAATTAAGTGAAATTGTCATTTGCAGAATGGAAAATATGTGCTTTTCAGAGGGCCCAGCATGCTGATAAGCGTACTCTTCCACTCACTGAGGAAGGCAATGGTAAACCACCTCACTTCTCGTTTTACTTAGTAAAACCTCCACAGGTTCAAACCAGCCTTTCGGCTTATGACCTAAACAATAATAATAATAATAATAATAATAACAATAATAGCTTTTTTATTAGTCTCCTTTAAAATTACATAATATTTTTTTACTTTACAGTGAGTAGATACATTACATAGTAGATACATTATAATATCTATAATAATAATTAATTATATTACCTAAAACAAATAATTTTTATAATTTTTAACTTTAATGTCCAAATACAATCATAATCACTTTTTTTTATAAGTATTTAGGAACTAGGCCAATTTTTGGGCACAGGCCTCTCCTAGAATTTCTTTTTCAGTAAAAGAGCTAGCTGGTCGGTGCATAAACCTGAATAAACTGTAGTATCGCTTGATTTTGTCTAATACTGAGGGTAAAGTTCTATCTGATATAAGTTTGAATTCTAAATTTCATTTATATATGGTGAATATATATGGTGAATGAGAGCAAAATAATTGGTATATTTCACGTTTCAAATTTAAAAGAATTTATAAATTAGGCTAACATAAAAATATGTGTAAATAAATATGTTACTAATAATAATTCATATGTTTAATAAATTCCTATGGATGTTAATTATTTAGAATAATGTTTGTATTATGTGTTTAAGATTTATATGTATGTTAATTGTTTAGAATAATGTTTGTATTATATGTTTTAGATTTTCCGTTGTGAACTTTTTATTTTCATAATTAGGATTAATTATTTCTTTTAGTAGTTTTGTTATAAGTTATGATTTGTTTTGTTAACATAAAAAAAAGAACTACAAGATTTTATTTATTAGAATATTTGGATGTATGCAAATTCATAATATAAATTTTAATTTCATAATTATTACAATTAAATTGATTTTGAAAATTTTTTTTAAGCCAGCAGAATAATGTAGCAGCCAGTTATGAGGGTTCATTATTATAAAGCATCATATGATATTATAAAAATAAAAATAATTTAAAATTTTCAAAATAAATGTAATTTAAGTTATTAAAATATTATTAAATTGTTAAGAATAAATATTATATGTTATTCCAAATTTTAATCTAATATTATGTAAAAATAAATTAAATAAATTTAATTATTTTTTATAACAATAAAAAGTTGAAGAAGAAATAAAGAAGGGAGTCGGTGGCTGGTAACCGATAGAGGAAGTTGTGTTTTTATTTGCTCTAGCCTAATTAATGATTTGCTCAAAATAACTGCACGCTACAGTGGAGAGATCACTTGAATGCTAGTTTTTGATGAAGTGGGGAACAGAAAAGCTTGTCCTATCTACGGACAAGCTTTCCTGTTTCATTCAATTGCTGATGAAGTATTTTTTTACTTTCTCTTGCCTATATGAATATATAGGAAGGAAAGTATTGTTTTCATGTCGATTTTTTGATATCGAGTTTTCACCGTGTAGTAATGTTGAAATGAATAAAAATTATAATTAAAGTTTTACATCGACGAATATAATTAAATTATTAAACTGTCTTGTCTGAATATTCATCGTGTTGCCCCGTTCAAGGGAAATTCAAATGAATGGATATGTGATGCCAATATCAACTCTTTTGTGCCCCACGTTAGCTCTTCCAATCACTGCACTTCACCCATCTGTTTCCATCTGTGGCTCTTCCAATCACTGCACTTCACCCATCCGCTCACTCTTGAGTCATTCAATTGAATTTTGATTATTTAAATTGTTTTAATGTTTGACGTTCTTGTTATTTAATTTTGATACTTTTTATTATAAATATATTTATAAAATTATAGTTCTTGATATTTAATATTGAATACTTTTTAATAGTTATTTAAATAGCTTCATTATTTTGTTCGTTCGCATCGACCTACGACATTATGTACTGTACATAGACTGCTATGCTACAACCGGATCTATACGTTTTCCGACCCCCTGAACACAAAAAACATGTTTTTAGTGATTGGTCTGTGTGTGAACAGAATATCTCAAGAACTTAACATTGTACGAACTTGAAACTTAAGTTACATGCTGCTACAGGACCCGACACGAACATTTTCATCAAAATCGGTCAACCGGAAGTAGTAGTTAATTCGTGTAATTTTTCACTTTTTTGCGATTTTCTCAAAAACTGGTCCTACGATTTTTTTTAAATTGCCCGGTTTACTCAATTTTTTATTCTCTACAAGATAGGGTAGGCGTCATGTTTGCTGAAATTTTGGGTGAGGCTGTTTTCACGTAAAAGTATAGTTTTTTTTTAAGATTACGGCTTTAATATGCAATTTAGCGAAAATAATTATATAATACAAGTTGCATAGAATTTAAAATTCTATAACTTTTATTTCAAACATTTTTTAGTATAACGCTTAGTTTAGCAGTAATTAGCGATTTTCTGATTGTTTTCTCACGAAAACGTGTGAAAAATCTTTTTTTTTAAGATTTCGTCTTTAGAATGCATTTTACGACAAAAGTGTACATAATAAATTTTATAGGAAATAAAAAGATCTACAAATTTTATTTAATGAATTAATCACTACAGAGCCTAGTTTAGCGTGAAAGAGTGATTTTCTGTATTTTGAAGCCAAACTGAGTTCGATTTTGATTTTGCGTGTTTCACTCATGATTAAAATAAGGTTATGTTTTTGAGGTTAGCTTTTTGTTTATTGCTAATGTTTTATTACTAATGTTAGGTTTATTGTTAATTATTTGCACTGGCAAGAGAAAGTTGTGTGAGTGTTTCACACCAGATGTTTTTGTTTATGGATGTACCTGTTATTAACGGGAATCAATGGATAATTCTTGCTATATTTGCAAAACCTGCTCCTATTGACAGTACGCAGTGAAAGTGTGCTACTACGTATTATGTATCGTGTAGGATAATGTCAATATTGAGGAATTTGCTAGGATAGCTCCTGTTAAACCGCCTATAGTAAATGTTGTTGTTGTTTAGATCAACAGCCGAAAGGCTGGTTTGAACCTCTAGAGGTTTTACTAAGTAAAACGAGGAGTGAGGTGGTTTACCATTGCCTTCCTCACTGAGTGGAAAAGTACACTTATCAGCATGCCGGGCCCTCTGAAAAGGACATATTTTCCACTCTGTAAAAGACACCTTCACTTCATTCACCACAGGGTCTGGCTGTACAATGGAATTCATTACTTTCAGAGAAGATAACTCTGATTAGTGTCTTTTACACCTCTGCCTCTTCTGTTCTTAAATGATTCAGTCATTTAATTGGCTGACCATGTGATAAGAAACAGAATATATAGTAAATATATTACTATAGTAAATATGAATACACATCTTATTGATCAGATTATTTGTGTTAATTTTTTTATTTGTAGAACTTTGCATGTTTGCAATTCATCTGAAAATTTTAATTCCGGTTGGAACAGCATAATAACGAAATGGGGAATAGGAAAGCTTGTCCTATTTACGGACAAGCTTTTCTGTTCCCCACTTCTCACACACTAACATTGAAGTCATCTTTCCACTGTGCAAGTCTACATGTATTCGTTGTGTATACGAACGCAAACACTACCGTCATCGCTTTCAGACTTCATATTATCTGCCCCCGAGAAAAATTATGCACGTACGCGCACACAGGTGTGTACGGATGCAAAAAGATCTTTCTGATAGAAAAGGTGAAGTTACTTGTTTGTCTGCGTCTGGGTGTGTGTCGGTGTTTGAATGTGGTATGAATAACCAAAATTCTTAAAATACCTAAAGAACGGATCGGGTTGGATGCTGAAGAAGATAAAAGTAGTTGACCTACACATCGTGCAGGTAACGGACGATGTATAGCTGAACTAGCCGTGAGTATACGAGGTGTAGCTATTAAATAACGAGACTGACGTTGTAAATAATTTTATTATTATTTTATACATAATCACTTATTGCCACTTTCAATATACACTCCTTCTCTATCCCTATAACGCTTCATGCGAATTTTCTATTGTTGGAAACATTGCGGGAAGTCATCTTCTATCAGGTCCGTTAGGACACGTGCCGCTTTCTCTTTTACAGCTTCACAGACCCAAATCTTGTCTGTTTTAATATAGATTTCACCTTAGGGAACAGGTAGAAATCACATAATGCAAGATCTGGTGAATAAGGTGAATGTTATAACACTAAGATGCTGTACTTAAATAGGAACCTCTTGACATATAACGCGGAATGAGCTGGCGCATTGTCATTGTGGAGAACCCATGATTTGTCCTTCCACATTTGGGTGTTTTTTTCCTTACTCTTTAACATAGTTTAGAAAGTACCTCAAGGTAGTAATATTGATTAACTGTTTTACCCTCAGGAACCCTGTGAAGGTACACAATGCCATGGAAATAAAAAAACACAATCATCTTTGATTTAAATTTTGACTTCCTCATTTGAGCTTTTTTGGCTCTCGGTAAAGTTCGTCTCTTCAAGTGCATAAATTGGCGCTTCGTTTCCGAATCAGAAGTAAAAAACCACGTTTCATCACATGTTAATATCTTCTACCTGTTCTCTAAGGTGAAATCTGCATTAAAAGGGACAAGATTTGATTCTGGGGAAGCTGTAAAAGAGAAAGCGGCACGTGTCCTGAAGGAGCTGACAGAAGATGACTTCCAGCAATGTTTTCAACAATGGAAAATTTGCATGGAGCGTTGTATGGATAGAGGAGGAGTGTATTTTGAAGGTGACAATAAGTGATTATGTATAAAATGAAAATAAAATTATTTAAGCCAGCCTCGTTATTTAATAGCCACACCTTGTATACGCTTAAATAATTAATAAAAAGAACCATAGGAGAAGAAATAAAACTATTTTTTCAATGTAACTTTATTTATTTACTAAAAAACAAAAATGTTACACATTAAACTTAATCGTAATAGAAATACAAGGCATAGCGATTATAGTCCCCGCCTCGAAAGAAGTCCGTTGTTTGAAGAGCTCAATTTCAAAAACAACCAAACAGAAATTTTTTAATGCTACATCAAATAAAAGCCTTGATTTTTATGTATTGAATCGTTTGTTTTAAATTTTTTTATTAAAAAATTTGTCGGATATATTTACGCATAAGAGATACTTAGTTCTTAGCCGGTTTTCTATTAGTGTGCTTTTTAAATATCTATACTCATCCAGGATTTACATGAAAAATCCAGTTTTAAGTACGTTGAAGATCACAGGCTTCTTTACAATGTCAACATTTTTTAATAAGTAAAATCCAACGTTCCGTTTTAATATGGCTGCTATTTAAAAAAAAATGGATTATTTTGGCTCCACGTAAAGATTGAGGTATGATTTTTCGACTGAGCCATCCATATTTACAACAATATTGTGCCAATTTTGCATTTAAAAGTAAAAATGAAACAGAAATGTGAACTGCAATTTAAATAGAAAACTCTTTTAAACTAGTTGAAAAGCAAGTAGACTTCACTAAGGGCTTATTTCGTGGCGTGCACTATAATTCACCAAATCTAAAGTACTTCACAAACTTCCTACATCTTACAATACATTCTTGACTAAAGCACTTTATCATGAATCATTAAAACATAATAATTTAAGTAACCTATATTATTTAATTAGATTTAATTACAGATAATTTACTTAATCAATTAAAATTAAAATAGAATATAACTACCGAAAAAGTTTCTTGAATGGTTTTACAAATTTTGTTAAATTTATGCAGCAAATAAAGAAATATATATATTATAAATGTTAAATTGATTAACTTTTCTATTAAGTAGCAATTTTTAAATTATCATTTATCGTTATAGTATATCCGTACAATGTCAGAAACTACAAGAGATAGCAATAAAAATGGTTTTCAGATTCCTAATCTACACAAAAAGTTAATAAGGTTTGAATTGGGCTTAAAGTTCCGGTTTTGACTGATAGTGGCCCAAAACTGGAAGTAAAGATATCAGAGATGGAATTTATGAACAAAAATAGTGTAATTCGATTCATTTTAGCAAGTAGAAATAGAAATCACAAATGCTTTTTGTTATAGGTCAAGGTAAGCGTTTCAAAGAATTGCCACTACCCATGAGACATGGCTGAGTCTCATGAAAGGAATTTTTTGAAGTTGATTTTTTTGAAGGTGAGACTGTACAATGGTTTTGACTGAACATTTCGATTTACGGGTTATTATTTTTTTCAGTACTTCAGATCTAGATCTACCAGAAAGACATTAAATTACATAAAAAAATTATTTGAATGAAAAAATAAAGTATTTAGCAGGTTTACTCAGAAAAATTATCATGTTACCAAGAACGAATATTTTTCGCAATTTTATACTTCTCGTTTTAGTGTAAAGGGAATTTTAGCTTTTTTAAATATCTGCATTACTGTTTTTAATATTCTCAAACCTGTTGGTTCAGCTTTCTAACCAACTGTTGATGGGAAATTTGCGTGTTTGTGTACATTTTGTTTTTGATTTTTGCCTGTTTTGTTTTCTGTCTGTTCCCAGAAATTTAGATTTTTAACATTTAGGTACATTTATCTCGGAAACCATTAAACCTACCATGTAGAATGTTTTACCAGTTATTCTTCTTGTTCATGCACATACACTGGCATTTTTACTACTTCCTCAGATGCTCCTAAAGTTGTTGTTTAGGTCATCAGCCAAAAAGCTGGTTTGAACCTGTAGAGGTTTTACTAAGTAAATCAAGGAGTGAGGTGGTTTACCATTACCTTCTTCACTGAGTGGAAAAGTACACTTATCAGCATGCCGGGCCCTCTGAAAAGCATAAATTTTCCACTCTGCAAATGACACCTTCACTTCATTCACCACAGGGTCTGGCTGTATAATGAAATCCATTACTTTCAGACGAGATAACTCTGATTAGTGTCTTTTACACCTCTACCTCTTCTGTTCTTAAATGATTCAGTCATTTAATTGGCTGACCATGTGATAAGAAACAGAACTATTTATTTTAGCCCTGCAACTAACAGATTGAGTGTGAATAATTTGACACTCCACCGGTCTGTTGTGAGCAACTCCTAAAATTAGTAATACGCAAAAACGCGTAGAAAGAAATTTGTAAAAATTCTATGTTATTCGTTATTACTTTCTCTTGCCTATATGAATATATAGGAAGGAAAGTATTGTTTTCATGTTTTTGTTTTTAATTTTACAGATTAAATTGAAAAATGCCAATAACTGGAAAACCCAACATCGATAAGTGTGTAAAGTTTCATTTTCTTACCTTTAACCAATCTTATGAAGAATGTACCTAAAAATTCCAAATATAACATTGAAGGGATGCAAAGTACAGTCTCACCTTAACCCTTTATAGGTCTTTGGTAAATGTATACTTACCACTGGCAATAAGGTCGATTTTTTAAAAGAATAAGCTATGCAGTTGAACCCTATTGGTATTTTATGGTTTTAAAGATGTTCTCTGGTAAGTAGGCTACCCACATTTTGAAATTAGTGCGCAGCGACCATTTTCTTCGTGAGTTGCACGAATGTGGTAAGGATTCATACCAGCGTAAGCAACCGTGTTGTTTTGTCATTACTTTTGTACAGTGCTTAGAAAATTTGATTTTTTTTACAGGTACTGTATGAAATAAATGTTTACGTATATTACAATAGTTTTAGTTGCATATTCTGCCTGTGTTTCTCTATTGAGACCACGCTATCTTAGAGCTGAATTTTGTCATTTTTTGGTTTACCTACATGATGTATTTTTGTATATATTTTTTTCAGTTTTGAACATAGAATCATTTTTCTTTTGGTTTTCCTTTGAAATTAACATTAAATGTTTACGTATAAATTTCATACGTAACGATTAGAGTATAATGAATTTTAAAAGTAGAGCATAAAAAATTTTTAAACAAAAGTGTCATTTGAAATTTTAGAAAAATATTTGTCTAAAAATTATATTCAAATAGCTTCAGCATTCGAAACTGTCTGATTAACATTTTTAATAATGTATTTTTTATATTTTTCTAAGATTTCGTGTAATTTTGATACATCACGTGATAAGGTTTGTGATTTATAGCGAATTTTTAATTGTTTCTATACGATTCAGTGGTCCACATGCCTAAAACAATTGTTAGAAATTCTCTGCTGATCTAGAAAAATGTTATTGCCAGTTTTAGGGTTAACAAATAATTGATAATTTCTAACACCTGACTAAGTAAGCTGGCTCAAACACCTGTGCATTGTGGAAGTGAAAGAAATCAACAGAAATCGAAGTGGAGTTTACGTATTGGATGGGTACCTTAGAAATAAGTATTATTAAGTTTCTCTGTCATTGAATGAATCGTTTTTTCTACACTAATTTGTTTCGTTAACTATTGAATGTCCATCGTATGTCATCTCAGGATATTTAAAGTTAAAAATGGAGATACAATTATTTTACTGTGAAGCCGAGGAATTTTCCGTATTCATTTTGATAGCTGCAGTTGATGGTTGGGCGGTTCTGAACTGCAAACATTTAATTAAAAAACATAATTTATGAATAATTTGTTTAGATATAGCCCTATCTAACTTAAATAAAATAATAGAATGATATAAAAGATGATAGGGTAACATTACTGAGGTATTGTTTTTGTTTGGGTGATCAGCCAAAAGGCTAGTTTTAACCTCTACAAGCTTTACTAAGTAAAACGAGAAGTCAGGTGGTTTGCTATTGCCTTCCTCACTGAGTGGAAAAGCATACTTATCAACATGCTAGGCCTTCTGTAAAACATTTACTTTCCACCCTGCAAATGACAACTTCACTTTATTCACTACAGGGTCTGGCTGTATAATAAAATTCATTACTCAGAGGAGTTAACTGTGACTAGTGTCTTTTACACCTCTACTTGTTTCTTGTTAAATGCTTCAATCATATAATTGTGTGACCATGTGACAAGAAACAGAATTTTTTTTGTAGCCCTGGAACTAGCAGATCAAGTGCAAATAACTGAATACTCCATCTGCCTGTTTTGCAGAATAATTCAATTTGGTTGATTCAAAATGGCGAAAAAAATAAAAAAACTAACCTTATTTTTTTACTTTCTTTTGCCTATATGAATGTAAAATATGCGCAGTGACAAGCCCTGCCCTCTGACGTCATCTGGTCACCAGCGACAGCCGACGAACTATGCGTGCGGTGTCGGTTTGTGATATTTACTATAGTCCATGAAATTTCAATAGAAGCTTCCTTAATAAGTATTTTCACTCCCACACATGTAAAGTGGTTGCACCAGTTTGTATAGTGTGGTGCAAAACGTACTACTACTTCCATACTCTTGATTATAAACAAATTAGTAATAGGCACAAATCACTATCTATTTTTAATTTTTACTTTTATTGATATATTACTTTAATGTCAAAATAAATACTTTATAAATCAGAATGACAAATTCTTTTAGTTAATTAATTACAGATCTGCAGTGTTTGCTTTTATAACTGTCAACATAAAATGTAAGGCTGTTTCTATTTTAAAGACATAAAGACATAATTATATACATAGTCTTTTATAAATGTATATGATTATATTATAGTACAAATAAATTCACCAGTTCAGTTTGAGTTTCTGTTCAGTACATAAGAGATAAAAGTGTACGCAATACCGGTCAACGATGAGTGAAAAAAGTGATTTACGAAGCCAATCCAAAAACATTATTTACAGTGTGTATAATTACTTTAAAGAACTTCTGTATAGTAATCCTGAAGCAACAATTCGTGAAATGTTTTCATCAACCCAGGAAGTGACTGCAACTGCTTGCTCATGCAGTCACAGCACTATATATATACTAAAATAGGATTATACAATTAAACACAATAAATTACTTTAAAAGAATTAAATTCATACGGAAGTATTAAACACTGGTAACAATTTAGAGGCATACTTTTCTAACAACCAGTACATTTGCTGACTACTCGAAATAAACGGACTAGGCGAGTAGAGGGAACGTGTACAGTGCAAGCTTCTATTGAAATTACATGGACTATAGTCTTGATATGGTCTGTAATACCTGGCTAGTTTTTAATAATAGTGTGTTGGATGATTGCGGAGTGTTCTAATCACGATAGACATCATAAGGAGTTTGGCATTAAGTTTCACCGTTTTCCAAAAGCCAGTGAAACTAGATTAAAGTGGATAAATGCTTGCAAGTGGGCCGATTCATTTTCTGCTGATACTGGTCGCGTGTGTTCAGTATATTTTGACGAATCGGTTTCTGTACGCAAGTAACAGTCCGAGCTGCTACATCTTCCATTAAAACGTGTCATAAAGACGAAATCAGTTCCCCATTTAAATTTGCCAATTTGTAGTACCGTTCTACATCCGGTAAATCCGACTTGTAGTGAACGTAAAAATCAAGCAGAGAAACGATATGCTGGAAAGGAAGTCTATGATATTTTAAACTTATCAACTAATTACAACACAGGCAGTTCACAAAATGAAGGGGTAGTTGTAGAGGAAGGTAGGCCCCATTTTAATGAAGAACCGCCAAATTTTAATGTTATACAGTCAGAGGAAATAGATCTCTCAAAACGTGAAAACGCCGGATTGAAAGAAAAATAAACATGTTACTTGCAAAACGAAGACTTTTTAAAATAACAATCAATTTTCCGTGTAAACACACCTGAACAAGCTGTTCATTTTGTAGAATAATTTAATTTGGTGGATTCAAAATTGCGGAAAAATAAAAAAACTATCCTTAATAAAGATTTTGTTACTTTCTTTTGCCTATTGAATGTACAATAAGTGCAGTGACAAGCGCCACACATCATCACACACGTCATCTGGTCACCAGTGACAAATCAATTTCAGTGACAATCAAAAAAAAAAAATCTGGTGTGAAACACTCACACAACTTTCTCTTGCCAATGCAAATAATTAACAATAAACCTAACATTAGTAATAAAACATTAGAAATAAACACACAAACTAACCTCAAAAAACATTAGTGAAATACACAAAATGACAATCGAACTCAGTTTGGCTTAAAAATACGGAAAATCACGCTTTCACGCTAAACTAGGCTCTGTAGAGAAAAATGCTCTTAACAAAAGTTGTAGATCTTTTAATTTTCTATCAATTTAATTATATACACTTTTGTCGTAAAATGCATACTAAGACCGAAATGTTAAAAAAATCGATTTTTCTCACGTTTTCGGGAGAATAAAAACAGAAAATTGCAAATTACCGCTAAACTAAGCGTTATACAAAAAAATGTTTGAAATAAAAGTTGTAGAATTTTACATTCTCTAAAACTTTTATTATATAACGTTTTGCGCTAAAATGCATATTAAAGCCGCAATCTTAAAAAGAAAATGTTTTTGCGTAAAAACAGCCTTACGCAGAATTTCAGCAAACATGGCGCCTACCCTATATTGTAGAGCATAAAAAATATAGTAAAACAGGCGATTTTAAAAAAATCGTAGGACTAGTTTTTGAGAAAATCGCAAAAAAGTGAAAAATTATACGAATAAACTACTACTTCCGGTTGACCGATTTTGATGAAAATGTTCGTGTCGGGTCCGGTAGTGATATGTACCTTAAGTTTCAAGTTTCAAGTTCGTACGATGTTCCGTTCTTGAGATATTCTGTTCACACACACACACTCGCGCGCGCGCGCGCGCACACACACACACACACAGACCAATCGCTAAAAACATGTTTTTTGGGTTCAGGGGGTCTGAAAACGTATAGATCCGGTGAAAACTCGATTTCGAAAAATCGACATGAAAACAATACTTTCCTTCCTATATATTCATATAGGCAAGAGAAAGTAAAAATTCGATAAATTTTGATATCATAATAGTTTTGGAAACATAGCTGATTACAAAAACAATGCAATAATTTTACCGTCACTACGCACCGGCCAATTTGTTGCGGACCAGACTACGTCATCACGTATATTTTATTTCACAACAGAAGTGCGTGACTGCTATTGTCTAGTACAGTAACCATTATATGGTTAAACGCACGTATAAGATATCATTGTAATGTTTTTATTAAAAGTGTCAATCAGCTGATTCGATAACCGCTGTTTGATTACTCAACATATGTCTCCTACTATGAAACGAGTATTAGTAGATTTAGGGGTGTCCCTAAACTTATTTTAATAATGTATTTACTCGGTACACCGTTCGCGAAATTAAATTGGCTGATTTATTCCGATTACACTGGTCTGCAAAAAAAAGAAAATTTTCTCCCCTTGGACTTTGATGGGTGATTGTAATGTATCTTGACCCCCAGAATCCAAATCTGACTTCCGTTTCTCTCCATCACCCCCGTTTTTTAGGGGCGCTACCACCCTGAAATTCTCGAAAAAACACCTAAAAGTGGTTATTCCTAATAAAACGCGTGGCGGGGGGAAGAGCTTGGCTGAATTTAAGGACGTGTGTGAAAATCTTTTAGGAAATAACAATAGTGAAAATTATGTTGAACACATTGAAGAATTGCTTTCTGTATACGAGTCGATGGGTCGCAATATGTCATTAAAATTGCACAATTATTTACTTGGGAGCAGTTTCCAATGAACACGGAGAAAGGTTTCATCAAGACAGTGCACGCTTCGAAAAACGGTTCTCTGGGAAGTGAAACTCAAGTATGTTAGCAGACTACTGCTAGTCACTCATGCGTGAAACTCCCAGAGATTAGTACAGGAGAAAAGCTATCTCTAAGTAAAACCACTCTCTTCAAGAATGTGTATCCGATGACAAGTGTCTTGAACCATAAACATTGTAAGTAAAAAAGCACAAAATGTATCAGTACATCAATACTCCCTTATTGTACTCTTTCAGTGTTAGGTAGGCTTTGAACAATCATAAAAACGTAATCAACTGCTCAATATCATATCATAGCTACATCAGACGGATTAAAAATTGAATTTCCCGAAAAAAGAGGAGTGGCCCGCCCCCTAAAAATGGTGGGTGACAGAACAAAACGGAGTTCAGATTCGGATCCAGGGCATCAAAATACATAAAGATCACTTATTAAAGTTCAAGGGGAATTTTTGATTGAGACCAGTTATCTTTATTACAATAACCCACATTCGGTAATTCGGAAAAGCTGAAATTCGGCAACACCCGAGTCCCAAAAACTAGATTGTATAGAGGTTACTGTATTTACTTACCTTGGAGCCGCTGGTCCGTTAAAAATCGGACTCAGTTGGGGCGTCATTTTAACCCGAAGCCTGCCTACGCCGGCGATTCCCTGATCGTTCTGCTGCACGTGGATCAGGTCTACAATTTATCAAAAACAGAAAATCGGTCTTATTAGATAGCCTAATCTAACTCCACTAGTATTTTTCATCATATCATATTGTTATAAAATATTTACGTGAAAACTCAAAAAAAAAATTAATTAGGAATATCTTAGATTTATTTTCAATGAAATCAGCAAACCCTAATCTGATTTAAATCGTAAAAATCGGGTCAGGCCTACTGTTTATCAAAAACAGAAAAACGGTCTTATTAGATATCCTAATCTAACACCACTAGTATTTTTCATCAAATCATATTGTTATAAAATATTTAGGTGAAAACTCAAAAAAATAAAAAAATGAGTAGGAATATCTTAGATTTATTTTTAAAGAAATCAGCAAACCCTGATTTGAGTTATATCGTGAAAATTGAATCAGGCCTACTATTTATCAATAACACAAAATCGGTCTTATTAGATATCTTAATCTAACTCCACTAGTATTTTTCATCAAATCATATTGTTATAAAATGTTTAGGTGAAATCTCAAAAAATAAAAAAAATGATTAGGAATATCTTAGATTTATTTTTAATGAAATCAGCAAACCCTGATTTGAGTTAAACCGTGAAAATTGGATCAGGCCTACAATTTATCAAAAACACAAAATCGGTCTTATTAGATATCTTAATCTAACTCCACTAGTATTTTTCATCAAATCATATTGTTATAAAATATTTAGGTGAAAACTCTAAAAAAGTTTATTAGGAATATCTTAGATTTATTTTTAATGAAATCAGCAAACCCTGATCTGAGTTAAATCGTGAAAATTGGATTAGGCCTACTGTTTATCAAAAACACAAAATCGGTCTTAATAGATAGCCTAATCTAACTCCACTAGTATTTTTCATCATATCATATTGTTATAAAATATTTAGGTGAAAACTCTAAACAAAAAAAGTTTATTAGGAATATCTTAGATTTATTTTTGATGAAATCAGCAAACCCTGATCTGAGTTAAATCGTAAAAATTGGATTAGGCCTACTGTTTATCAAAAACACAAAATCGGTCTATATAGATAGCCTAATCTAACTCCACTAGTATTTTTCATGATATCATATTGTTATAAAATATTTGGGTGAAAACTCTAAACAAAAAAAATTTATTAGGAATATCTTAGATTTTGTTTTAATGAAATCAGCAAACCCTGATCTGAGTTAAATCGTGAAAATTGGATCAAGACTACTGTTTATCTTCTTCTTCTTCTTCTTACACTCAAGGATTAGGCTTTTGCCTGTTCCGACTCACATCAGCTTATTAACATTTATATCATTTAAATTACTATATTGTATCATTCAACTTGCATTGAGTCTTATTTTATTTCCCTTTATTACTGCCATCTTTTCCGCGGTCTACCAACATCCCTTTTACCTACGGGGTGGTAATTTAAGATATTTAGAGGGAATCTTTCTGCTGGCATCCGTTTAACATGCTCCTTCCACTGATTGCGGTATTGTAACACTCTTTCATTCAGGCTGTACACATTCAGCTCTTTCCGAATATCATCGTTCCTTATGTGGTCCCGTCTGTCACAGCCCTTTACCCTGCGTAGGAATCTCATTTCTGCCGCCTGCACTCTACTCTCTAGCGGTTTTGTAGTGACCCATGATTCACTTCCGTAGAGGAGGACCGGAGCAGCCATCACTTTATAAAACTTCATGGTAGTTTCTTTCCTCGCTTTTTTCCCCAGGGTTCTGCTGATATTACCACATATTGATTGGAATTTCCCTATCTTCTTCTCAATATCTAAATCATCTTTAAAACTGATATTGCAGCCGAGGTAGCAGTATTGTGATACTTGTTCCAACACTTTGTCATCTACCACAATTTTTGATCTAGTGGGAAACTTGCCAGTGAATGCCATTATTTTTGTTTTTTCTTTAGAGATTCTAAAATTATACTCTTTACATAAATTGTTCAGGACATGGATTGATTTTTGGAGGCTATCTTCGTTTTCTTGAATAATCCACAAGTCATCTGCAAATATTAATGCGTTCAGGTATTTTTCATTATTCAACTTGATACCTAAGTCTACTCTGCATTTCCATTTCCTGAAAATGTGGTCTATATAAATGTTGAATAAAGTGGGTGATAAGCTGCACCCTTGTCGTACTCCTTGGTTAATTGTCATCTCCTCAAGTCTCTTTTTACCTGTATTTATGACTATTTGCGTGTTATGGTAAAGTGTTTTTATTGCATTAATGAGGTGAAGTGGACATCCTCTTTCACATAGAATATTCCAAAGGTGTCTTCTATCCACTCTATCGAAAGCTTTTTCAAAGTCAACAAAAGCCATATGGGTTTCAAGATTGTATTCTCGTCTTTTTTCTATAATCCTTTTGACTGAAAAAACATTATCTGAGCATGATCTTCCTATTCTGAATCCATTCTGTTCTTCATTCAGAATTGCTTCAGCAATATTTTTCACCCGGCAATTAATGATTTTGGAATAGATCTTATATCCAACACCGCCAACGGTGCTTTTTAGCACTGCCGGTCCCAAGCCCGGGGCCTCATCTTGTAACTGATGAGGAAGTGTGGAGGGGGAGGAGTAACAACCTCGTAAAAAAACCAGGGTCCATCTGGCTCCGGATGGTAGCACCCTGTGAGGGCCCCTGCCTAGGGTTACTAGGTGAAAACCGGTCAACGGTCTCGAAGGCGGAAGAGGAGGAATTCCAACGGCGGAGAGGGCGGAAGAGCCTAGAGTGGCGACTCGAATGAAAGGCCCTGCGAGCTTGGAAGCAGTAAAGTAGCAACCCTACTACCAAGCTTAACCTGCGCAGCGTTCGTACCGCGGCCAGGGGATCAAAACAACCACTGGCAAACTCACAGACAGCCTCGGAAATAAAACCGGATTAAAGGATAAAACAAATGGAATTGCTACTGTTTATCAAAAACAGAAAATCGGTCTTATTAAATATCGTAATCTAACACCACTAGTATTTTTCATCAAATCATGTTGTTATAAAATATTTAGGTCGAAACTCAAAAAAAAAAAAAATTATTAGGAATATCTTAGATTTATTTTTAATGAAATCAGCAAACCCTGATCTGAGTTAAATCGTGAAAATTGGATCAAGACTACTGTTTATCAAAAACAGAAAATCGGTCTTATTAAATATCTTAATCTAACACCACTAGTATTTTTGATCAAATCATGTTGTTATAAAATATTTAGGTCGAAACTAAAAAAAAAAAATTTTAGGATTATCTTAGATATATTTTTAATGAAATCAGCAAACCCTGATCTGAGTTAAATCGTGAAAATTGGATCAAGACTACTGTTTATCAAAAACAGAAAATCGGTCTTATCAGATATCTTAATCTAACACCACTAGTATTTTTGATCAAATCATGTTGTTATAAAATATTTAGGTCGAAACTCAAAAAAAAAAAAAAATTTTTAGGATTATCTTAGATATATTTTTAATGAAATCAGCAAACCCTGATCTGAGTTAAATCGTGAAAATTGGATCAAGACTACTGTTTATCAAAAACAGAAAATCGGTCTTATCAGATATCTTAATCTAACACCACTAGTATTTTTGATCAAATCATGTTGTTATAAAATATTTAGGTCGAAACTCAAAAAAAAAAAAAATTTTTAGGATTATCTTAGATATATTTTTAATGAAATCAGCAAACCCTGATCTGAGTTAAATCGTGAAAATTGGATCAAGACTACTGTTTATCAAAAACAGAAAATCGGTCTTATTAAATATCTTAATCTAACACCACTAGTATTTTTCATCAAATCATAGTGAATCGCGAGAATGCTTTTGAGTATGGATTGGCTATGAGGCGAGGGAAAAGAAATCTGACAGTGCTGTCCCAACCTCAACAGTGAGTCACTATATTTTACTACTGTGCAATTGCGCGGTAAGTTATTCACATGTAGCTTTCAATTTAATATACTTGTTGTGACTGACAATTATTACACTTAAACCCGATTTCCTTTAAAAATTTTCATAACGTACAAAGTTTCCAACTAAAGTTTAGCCGTTGTTTCAAAACCGGTAATAATGTTTTACATGTCGGCATCACTTTCTTATTGATACAACTGTTTCTTTTTTTATCAGGTGTCAAAAATTGATGAAGAATTATCTTCTTCACTGTCTTTAACTTCTTTCTTTATATCTCAAATTGTGAAAAGAGAAATATGACAATAGTTAGCCGCTCGCTCATGGCTTTTGTTAAAAGACACGAAAATGTATTTTTGTTTAGCATCAACTTCACAACATTTTTTTACATTGTATATTAGATTTTGTTCAGCACTGTGAATAGTTCAACCGCGTTTTTGAAAGACCGACATTTTCGTTTACGGTATAACAAACAGTTATATTCGTACAGTTAACCTACAACTGGTTCCGCAATATACTGTATGTCCACTGGGTATAGTTTACGTTATTGTGGTCGCGAACTTATAGCAAAACAGTCGCGCATGCGCACTGATACCTCCCCCTTTACCCCACGATAAAAACCAAAGGCAAACTCGTGACTTGAGTAACTATAACTGGTTTTGAAAACAAACATCAAATTTGGGGCGTAATCAAACAAAATCTGTTTCAAATTGTTATAAAATCCATTAAAATCCTTTTTTTCACTTTAAATATGTTTGGGTTTACGTTTCACTGCAATTCACGTAGAATAATTTTGTCGTCGGTCAGCGATGATCTTGTTGTTCTAAACACTCCAGAAGGTTTCCAGAAATAAAGTTGGTAACCCTGGAGACACTATTAATCAACTGTTTTATCATCGTATTTTATTTTTTACTTAAACTTTTTTTATTCCCAACAATATGAACTTATAAAATAGTTTTTTTTTTATTCCTAATGTGTGTATGTTGCAATCTGTTCAGTTCAGAACAATAAGTAACCCATAACCCAATGAGATGAGGATGATATTGTATGACGTATAAATGAGCTGTAGTCTTGTACAGACTCATGCCGACCATTCCTGAGAGAGTATAGTTAATTTAATCCCGACCATCAAAGTACACCGGTAACCAATATCTAGCATTCAGATCCGTATAAAAGTAACTACCTTTACTAGGATTTTAACCAGGAGTTTTCGTCTCCGAAAATTAGCTGATTTTGGCGACAACTTTACCTCTAGACCAACCCGGTGGGTTATAAACTACTGTATGAGATTTGGTAATGTTTGTTCATGCATTTTCTATTTATGGTTATCATAACTTTATTTTGCTTTTTTCTAACATCTGAGTTTATTTACAATCAGTTTAAAAACAAAAACTATAAATAAATAATATGAAAGTGCTCACAAGATGAAGGCAATACCCAATGGTATTGCTTTCAAAAAAAAAAAAAATTTATTGTAATTTTTAAAACATTAAAACTAGATGAAATATATTAGCTGAAAATAAAAACCGACAAAAAGAAACTATGGCTGTTTCTATTAATCGCACTCTATGGGGTGTATTATAAACACCATGTTTTAATTTCTTTTTTTAATTTTTCTTGTGCTTAAAAGGTAAATCAATATTGTGGGCTTGTTTAGAGTGGAAAGATGCATAAACCAAGGCAAATTTAAATTCCATATGTCAAATAGTATGTCTAAATAAATATTTATCGTCAAAGTTCAAAACTGTTGGTATTCACCCGATTTTACAGTACATCGAAACAATTTTCATAACTTAAAATGTTTATGACAACCAAACAGAAAATTCATAAACAAAATATTTCAAATGGTTATTTTATGGGGGACTGTATGATGGTTTTAACTGATAATTTTGATTTTCGGTTTTTTATGTTTTTCAATAGTTTAGACTTAGACCTACCACAAAAACATTAAATTAGAACAAAAAATTATTTTAATGAAAAAAATCTGGTGTGAAACACTCACACAACTTTCTCTTGCCAATGCAAATAATTAACAATAAACCTAACATTAGTATTAAAACATTAGAAATGAACAAAAACTAACCTCAAAAACATAACCTTATTTTAATCATGAGTGGAAGACGCAAAATGAAAATCGAACTCAATTTGGCTTAAAAAAAACGGAAAATCACACTTTCACGCTAAACTAGGCTCTGTAGAGAAAAATTCTCTAAACAAAAGTTGTAGATCTTTTAATTTTCTATAACTTTTATTATATACACTTTTGTCGTAAAATGCATACTAAGACCGAAATGTTAAAAAAATCGATTTTTCTCACGTTTTCGTGAGAAAAAAAACAGAAAATCGCAAATTACCGCTAAACTAAGCGTCATACAAAAAAATGTTTGAAACATAAGTTGTACGTTTTTAAATTCTCTACAACTTTTATTATATAAGTTTTTGCGCTGAAATTTATATTAAAGCCGTAATCTTAAAAAAACAACGTTTTTACGTGAAAAGAGCCTCACCGAGAATTTCAGCAGACATGGCGCCTACCGTATCTTGTAGAGAATAAAAAATTGAGTAAAATAGGGGATTTTAAAAAAAATCGTAGGACCAGTTTTTGAGAAAATCGCAAAAAACTGAAAAATTATACGAATAAACTACTACTTCCGGTTGACCGATTTTAATGAAAATGTTCGTGTCGTGTCCGGTAGTGGTATGTAACTTAAGTTTCAAGTTTCAAGTTCGTACGATGTTCCGTTCTTGAGATATTCTGTTCACACACACACACACAGACACACAGACACACAGACACACAGACACACACACAGACACACAGACACACAGACACACACACAGACCAATCGCTAAAAACATGTTTTTTGGATTCAGGGGGTCTGAAAACGTATAGATCCGGTGAAAACTCGATTTCGAAAAATCGACATGAAAACAATACTTTCCTTCCTATATATTCATATAGGCAAGAGAAAGTAAAAATTTAAGTTTTTTTCAGGTTTATCCTAAAAATCAACATGTCGGCAAGAACATATATTTTTCATATTTTTATATTACTCGTTTTAGTGCAAAAAGAATTTTAGTTTTCATTAAATATCTGCTTCACTATTTTTAATATTCTCCGGTGTTGGTGCAGCTTTCTAACCAACTGTTGATGGAAAATTAAACTTTTTTGTGTACATTTTAGTTCTCATTTGTGCCTTTTCCCATAAGTTTAGATTTTCAACACTTAGGTATGTTTTTTTGAGAAACGATTTAACCTACTAGGCTGAAATTTTTGCCAGTTAATTATCATGTACATGCACATTCACCGACATTGTTTTTATTTCCTCAGGTGCTAAAAAAATAGTAATATCCAAAAAACGTAGAACAAAATTATAAAAATTTTATGTTGTTCATTTTTTTTTTAAATTTATGGTTCAACAGATTAAATTGAAAAAAGGTTAATAGCTAAAACCACCCTACAACTAACGGGTGGCGCACATAAAAGTAGCCCCGTAAATAAAGTGTAACACAATTGACATGAATAATCTGTTTATTTACAAATGCCAATAATTTTTTTTAATAATTTTATTCAATAGTCTAATATTATTACGTTATTACATGATATGTTGAAAGTGATCACCGTCAGCTCGTACACATAAGATAGCGCGGCGTAGCATATTCTGAAATACAGACTGGAGTTCAGGAGCTGTAATGGTGCGTATGACGTTCGTTATCGAGATCTTTAGGTCTTCAATGGATTTTGGATGCTGGCGTATACTTTATTCTTTAAATTTCCCCATAAGTAGTAATCACAAAGAGACAAATCCGGTGATCGCGGTGGCCATAAGCCTAAAGAGATAGTCCTCTCATCGGTAAAAACACAACGCACACGAGCCAGTGATCTGCGAGATGTGTGACAAAGTCACCCCGTCTTGTTGGAAAAAAGAATATGTAATTTCGTGTGGTGCTAATTGATTAGTAAATTGATTAAAAATCTGATTAAACATGCAGGTTGTACACGGGAAGGGGAAAATGGGGGGAATTTTACTTGACTCGGTCTAAACATTATACAATCTCGGCTAAGTTATGGGGCTACTTTTATGTGCGCCAACCGTTATAAGTGTGTAATGTTTCATTTTCGTAACTTTCACCAATCTTATGAAAAATGTAATTAAGATAAGCAAAATTAACATTGGCGAGATACAAAGTACGTCTCCCCTTAATTCGCGTAGCTTAGTAATTGACCATTACAATCCCCCACAATCTCTTATGAATAGTGCTCGGATTTTGCATATTTAGCATATCTTTTTCTTAAGTTCTAAAATAAGTTTATAATCCGTTTTGAGTGTTTTTAAATGATTTGCGACCAAAACACCCTAATTTTATTTTGAATATTTGTGCATATTTCGGACCCTTTTGCATATTTGTGGTATTTTTGCATATTTTAAGCATATTTTAGACAAATTTCCAGAAGGCTTGTAAAAAAACAAAATTATTTTTAAAGGCACCGAGCAGAATAAGGGCATTCAAGAATGCTTATCCTAACGTTCCTCCCCCACCTCAATTTAAAATCACAAGATGAGGTATTGGATATCTGCAGTCAATTCTTTGCTGAACACCATGAAAAAGTGAAGGAAATAATTGGAAGTTTTCTGAGCAATAGCTCAAAGGTTCAAATGAGTGACCCCTAGCAATTTCAGCTCTGAAATTCCTACAAATTGTTTTATGTGATGTTGAACGCTCCTTTTCAGCAATGAACAACGTCCTGTCTGACAAAAGACGGAGCTACAAAGTGGAAAATTTGGAAAAACTTTGAATTTTTTATGCAATTAACATAATTTATTTATTTTAAAAACTTCAATTTTTTAAAATGTGATGATTACGGTTAAAGTGGTTAGATTATGATTAGATTAGCGTATTCATTATTTAAAACATTTTATAAATATAACGCATTTAAAAGTTAAATTAATTAAACAAAATTATTATAAATTAGTTGTTTTTATTTTTGCATATATCAACTTTTTTGGTGCATATTTTCTCTTTTTGTTGGCATATTTGCAAGCATATTTTGGGTCAAAAAATTGCATATCGATCTGAGGACTACTTATGACTACCCTGCAACTTGTATGGTTATCTCATATATTGACTTACTGGGTTGTCGGGTGATACAGCTGCTGTGGTTGTAGTGGATCTGGAGTTGGTAGGTAAAATTGGAGACCAGTTTCTGACACGTCTCTCCGATAAGGCGGAACCCTATTAATCAAACATACAAAACCGGTTTCATTTGACACATCATCATCCACCATGGTTTACGGTATACGGAACTCCAGCTCGGCGCACAGCGGCTGTTGCCGTACAAGTCTCTCCAAAAATATTGACTCCACATAATATGAATGCTTCTGCCCATAACAGACAGAGGTGGAGTGTCAAATTATTTACACTCAATCTGTTCGTTCCATGGCTAAAATAAATAGTTCTGTTTCTTATCACATGGTCAGCCAATTAAATGACTGGACCATTTAAGAACAGAAGAGGTAGAGGTGTACTGTGACACTAATCAGAGTTATCTCCTCTCAAAGTAATGAATTTCATTATACAGCCAGACCCTGTGGTGAATGAAGTGAAGGTGTCATTTGCAGAGTGGAAAATGTGTGTATTTTAGAGGGCCCGGCATGCTGATAAGCGTACTGTTCCACTCGGTGAGGAAGGCAATGGTAAACCACCTCACTCCTCGTTTTACTTAGTAAAACCTCTACAGGTTCAAATCAGCATTTTGGCTGATGACCTAAACAACAAATAGCCTATGAATGCTTACTGTCTATCTATAACTTTATGGCCTTCCACAGAAAGGAGCAGAATGGGCCCGCTACTAGCCTTCTCAATAACACTTCATTATGTACCAATTCCAGCGTACTAGTTTTTTAGTGATATAATGATGAAATGTTATTTGGAAGACTAGTAGCGGGCCGATTCTGCTCCTCTCTACGGCATGACATCAAGTTATAGACAGACAGTGTGTTGTTGTTTAGGTCATCAGCCTGTAGGCTGGTTTGAACCTGTAGAGGTTTTACTAAGTAAAACGAGGAGTGAGGTGGTTTACCATTGCCTTCCTCACCGAGTAAAAAAGTACGCTTATCAGCATGCCGGGCCCTCTAAAAACACACATTTTCCACTCTGCAAATGACACCTTCACTTCATTCACCACAAGGTCTGGCTGTATAATGAAATCCATTACTTTCAGAGGAGATAACTCTGGTTACTGTCTTTTACACCTCTACCTCTTCTGTTCTTAAATGATTCAGTCATTTCATTGGCTGACCATGTTTTAAGAAACAGAACTATTTTTTTTAGCCCTGCAACGAACAGATTGAGTGTAAAAAATTTGACACTCCACCTGTCTGTTATGGGCAGTGACAGACAGTACTATCGATTTTATAATTGCATTAGTCATTAAAAAAGCCGATAAGTCAAAATTTTACATTTTTTTTCTTTAGTACATTTTACGACTAACTGAATGCAAACACACCATCCCTACTTAAGTAAAAAATTACATAAGTCTGGCTTCCCTTGAGTAATATTATATAACACTATGAAAAATCTTATCCTTACAGATAAAAATCTGGTGTGAAACACTCACACGACTTTCTCCTGCCAATGCAAAGAATGACCAATATAACCTAACATTAGTAATAAAACATTAGAAATAAACAAAAAACCAACCTCAAAAACATAACCTTATTTTAATCATGAGAGAAAAAACGCAAAATGAAAATCGAGCTTAGTTTGGCTTAAAATTACGAAAAATCACACTTTCAAGCTAAACTAGGCTCTGCAGAGAAAAATGCTCAAACTAAAAGATGTAGATCTTTGAATTTCCTATAAATTTGATTATACACTTATGTCGTAAAATGGATACTAGGGCTGAAATCTTAAAAAATCAATTTTTTACACGTTTTCGTGTGAAAAAATCAGAAAATTGGTCATTTTCGCTAAACTAAGTGTTATACAAAAACATGTTACTAGTAAAAGTTGTAGGATTTTAAGTTCTCTACAAGTATAATTATATATATTTTTGCGCTAAAATGCATATTAAAGTTGCAATCTTAAAAAACAGTTTTGTTACGAGAAAAAAGCTTCACCAAGAATTTCAGCAGACATGGCGCCTACTCTATCTTGTAAAGCATACAAAATTTAGTGAATGAGGCGATTTAAAAAAAAAACGTAGGAGCCGTTTTTGAGAAAATCGCAAAAAAGTGAAAAATTACACAATTAAAATACTACTTCCGGTTGACCGATTTTGATGACAATGTTCGTGTCGGGTTCTCCAGTGGTATCTAACTTAAGGGTACTCGGAACGGAGAAAATTGACACAAATCTCACATATCCGGTTTTTTGCCTATTATTGAAATTCAGAGTTTTCTGCATCCAATGATGTATAATTTGTTGGGGTTTTTGCAGTTTTTATCCTCCCAAAAAAATTTAAATTATGTTGAACGCTTGCGTTAGTTTCTAAATGTTACCAGTTGGCTTAACAGGTTGGCTCCCATGAGTAAAAATTAATTTATTTTTATTGAGCAAACACTACAAATTATTTAATATCCACTGAGTCTCATGAGGGTCAAAATTGTCTCTCATTACATGTTGCCAGTGAACTTCTGAGAGACTTATTTGTGTCTCATGCACTGTTGCAACCTGGCCTCCTGTGGTACTAACTGTATGCTCAGTTCCATTACATTATAATATCAGTTGAAAGTAAAAAGTTCACTGAACATTTTCTCATATCCAGGCCTTGAATAAGTGAAACGGTTCATTTAGTACAATTCTCTAAAGAATCACTAATTTCATCAGTTGCACATGTCTAGTAGTTGAGGTTATGTTTGAGTACAAGTGTGTTAGGTTGTTAGTAAAGTGTTTTAACGTATTAATTAGTGTATTAAAGTAAAGTTATTTTACAATGTCATCACCACAAGTTAGGAAATGGTTAGAAGAAGACCTTAGTTCTGATTCATCCAGTACAAATTTAATATTTGAAGACGATTCTGACCACGATCCGACTTATGCAAGATCGAATGAAGGCAACACATCTGAATCCAGTGTAAGTTCTGAAAATGACTTGCTTACTTATGAATTACCTACCAGTGACAATTTATTTCCTGATAATGATATACTGGATACTTTTGATCTTTGGGGTCCAGTAAATATTAATAATTTAAAACAGATCGTATATAATCCAAATAATGAAACAGTTGGTGTTAATCCAGACTTATTAGACAACATGGTCAATTGTAGTCCATATGACTTTTTTAATATATTTGTAGATGATGAAATAATTGAGTTTTTAGTTGAGGAAACAAACAGATATGCAAATCAAAAGAAGAGTATTGGTTTATATAGATTTACCCTCCGAACCTGGGTTGCTACCAATCCACAAGAGATGAGATGTTTTTTAGGAATTGTTTTGTTCATGGGGATAGTGCAGATGCCTTCTATAAAGCACTACTGGAAAAAGGATACGTTTTTTAAAACTGAAATAGCTTCAGTAATGACACGAAATCGTTTTGAAAAAATTTTATGCATGTTTCATTGCGGTAATAACGCTAGTCAAGCTGCTACAGGAGATAATAGATTGTTAAAGATTCAAAACCTTGTCGACCTAATGGTAGCCAACTTTCAGAAATGGTACATACCAGAATCTGATATCACCATTGACGAGTCAATGGTGCCATTTCTTGGCAGACTCTTCTTCCGCCAGTTCATTAAAAACAAAAGACACCGTTACGGTATTAAAGTTTTCAAATGTGTGC
Source organism: Catonia carolina (assembly GCA_035578175.1). Classification (NCBI taxonomy): domain Eukaryota; kingdom Metazoa; phylum Arthropoda; class Insecta; order Hemiptera; family Achilidae; genus Catonia; species Catonia carolina. The sequence continues at coordinate 51,776,130 of JAQMRL010000009.1, read as the reverse complement.
TAAAGACTTTTATACCATTCAGTATAAAATATATTCTGGAAAAGAGAAGAACAGTCAATCACAAACTCCTGTCTCTACAAAAATTGTGCTGGAATTAATGACTCCATTTTTGGACTTTGGTAGGTGTCTTTTTGTAGACAACTGGTACAGTAGTGTAGGTTTGGCTGAGGAACTACTTCAGCGTGATACACATTTAGTCGGAACACTTAATGCTAAACGTAAAGGGAATCCAAAAAGTGTTATTGAAAAAAAGTTAAAGAAAGGTGAAATTTATGCAGAGCAGAGCACTAATAGTGTAGTAGTCTTAAAATGGAAAGACAAGAGAGACTTGCTAATTATTTCAACTAAACATGACAGCAGTACTACAGAAGTAAATTCAAGAGCTGGTCCTGTTCACGCACTCTGATATGTGGTGCTGGATTATAATAAAGCAAAAGGTTTCATAGACCGCAGTGATCAGATGGGTTCCTACACCAATCCTTTACGCCGTTCCCTAAAGTGGTATAGAAAAGTTGCATTTGACTTACTTTTGTGTGCATCAATTACGAACGCTTTATCATTGTTTCAGACTGTCACTTCTAATAGAATATCAGTAACAGATTTTAAGGAGTATATTATTAAAATGCTAGTTCACAAACCATCAGTTATACCTCAACCATCAGTTATAAAAATTAAAACAAATCAAATTTTGAAGAAAGTCAAGAGAGGAAGATGTTCACTTTGTTACAAAAACATTTCTGAAACAGAAGGCCGTCAAGCTGCTCAAAATAAAACCCCTAAGCCCAATATGAAATGCAATGAATGTAATTTACATTATTGTTTGGAGTGTTTTTTTGAATGTCACTGTGCAACACTGACAAAAATTAAGTAATTTTAATAAATGAGCGTATAAAAATCTAGCCTAGTTATATATTTTGTTTTCATTTATTCCAGTTAATTATATTATTTCTTTTATGCACACTAATATATGTTAGAAAAATAAGTAGAGTAGTTATTTTGTGTATTATTTTTCATAATTTTTTTAATGTACGTTATTTATATTTTATTTTCATTCATTCCAGTTAGTTATATTGTTTCTTTTATGCACACTAATTGTTAGAAAAATAAGTAGAGTAGTTATTTTGTTTATTATTTTTCATAATTTTTTTAATGTACGTTATTTATATTTATTTTCATTCATTCCATTTAGTTATATTGTTTCTTTTATGCACACTAATTGTTAGAAAAATAAGTAGAGTATTTTGTTTATTATTTTTCATAATGTTTTTGATGTACGTTTTTTATATTTATTTTCATTCATTCCAGTTAGTTATATTGTTTCTTTTATGCACACTAATATAATAATTGTTAGAAAATTAAGTAGAGTAGATATTTGTTTATTATTTTTCATAATTATTTTAATTTTGATGTTTTTATTAATTACTTTTTGAATAAAATAATAATAACTTTGAATAATTAAGTTCTTCGTGTGCAACTGAACCATTCTATCACACTTCTAGGTTTTCAGGTTGAGGTACACATAAGTCTCTCAAGAGTTTATTATCAAAAAAATATAAATAATTTTGTTATCTGAACTCTTGAGGGGCAGAAGTGTCCCTCCCTTTAAACACAAAAAATTAACATCTCCTTAACATATAAATGTATAAATATTATGAGTGACATAGATAATTACTGAAAAAATTAATAAAAATGATTCGAGTTTATTAAGTAAACTTATTAAAATGGGCCTAGTTCAATTAAGGCAATGCATGTGGTACGGATAAGTCTCTCAGAAGTTCATATGCAACATCCATTGAGGGACAAAAATGACCCCCATGGGAGCCAGCCTGTTAAATATATCTATTTTTGAATGACAAACGATAAATTCATAATTTAATTTTTTATGACTTTAAGTTTGTATTAGAACAGCTTGGTATGTAACATTCGAGTAATTTATAGATTATGATCCTGGAATGTAGTAGAGGTGACATTTTTCAGTACTTGTTAAGTGTTTTCTTTCAGTTTTTCTTGTCTCCCGTAGATAGCAATTTTTGACACGTAAGGAACATTTTTTCAGCCAACTGTGAACGGATTTTAATGAAATTTTTGCTCAGCCTTTTATATCATAAATTCAATGTACTGAGTTAATATTACAGTAAAATAAAGTGTTTAAATATATATTTTCCCCTTAAATAGGCAAAATGATGCTTTTCAAAAGTAGTAGTAAACCAAGAAACATTTTCTTATCTTCCTAACAATATAATATAAAGATGCTACTAATTCTGTGAGTGTAGAATAACCAGAAAAGTAACCACAAAAAATTTGGACAGGATAACTGTAATAGTTTTTGAGAAAATGTTCCTTAGATTATCATTACGAAGGTAGGCATTCCGGGTACCCTTAAGTTTCAAGTTTTAAGTTCGTACAATGTTCCGTTCTTGAGATATTCTGTTCACATACACACACACACACACACACACACATACACACACACACACACACACACACACACACACACACACACGCACACACACACACACACACACACACACACACACACACACACACACATACACACACACACACACACATGTAGAAGAGGTTAAAAACTCGATTTTGATAAATCGACATGAAAACAATACTGTAACAGAATCGACTAGATGGATCGTGAATGTTTCAGAATTCCATTCATAAAAATAGTTAAGGAATAATAAAAATATCAACACACAATAGCAGTAATAAATTACAGTTTTAACAATAAAGGGTACGCCTATTATAAAAGGGTATTGTGTACAGTTATTTTTATGAAGTTGTTTATGAGGTTGTTTACGTTTTCTATTTACAATAGTTGACTTGTTTAAAATGGATTTTTCTAGCATTCATTAATAAAGAGTCATTTTTGTACTTAATGATTTCTCTACTTTGTTCTGGAATGATCTTTTATAAACAGATATATAAGAGACCCCCGAGTGCGGTCAGAGTAGTATCCGTTTGATCTTCGACAAGCGATTATCGGTTTGTTATTTAGCAGGTTAACTATTCCGAGAATTGTGCTGGTCGACGATTGTTATACTGCCTTCGTTGTGTGTGTATTGCGTAAAGTCTTTTTGTGAGTGTATTGTAAAGTTAATGTGTAAATTTTGTGAATTCAGTTTCGGTGTTTTGTATGTTTGTGGAATCTGTAAAAGTGATTGTAAGTTATTTATTGTTAATTATCTATTTTAAGTGAATTATAAAATCATTTATTGTATTACTTAATTATAATTAGTTTAATCATTTATGTTGTAATCTTTTAGTGAAATAAATATTTGTAATTGTAAACTTTAGTGTATTAATTATTTAATCACCTAGATCCCGAAACGGACCTTAGCAATAAGTGTCACAATACTTTCCTTCCTATATATTCATATAGACAAGAGAAAGTAAAAATAATAGTGGATGATTTTTTAACCTTAGCTTCTACTTTCTAGTGAAAGGCTATACAAAGTTTCTGTGGAAAAACCTTTTTAAGGGAGACAACTACAATTTGTGATGACGACGAAGGACGTGAGTAGGCCTGAAAACCAACATTTTCTTTCTTAAAGTCACGCATTTCAATTTTTATTACTGCAAAAAGCTATATTAATTCTCTAATGTAAACTAGTGAAATAAATAAATGTGTACTATTGTACAACACAATTTATTTCTGGTCTAACAACATACAGTCGGACCTCTATTTATCGAACTTCTATAAAAAATATATCGAAATTCTCTATGTATCGAAGTATTTCCTGAGTTCCGTGAAATTTTAAATGAAAAATGCTTCTGTATATCGAAAACAAATTCTATATATCGAATTTAATTTTAGTGAAATATAAAATAGAACTCCATATAGCCCTCCCATGACACACTAGTCAATCCGAAACATTGAAAGAGAGAGAGAGAGAGAGAGAGAGAGAGAGAGAGAGAGAGAGAGACGATATCGAAAAGGAATTGTTTGAGAGAGAGAGAGACGATATCGAAAAGGAATTGTTTGAGAGAGAGAGAGAGACGATATCGAAAAGGAATTGCTTGAAAGGGAGAGAGAGAGAGAGAGAGACGATATCGAAAAGGAATTGTTTGAGAGAGAGAGAGAGAGTGAGAGTGAGAGTGAGGCGGGGAGAGAGAGTGAGGGGAGTGAGGGAGAGAGAGAGTGAGGGGAGTGAGGGAGAGAGAGCAACGTGACAATACAGTACATAAGTACGTTGACCACTGTGGTCCACGTACAAGGGTAGTGTGATACGTTTATACTATGTACGATCAAAAATATGTAAAAACGACGAAGTTTTCAAATGGGTATCTAAAACTGTTACGAGATAAAAACGTGCCTAAGCAAAATAGAAAAGTTTTTCTTTCTGTGGAGAATTGCCCTTCACACCCGTGTTCACAATAAAAAAAACTTTTTTTTTCGAATAGCTCTTTAACGAGAGCATGTTAAATCAATATTTGGGGTGTTTCTTCATGTCCTATGCTGCTCCATTCTCTTCCTCACCCACACCTCCTTCATCCTTCTTGATCTGTCCATCTTCAGTTGGTCCATATTGTGAGGTTCACACCTCCTCCTCAAACTCTCCTCCCTAAAGGTCACTCTCTCAACTTTACCCCTAAAAATCTCTCTATTGCATATGTCTTCTGTGGTAATCCCTGCCGTTAAGCAATCTGACAGAGTTTCGGTAAACCATGCTGGCTTAATCTTAAGTTTCTTATCCTCTCATAGACCTGTTTTGCCAGCCGATTATTGTCCATCCTCGCTATATGACCAAAAAACATAAGTCTTCTTTTCCTCATTGTGTGGATAATGTTTTCAACTCTGCTATATATTTCCTTATTTGTTTGGGGTCTATTATACTCAGCATCTAGTTTCCTAGGCCCCAATATACTTCTCATTATTTTCCTTTCTGCGCCCATCACTTTATTTATACCTCCTTTTAGCTTAATTTTAAGCGTTTCCGCACCATACAACGCTTCTGTAAACAAACTTTATTGTAAACAAATACTGTTTTAAGGTAATATGGCTACGGTCGAGTAATCTCACTTAATATAAGTAGCAGTCATAATGAAAAAAATAAACAGCGTTTCTCTTTATCGAAGTTTCTATAAATCGATTTTTTTATGAGGAACGTACAATTTCGATATATGGAGGTCCGACTGTATTTTACAGAAAATAACGCAAGTTTGCATTTTACTCCAATTTATATCGGGAATGCGTAAGTAAAAATTTTCAACTTTGTTAAGTTATTGACTTATAGGTTTTCTGCAATGACCAAATAACTTATATACAACCGAGTTTAAACCATTGCATCTCCAAAACGATGAGATAGATTTTAACACAGGCCTACTTTACATCACCATTTAGTAAATTTTAGTTTGTGTTCACCTATAATATTTCTATTATTTAAAGTTGTTTTAAAATTGTCATATCGAGGTTGGAAGACAAAATGACCCGGATATTTTACAACCGCAACAAATTTCATGCTATAAGAGGCGTATAAATCAAGAATTATTTGACCGACACGTTTGCAATTATTTTAACACAACATAGCCAATTACAGGTGATTTGTTCTAGCTAGAAGCTTTCCCTCCAATGCTCTGTGCCGCTAAGCTGTTCTGTTTAGTGGTGGGGGAAGAACCTCGTAGTTGTAACAGTAGTATACAGTTAGAAAGAAAGGGAATGATGATTAAGTGAGAAGGAGACAACACTTGCCCCTTGAAACTATCCCTACTCTACCTACTCACCCACCCCTTACAAGCTTCGCCCAAAAACAAATGCACTATACATTCTTAAGGAGTGTAAGAAATTTAAAATTTATACATTACTTAAATATTGAACCCTGTTATCTCGCTAAACACTCGTTCGGCACGGGCAAACTATCGTTTTACTCACCGTAAAAAAATAATGAGTATTGTCACCGTCATCCCCTTTTGATTAAGTACTGTGATGCCGGCTACAAAGCTACCGGCGTAGCGACGGAGGGAACTGCCAATAGTTCGGAAAGGGGCGTTAGTCATGTGGCGCCGTACCGACAGAGACCTTTGTTACCAAGGTCAACAAATTACCACTGCGCTCTCTGCGATTACAAAAGTACGCTGCACTGAGCCAAGAGATTCAATTCTAATCCAAAGAGGAGATTCAATTCCGATCCAGACAGCAGACAGGACGTCTACCATGGATTTTTAACAGCATAAAACTGTTAAAACTAAATCAAGTTATAAATTACAGTCAATTCCGGATAATTGGGACACATTGGAACCGAAGAATTTTGGCCCAATTAAACGGCTGGCCCTAATAAACGACTTCGTAAACTGTGGCGTATACGATACTGTATTTTATTAAAATTATCACACACAAAATTTTTACATGCAAGTTCTATCCACATACCCACGAAACAAATAAAAGGATAACAGAACAATGATTAACTTTTTAGCAAAACCTTTTGCCTTGGTTTTCAGCATTGGACCATTGACACTAACACCTTGCGAAGTTACAATGGCAAACCATTCATTCAACGCTTCTCAATAAATGGATCCTTCGTCTTATCTTGCCGCTTAGAACCACGTGTTGTTCATCGCTTTAATGGTTTTAATAAAACATCTATGTACATACATTGGATTGGCCCCAATAAGCGGCATTATGGACCGAATAAACTGAGTACTTATCAATGTAAAATCCCGTTCTGTTTTTTGTTCATTGAAGACTGTCCCAAAAAACCGGCTGCCCCAATTAACCAGTTGACCAGTTATCCAGAATTGACTATATTGTGACACTTATTGCTAAGGTCCGTTTCGGGATCTAGGTTATTAAATAATTAATACGCTAAAGTTTACAAATTACAAATATTTATTAGACTAAAAGATTACAAAGTAAATGATTAAACTAATTATAATTAAATAACACAATAAATGATTTAATAATTCACTTAAACTAGAATATAAACAATAAATAACTTACAATCACTTTTATAGCTTACACGGACAAACAAAACATAGAAATTGAATTCACATTAACTTTACACATTAACTTTGTAATACACTCACAAAAAGGCTTTACACAATAGACTCACAGACAGTGTTACAATCGTCGACTGACACAATGTTCGGTACGCGCCTACCTACGTCCGATGAACATTCGTCAAAGATCAAACGATTACTGACTGACCGCACTCGGGGGTCTCTTTTTATACCTACTCATTCATAAAGATTGTTCCAGAATAAAGTAGTGAAATCTACTCAAGTACAAAAAAAACTCTTTATTTATGAATGCTAGAAAAATCTTGTTAATAGGTCAACAAAACGTCTTTTGTAAATAGAAAACGTAAACGACCTGCCTCCCTCATAATAGCTGTACACAATACCTAAACTTTATGATAGTGATTACAACCCTTATTAATGAATAGACACTTTTATGGTTACAACTGTCATTTACAAAACTGATCTTATTGTGTAAGTTATTGTTATTTTATTATTTCTTAACCATTTTTATGAATGGAATACTGGAACACTCGTGTCCGTCTAGTCGATTATAATACAATATTATCTTTTCGTCTAATAACAACACTTTTAAGTTTAACTACCTTATAATACTGTTATTAATATCAACACAAGATAGCAAATCTCACTTAATCTCTCACGTACTTAAAAATTGAGGTAAACATCACTTTTTTCTGTAACCAAATACAAACAAGGCAAACAAATGCAATTTTTTGCGAACACAAGGGTGGCCTGTCACATTGAATCTTTCACGGTAAGGTACTATAGTTACTATACATTGTACCCGTGCCAAGTAGTCAACAGCTGCTGTTGTTGTTTAGGTCATCAGCCAAAATGCTGATTTGAACCTGTAGAGGTTTTACTAAGTAAATCGAGGAGTGAGGTGGTTTACCATTATCTTCCTCACTGAGTGGAAAAGTACACTTATCAGGATGCCAGGCCCTCTGAAACGCATAATTATATTTTCCACTCTGCAAATGACACTTTCACTTCATTCACCACAGGGTCTGGCTGTATAATGAAATCCATTACTTTCAGACGAGATAACTCTGATTAGTGTCTTTTACACCTCTACCTCTTCTGTTCTTTAATGATTCAGTCATTTAATTGGCTGACCATGTGATAAGAAACAGAACTATTTATTTTAGCCCTGCAACTAACAGATTGAGTGTAAATAATTTGACACTCCACCTGTCTGTTATGGGCAAAGTCAACAGCTATGCATTCATAAAAGCGTTGGCAGGATTAATAAAAGTCAATAGTACTCAAAATAAACCGTCCAGGAAATGATTATATGCCGCCGGACGGTTTGTTTTAACGACCATTTTCTGTACAAATAAACCTTTGTAAAAAAAATCTACATTTTAGTGAATAATTTAGTTCACTCCTTTTCCGCATGTGTCGTTTCCTATTGCCTATTTCTACATTGTATTGTAGCCTGTATAATAGCAAGTGTTATTTTTTAATAACAGGTTATAGAATCCTGTTATCGAGTAGGTTTTTGTATTCAGTAACACGTTATACAAAAATAGCTTTATTTGCTATTACTAGTACGTAATCATTATGGTAGTTAGGCTGGGGGTAACTTTTTGCTGGGGAAGACAGAATTGAACAAGTGGAAGCCTATAATTATCTGGGAACCCGAGTCAATTGCAGTGCAAGCCACCTGCCAGAAATAAAGATCAGAATTGAAAGGGCCAGGGCAGCATTCCTAAAAATGAGACCTCTTCTATCGGCCCGCGACCTGAGCCTCGAAACTAGGACCCGCCTCTTGAAGTGCTACGTCTTTCCTATCCTCTTGTATGGAGTAGAGGCGTGGACACTCACCAAAGAGTGTGAGACCTGTCTACAAGCGTTTGAAATGTGGACCTACGGAGGATGCTTCGAATACCATGGACAGACAGGGTCACAAATATGGAGGTCCTCGGAAGAATGGGGAAAGAGATGGAAATCCTGCAAAGCGTAAAGATAAGAAAACTGGTATACCTTGGATACATCATGAGGGGGCCTAAATATGAGATTCTGCATCTCATAATTCAAGGGAAACTCGTTGGTAAACGCTCGGTGGGACGCAGACGAATTTCCTGGTTAAGAAACCTGAGAGAAGCGTTTAACTGCTCGTCGCATGACCTGTTCAGAGCAGCAGTGGACAAGGTGCGACTGACCATGATGATAGCCAACCTTCGTAATGGAGAAGGCACCTGAAGAAGATCGCTGGTTTAGCGAGAACTTCTCCGAAAAATTCCGGAGTTTTATAAATGCCTCTCATGTGTACTTACAGTCGTGTTGGTACGTGCGTAGGTACGTAGGTAGGTACTTCATGTTGATCCGCTTCTGATCCCTCTGGAGAAGCTAGAACATCAGGATCTAGTTGCATCTGCACAGGAGCTGGTGTCCTGTTAATCAAAAATACAACATCGGTTTTATTTCATACTTCAATACCATCCAGCAGGTGTTGCTATAAACGAACAAGACTGATGATGAAAAAACTTTGGGTTATAGCTTAAAGGCGGGTTCAGATGGCCGACTTTCGCAATGGTAAGTCGTTATTACTAATCGAATGCAAGTTGTAACACTGTCACAGCGCTGCTAAAAACTATTGTGCATTATGGCAATCACACCCACTACTTCTCATGGTAATGCGATGCGTGGTACGAGTTTTGTACCCTGCGCTAGTGTACCAATGACTTCTGCAGCCCACTCGCGCCTAGCTTAGTACCACAGACTCACGCTTTGCGAACGGCGTTGCTAGTGAATGGAACATCAGTACAATTTTTCATATATTTTATTATATATACAATAATTTAATATAATGTATATAATAAATAAATATAAATATAATAAATAAATATTAAAAATAATTTTATATATAATAAAATAAATGCAGAGAATTTAGGAGTTTGAATCAACTTCAACGTGGCGCGTCCCCAGGTGGCGGATAGGGGAAGGCCCTGTAGATATACAGGGTAGGTAGGAAATAAAATACTACCCGCGGACCAAAATGATTCAATAAAATCCTATAAGCGTCTACTCACCAAAGGTGCGGCATATAGGTCAGCGTCTGTTCTCCAGAGGAGCGGCTGAAAGAATATCCTCTACAACTCAACACTGTAGTTGAAACCAGTGGTTCGCCACACCAGGAAAGAAACATCCTTGGAAAGTTCACAATATGGAAAGTTTTTTAAGTAAAATTACCCCATCTGGTCAATGTGACCGGAGAAATTTGCTATCGGATTTGGGGGGCAAACAACTTAGAGAAAAGACCACTGATGAATGGGAGCATCGGAAATCACCAGCTAGTGCGAAGCGACGGAAAGTTGGAAAGAATGAGTTCATGTATAGAGAGAAAGGATTTGGAGGAGAAGTCTGGAAATTACAACCTACTGAGAGACGGAAAGATAAAATTCAAGAGAACGGAAAACAACAGGAAAAAAATGGTGATATCCGAAGCGGAGAGGAAGAGTAGATCTGACAAATGAAGAACTACCACGCGAGGTTAAGGGTGAAAAGGAACAATAAGTGAACTTACAGCGGTTCCCTGTGGCATACATGCAAAAAAAAAAAAATGCAGAGAAAATAGGTTTACAAATCTCCTTCGAAAAGACAAAATGCTTCTGCTCAAAATTAGATGTTCATAACCTTAATACAAATTATGGAAAGATAATTAAAGTTAAACATTTTAAATACTTAGGCGAGATCCTCGAACCCACAGGTGGAGAGAAGATTGCACTGAAAACTCGACTGCAGAAAATGAAGGGGGCATATGGCATGACGCATGACATTTACAATAAGAAATGTATGTTCATTGGGGTGAAGATTAATCACTACAGCTCAGTCATTAAACCAGCAGCATTATATGCAAGTGAGACCCTTACATTCCAAAACAAAGGTGATACTGAAAACATACAGAAGGAGGAACGGAAGATCATGAGAAAAATTCAAGGTCCAAAATTAACAGAACAACACACTACAGGCTACACTCCAGAAAAACAACAAGGAAGAACAAGGAAGGAAGGAACAAGGAAGCGGCAGAAACCCGGAAGTCAAGAAATCAAAGTTGGAAATTGGAAACAAAAGAAATTGTCATTCGATGACGGCTCCTACGAATTCCTTAAAAATCGCCTCATTTACTAAAGTTTTTGTCCTCTACAAGGTAGGGTAGGCGCTATGTCTGCTGAAATCCTTGGGAAGGCTGTGCTCTCGTGCGGCCTTCATATGCATTTTAGGGCAAAAAAGTATGTTTGTATTGAAATTGTAGAAAATTTTAAAACCTAAAATTTTTTCCTAATCATTTCTTTACATAACGCTTAGTTTAGCGGTAATTGAAGATTTTCTGGTTTTTTTTTCATGAAAACCTGTAATATATATGTTTCTTATAAGATTTCAGGCGTAGTATGCTTTTTACGACAAACTAATTCAAATTTATAAGAAAATTAAAATATCTACAACTTTTATTTAAACATTGTTCTCTACAGACACTAGTTAAGCGTGAGAGAGTGATTTTCCGCATTATTCAGCCAAACTAAGCTTAGTTTTCATTTTGCATCATTCACTCATGATTACAATTAGATTATGTTTTTGAAGGTTAGTTTTATTGTTTATTTTTAATGTTTTATTACTATAATATTCAAGGTTGATGAGCTCTGCTGTTACAGGCGTTTAGACCAATCACAATGTTTGCCAGCGTTGTCAATGTACTAATGTACCAGCTTGAAAAAAAACATTACGCGCGCATGCGTATAAGAACCGCAGTAGTTCACTCGTATTTGCACCTCGTGCTGAACACATCGATTATAGAGCGCGTTAACATGCAATACTTGACAATTAATCAGCAGGTTTTATGTTCTTAGCTTTTAATTGTTAGGGGAAGGGAGCCATATATGGAATTGGGTCTTATTATGGAATACTAGTGTTTTTCCAGACAGGACGTTGGTAATCCTGATCTTCTTGCACCATTGGTTATACCGACAGAAACAACTAACGGATTCAAAAAGACCAAATACAGCGTGTTTTTGTCAAGGTGATTACAATGAAGACAAAAAAAGGTGAAAAGTGGATTCAATGCTCGAGGTGTAATAACTGATATCATGAACAATAGACTAGTGCTGAAAGGTTGTATTTTGTCTGCGATTACTGTGAATAAACTGATTGGACTAATACTTTGGTGCTTTAAAAACTATGAAGGTAAATTATATATCTATTCCAAGTATTCCAAATTATAACCCAATGTATTCCATATTAAGATCCTATTTTGTGAATTGTAAAAATCATGTCGCTAAAGAAAATTAACAAAAAAAAATTATACTTGTAAATTTAAGATTTTGTATTTTCTAATTGTGAAATAACTATTTCTACTATTGATATAAAATTCCAGTAATTTCAAAAAAGTCATAGAAACCCAGAAAAATGAAAAAATGAAAATGGTATTCCATATTTGGTTCCTCTCCCCTACTGAAAGACCAAAAATAAAAAAAAATGACTGGCGAAATAAATAACAGAGCTACGAGAGCAAGAACTGGCAACGTTGCTTGCAAGTCATTGGCTAGTTTTGAAGTGGTGGAAGGAGGCAATGCGTCGTTCAGAGCTCATCCATCAGCTTTGAAAAATTGTATAAAGTTAGATTATATCGTTCATTAGTTGTATTGGTAAGAGAAAGTTCGGTAAGTGTGTCATACAGATTTTTAAAATTGCCACTATGATATTTTTTATCATGTTTAATGTTATTTGTTGAGTCTTTTTTTGGTTTAACGTCCGGCTGTTCTGCAATTACTGCTAATGCAGAGAGTAAAGGATGAAATGATTTTTGTAACGTATAAAAATACCCCGTGCCTGAATGGGATTCGAACCCAAGACCGCATGATGAGATTCGAGCACGTTACTAACTACACCAATGCGGCCGGAATTGGCGTTGAGTAGGAGTGATGACTTACCCATTATATGGACGTCGTGGTCCTCCTTCGTAAGAGAGTGATTCTTCCGAATCACCATGAGTTGGAGTTGGAGGTAGGCTTCTCTCTTCCCTCTGATTAACTGACTCTATAGGCGCAAATAAAGGTCTGAAATAAATGAAATTTAAACAGTTTGAAAATACTGTAACACTAATAAATTGTATTTCAAGGTGAGACTGTACGATGGTTTTCACTGAAAATTTAAATTTTCTGTTTTTTATTTTCTCTAATAGTTCAGACTTATATCTACAAGAAAATTATAAATTACGTTGAAAAATTATTTTAAAGAAAAAATTAAAGTTTTTAGCAGGCACATCCAGAAAAATGATCATTTCATCATGAACCAATATTTTTTGTAATTTTACATAAATCGTTTTAGAGCAAAAAGAATTTTAGTTTTTTTTAAATACTGTTTTTGATATTCAAAGCTGTTGATACAGCTTTCTAAACAACTGTTGATGGGAAATTTACTTGTTCGTGTACAACATTTTTTGATTTGTTCCTTTTTGTATTTTGGCTGTTACCGTAAATTTAGATTTTAAAATTTAGGTACATTTTTCTCGGAACCCATTAAACTTAGCTGGCTAAATATTTTACCAGTTATTCATCTTGTACATGCACAATTACTGACGTTTTATTGACTTTCTCAGATGCTCCAACAATTACTAGTATCCAAAAAACTTTTCAAAACTTCTTTTCTGGCAACGTTTCTTTTCAAAGCTTACCAAAACTTTTCAATTTCAGTCTACGCAAGAAAATCGAAACGAACCGATACAATTCCAAAAGATAACTGATGAAACTAAAAATGAGTTAAACACGGGCAAGTGGAATCAGTTGTATTAAACTAGTCACAGACATTAAATTATTTTTATGATACGAAATAAACAATTTGAAATGATAAACAACGAATCAATGGAATTGTTTTTACTCTCCTGTTATAAGTCAAGCGCATTAGTCTTATATTGCTTGTGACCAAAAATTAAACAAAACTGAGTCTGCAATAAAAACCTGCTAATCATAAATAATAATGTAATAATAGTAAATAATGTAACGAAAAATAACAATATAAGATTAACAATAGTAAAAGTTTTAGTTATTAATGGTAAACTATTGTTCGATTTAAAAAACGTTTTCTAAAAAATGAATTGAACGTGTTTTTATTATATTAAGCTTAGAGCAAATTAGTGTTGTATGGAATTTATTTTTTGATCATGGTATGCGTATTTTAAATTAATGCGCATGCTCACTTGTATTGCTGGTTGCCTATGTCGGAGTACTCTTAGCGTAGACAGACCCTAAATAACATGTCGGAGACCTCTCAGTGGATGGTGCTCTCCATGTCCATCACTCATGACATTTTTTTCACCCACGTCTCGAATATTTGTGGACCGCTAGAAAAATCTTGTTAATAGGTCAACAAAAAGTCTTTTGTAAATAGAAAACGTAAACGACCTGCCTCCCTCATAATAGCTGTACACAATACCTAAACTTTATGATAGTGATTACAACCCTTATTAATGAATAGACACTTTTATGGTTACAACTGTAATAGATTATGAGACAAGTATATAAACATCATTCCTTACACACAATTACAATAAACACACACGTAAACACATACCCTCTACACAATTGACACAACTGATATAACCAAGACATGTCAACATTTACATTTGTTACATTTACATCTCAACATAAATACAGATGATTTCCAGCTTCCAGATGTAAGTAAGATAAATAAAACAAAAAAAAAAAAGAAAAAAGAAAATTTAAAATTCCAAAATTTTAAAAAAGGATTGTTGAAAATGGAGTCTATCTTAAATCTTTGAAAAGGAGAGAAGCATTTACAGATTTTATAAAAAAAAAAAGACCAAATAATTAATATACAATTATTTTAATAAGGAAGTTTTCAAGTTAAGATTTTAAAAGTTTTAATTGTTTTTAAAAGGTTTTAATCGAAATTTTAAAATATACATATATTTTAAAATGAAAGAAAGTTGTTAAACTTATTTATTTGTTTATAAATATCATTTACGAACTTCACCACTGGACATCGATAGCAAATGGTGCATCGACCGGGAAAGCTAAAAATATAAGGGAAATTTCAACAGGAGAAAGGAAAAACGGAAAACTGAAAGAAGAAATCTAACAAAAATTATCAGAAATTTAAAAGGAAATCAACAACAGAAATCAAAGACATCATAGAACGTCAGCAGAAACAGACTTCAACATAACACTTCCGAAAACAATATTATCATCGTAAACGCCTATCTTTCACTAATCTTTCAACAATCCTCCAACTTCAAATCAATCCCAATTTCGGCCAAAAAGACAACGTCCTTACATCTGGAAAAAGGTATACATCAGTTATCTGGTAAGTCGTCTTACACACATTCGTCAAACACACAATTACAGAATATAAATTATGGAACAACAAGTAACACCACTTATTGACCCTAATAGACTGGATGACAACAACCTTAACTTTCAACTGAGACTACGAAAAAGCGTAACAACCGGACATATAGGACAGAGAAAACAACGATTACAAAAATTGATAGATAACGGACGACAAACTGACATTAATGCAATACGTAGATTTGACCTCAATAAACAATTAACTGAGTGTCAAAATTATTTTGTGCAGTTACAAAACACAGAAAATTTAAACGATCTAGAGAAATATAATGCTGAAGTTTTTGACGACCGTCTTAATAAACTCTTACTGTTTATATTAGCGAATAAACCAGATAAGGTTGTAGATTTTCAAAATTTAAAACAGGAATTTGATAATTGGAAGGCTAATGAGTTACACAATATCGAAATTAGACCTAATCTTGACCAAAATTTAAATTTCGAAGAGGTACGTTTAAATAACAACCCAGTACCTAACCAAAGGCAAGAAATTGTTAATGATGATCAAATTAGCTTGATACATCATCGAGTAATACAAAGTCCCGTTTTTAGGAATGATGTTCATGATATATTAATACCAAATGCGATAGGTCACAATAACCCTGTGTGTGTCCAACGTGAATTAAATTTTAATTGGACAAAAATCGCAAACCCGATTGAAAACGAGTTAAAACAATTAACTATCACAGATGGACGTGATATTGATACGTTGGTTAGAAATATCAAAATTATTAAACAAATCCAGAAACGTTATGCAGTAGATCTACCCTTGGTGTTATTAACTCCATTTATGACCGGTTTTACGGAACAAATTTTTGAAAATTCCATTAGAAATAACCACAATTTTGATCAGTTTCATCGAGATTTGGTGAATAAACTGATCACACCAAAAATGAAAGAGATATTAAAATTAAAATTATTATACAGAAATCAGTCACAAATGGAAACCTTGACAGAATACATAAGAGAAATCTTAGAAAATCATGATGTATTACGACTTAACCTCACCGAAGGTGAGTTGATTAATATAATATTAATTGGTTTAAATGAAATATATGCTACACATTTAGGCATAATTGGTAGACCCAATAACTTACATGATTTTAATAAATTGGATGCTTATGTATATGAGAGGGTTTATGCTAGAACTCTTCATGAGATAGGTTCATCAAAAATGAACGATACAAGCGCACTAAACTCTATAAATAACACAATGCCTCTTCAAGGTAAACAAATCATATCACAAAATACCACATCCGATAACATGGGGTCACAAATATCAAAAACAATATTAAAATGTTTTTATTGTAATAAACCAGGTCACATTAAACGAAATTGTAGACTTTGGCAACAGAAAAACAATAAAAACATGTCAAAAAACTAAACGGATACAAACACGCGCAGCATACTCATATGGTTCGTGTTTGTAAACATGAGATGGGTAAATCTTTAAAGATAGGAAAACAAAGGTTGACTTATAAAAATACATTGAAAGGTTTAAAAATAAAAATTAAAAATAATATATTTAACGCGCTTATTGATTCAGGTTCTACACATAATATTATTAACCAAAAAATGTATGTACTTTTGAAAAATAGCAATGCAATCATAAAAGAGGAAAAACTTAACGCAATCTGCCTCACAGCTGACAAATTCCCTTTGGAAATTACTAAACAAGTGTGGGTTCGAATTAACCTACACAATCTATCATGGAAAATAAATTTCAAAGTTTTAAAAAAGATACACCATGAAATAATACTTGGTATGCACTTTTTACATAAAACACGTGCTATTTTTAATGCTATAAAATCAGAAATAACCTTTGAATGGTTAAAGAATCAAAAATTTTATTTAATAAATATATTTCCAGATCAAATTAATAATATAGAGCAATCTGAATACATTAAAAATAAAATAAATAATTTGTGTAAAGAATTTCCGGATGTACTTACGGCTAAATTAGGTTGTACTCATGAATTAACCTATGATATCAAACTTAAAAATAATGAAATTATAAAATCTAGGCCCTATCCTTTAAATCCAATAAAAACATTCCAAATGAAAAAACAAATCGATAAACTATTAAAGGATAAGGTAATTAGAGAGAGTGTTTCTCCTTATTCATCTCCGGCCTTTTTGATCCCGAAACCAAATGGTTCAAGTCGTTTGGTTGTAGATTATCGTTCGGTCAACTTAATAATTGACTCGGAAGCGCAACCCTTACCAAATATAAATCACGCTTTCCAATGGTTTTCCAAAGCACGATGGTTCAGTACATTAGATTTGGCACAAGCGTATCATCAAATCCCATTGACAGAGAGATCTCGTCAAATTACTGCATTCTGTACTACAGATGGATTGTATGAATATGAAAGATTACCTTTTGGTTTGTCGACCGGCGCACAAGTTCTAACTCGCCTTATGAATAAAATATTTAAAAATATTAAATATAAATTTGTGTTTAATTATATGGATGATATTTTAATATATTCCAAAAGTTTTACAGAACACTTAAAACATATCAAAATAGTGTTGTCGATCTTGAGAAAAGCTGGTATCACCATTAATCCTGATAAGGTGACATTTGCTGTAAATGAAATACCATTTCTTGGACACACGTTGTCATACAAGGGTGTCTCTATAGATTCAACGAGGACACAAAAAATTTTAGAATATCCGGAACCTACATCAGTAAAACAAGTACATCGGTATTGTGGTATGATTAATTATTTTTCCAAATTTATTAAAAATTATGCTGACAGGATCGAACCCCTGAATAGATTAAGACGTAAAAATACTCAGTTTGTTTGGGGAGACTCACAAAGAAAAGCGTTCGAAGATCTTAAACAAGCAATTGCTAATCCTCCAGTTCTCTCCATACCAGACTTTTCTAAAGAATTCATTTTACAAACAGATGCGTCAGATACAGGTATAGGGGCGGTGTTACTCCAAGAACATGAAGGGTCCAGAAGAGCTATAGCATACGCCTCTAAAACATTGACAGAAGCAGAAAGAAAATTTTCTGCATATGAACGTGAATGTCTGGCAGTTGTTTTCGCGACAGATCACTTTAGAACTTATCTAACGCACCGTGAATTTCTTTTAGAAACGGATAACCAAGCTTTAGCCTGGCTTCTTTCACGACCAAAACAATTAGGTCGGTTGGCTAGATGGTTATTACGCTTATCCGTCTTTAAATTTAAAATTAATCACATTCGTGGTTCAAATAATAATGTGGCTGATGCATTATCGAGAATGTATGAATTAAATAATGAAGATACAGCAAAAGAGATATCGTATATCAATGCTTTATTATCACAGTTTCCCCTTTCCTTTACAGATATAATACAACATCAAAAACAGGATACCTTTATCCTTAAACAAAAACAACAAATGAACAATAAATTTTGTTTATCAAAAGGGATCCTCTGTCTACAAGACAAAAATCATAATCCGACCAAAATTGTTCTCCCCAATTCTTTAAAAGATTTAGTCTTTAAATATTTTCATCATTCGGAAATAGGAGGACATTTAGGTATTGACAAAACTATACATAAAATAACAAGGCATTTTTATTGGCCTGACATATATAAGGAAATTCCTTTAAAGGTGAATGCTTGCATGATCTGTCAACGCAGCAAACCTGGCATGAATTATAAATGGGGGAATCTTAGTTCAAGAGTTCCAACAATACCATTTGATACGTTATTTATTGACACCGTTGGTAGTCTTCCAAAAACTAACCAAGGTTATAAATATATTCTGGTGGTGGTGGATAGTTTTTCAAAATTTACTTGGTTAGCTCCATTAAAAAATACTAATACATCCTCTATTATAGATGAATTAAAACGTATCTTTCAGAACTACTCCATTCCGAGGTTAATTGTCACAGATAATGCCAAAACATTTAACTCCACAATGTTTAAAAACTTTTGTTTTACCTTAGGAATTAAAAGAACCACTCTATCTCCTTATCACCCACGCCCATCTCATGCTGAAAGACTGAATAGAAATCTTAGGTCTATTCTTATCGCGTACCACGCAACTGCCCAAACGACATGGGATAAATCCCTCTTTTGGTTTCAATTAGCCTTTAATATGGCACAACATACCGCCCACGGTGCATGTCCTTTTGACATA
This sequence comes from Catonia carolina, assembly GCA_035578175.1. Lineage (NCBI taxonomy): Eukaryota > Metazoa > Arthropoda > Insecta > Hemiptera > Achilidae > Catonia > Catonia carolina. The sequence continues at coordinate 51,756,643 of JAQMRL010000009.1, read as the reverse complement.
TTACATAATTTTCAAGCCCAAACGCCCTTGGATAGAGCGTGGAATATTCAGGATATCCTTCATCGGAATCCCGTACGATCGAGCAACATGATGAGTACAATTAGACGGCAACTAATTAAGTCTCATCATGATATGGCACGTAGATATAATGCTACACGCCATCCAAATCCATTTTCAGTGGGAGATAAAGTTTTACTTAAAACTCATCCCGTCAGTTCGAAAAAGAAAAATATTTGTGCAAAAATGGCATACCGGTGGTCGGAACCATTTTATATAATTGGATTCTCTACACCTGTTACAGCCTTACTCCGTAAGACTGTCGGGGGAGAAATATCCAAAGAACATATCTCTAATCTTAAAAAGGTATCATAAATTACCAAGGTTAGTAATATTATTAGGTGAGGTACGTCGCGACTCTCGAGCTTGTGATGTTGGTATTAAAGGTGTATCCGATGTTATTTGATGTGTGAATGTGTTATGAAAGGGGCCCCGAATGATCGTAACTTACCGTCTCAGGCCGACAACTGCTCCGTACTCATCTTTTTTGTTTTCGACATTTAAGCACTCACCCTTATTCCTTTTGCTTGTGTATGTTTTCCCAGGGGGGGGGAAGATTGTAATAGATTATGAGACAAGTATATAAACATCATTCCTTACACACAATTACAATAAACACACACGTAAACACATACCCTCTACACAATTGACACAACTGATATAACCAAGACATGTCAACATTTACATTTGTTACATTTACATCTCAACATAAATACAGATGATTTCCAGCTTCCAGATGTAAGTAAGATAAATAAAACAAAAAAAAAAAAGAAAAAAGAAAATTTAAAATTCCAAAATTTTAAAAAAGGATTGTTGAAAATGGAGTCTATCTTAAATCTTTGAAAAGGAGAGAAGCATTTACAGATTTTATAAAAAAAAAAAGACCAAATAATTAATATACAATTATTTTAATAAGGAAGTTTTCAAGTTAAGATTTTAAAAGTTTTAATTGTTTTTAAAAGGTTTTAATCGAAATTTTAAAATATACATATATTTTAAAATGAAAGAAAGTTGTTAAACTTATTTATTTGTTTATAAATATCATTTACGAACTTCACCACTGGACATCGATAGCACAACTGTCATTTACAAAACTGATCTTATTGTGTAAGTTATTGTTATTTTATTATTTCTTAACTATTTTTACGAATGGAATACTGGAACATTCGTGTCCGTCTAGTCGATTATGTTACATTGCCCCCTTCTTAAGGCTACTCGTCCCGAGTAGCCCCTAAATACGGTGCCAATCGATTTAGATGAACTACAATCTTCATCGTCCCTGGGCGTCGCTGTACTCGGTAGACCACGTCGTTGATGCGATCGACGACAGCATACGGGCCTTCCCATTGATTTTCTAGCTTAGGGCACCTTCCTTTCTTCCTTCTCGGTCTGTAGAGCCATACACGGTCACCAGGTTGAAATCCCTCGGAGTTAGCCATCAAGTCGTATCTTGCCTTCATTCGATCACTTGCTACTTGCAGATGTTGCCGTGCATACTCGTGGATTTCGTGGATACTTGCTACCAATTCCGCGGTGTACTGTTGCGCTGGTTGTTCCTTGTCAGGCGGGGCGCCGAACAGCAGATCACAGGGCAACCGTAGTTCACGGCCGAACATCATCTTGGCGGGTGTCAAGCCGGTTGTTTCATGTATCGCCGCTCTGTAGGCCATCAAGAAAAGAGGAAGCTTCTGGTCCCAGTCTCGTTGATTTTTGGAGACTACCTTGCGCAGATGCTCTTCAGCTGTCTTTATGTAGCGCTCAACCATTCCATCCGACTGCGGGTGTAATGCTGTCGTCTTTGTCTTGTGGACGCCCAATCGTTCCACTACTTCTTGAAGTAGCTGCGATTCGAAGTTCCGCCCTTGATCACTGTGTAGCTCTCTCGGTACTCCGAATCGGGAGAACAGCTCGTTCACTAAGGTTTCCGCCACAGTAGCCGCCTCTTGGTTTGGGATGGCGTATACTTTCGGCCACTTAGTGAAGTAATCCATGGTCACTAACAGATACTTTTTTCCGCCGTCTGTCACGGGAAACGGACCAGCGATGTCAATGGCGATGCGCTCGAACGGAGCTCCCACATTGTACTGCCGCATTTGTCCTTTACTTCGAGCCCGGGGCCCTCGACTAGCCGCACAGGTGTCACACAACTTGCAGAAATTCTCGACGTCGTCCCGTAAGTGGAGCCAGTAGTAGCGCTGACGAATTTTCTCCATAGTCTTCTTGACGCCGAGGTGTCCGCCTGAAGTGCCGCCGTGTAGTTCTGACATAACGTCCTTGGTCTTTGTGCGTGGAAGTACTAGCTGCGGGACCCGCTTACTGCCATCCACTGACTGCCACTCTCTATACAGCAAGCCGTCCCTTACGGAGAATGAGTCCCACTGCGCCCAGTAGCTTTTATATTCCGGGCTTCTCAAGCTTATATCTTCCCATGATGGTCGTTGGCCTGACTCCTTCTCGTTGATCAGGCATCCTATGTCCGGGTCCTGCCGCTGTTCCTCACGAAGATCGTCGTCGCTCCAGCCATCCGCTGCCACCGTCGTAATTACCCGTACTTCAGCCTCGTCACCTCGCTGCTCGATTTTCTGGCAGTGCTTACAGTCCTGAGCACACGGCCTTCTTGACAAGGCGTCCGCGTTCGAGTGTTTTTTTCCGGGGCGATGCTCGGCTTTGTAGCTGTACTCCTGCAAGCGCTCGACCCAGCGCGCGGTTTGACCTTCCAAGTTCTTGAAGTTAAGAAGCCATGTCAGCGCTGAATGATCAGTCCGAAGTGTTAACTCCCTCCCGTACAGATATTTCCGGAAGTGTTCAATCGTCTTGACGACCGCTAACAGCTCACGTCTCGTCACGCAGTAGTTTCTCTCCGGTCGCGACAGAGTTCTGCTAAAGTAGCCGATAACCTTCTCTTCACCACCTTGGACTTGAGAGAGTACACCTCCGATTTTGGCGTTGCTGGCATCCGTGTCAACGATGAAACGGTCTTCTGAGTTCGGGTAGCTCAGGATTGGCGCGGAGCATAGTTTTTCTTTCAGCCGCTTAAAAGACTCTTCTTCCTCTCGTCCCCACTGATAGTTCTTCTTGTCCTCCGCCAGGCGTGTCAAAGGCTTCGCAATGTTGGAGAAGCCTTCAATAAACCGGCGGTAGTACGCGCACAGTCCTAGGAAACTTCGGACATCATGCTTGTTTTGTGGTGTAGGCCACTCCTTTACGGCTTTCAGTTTATCGGGGTCTGCGGCGACGCCTGCTGCTGATACGATATGACCCAGGTACTGTACTTCTCGCCGAAACAGATTACATTTCTTCGGATTCAAATTCAACCCGACGCCTCGCAGCCGCTGGAACACTTTCCTTAGATTCTGCAGGTGTTCTTCTGTGCGCCCCAGCACAATAATGTCGTCTAAGTAGACGAGGCAGGATTCAAACGTCAATCCTCGTAGAACTGACTCCATCAATCTCTTAAAAGTGGCCGGCGCGTTGCATAGTCCGAACGGCATCACTGTGAACTGCCAAAGCCCTCGTCCAGTCGAGAACGCAGTCTTCTCCTTGTCTTCTGGATGAACCGCAACCTGCCAGTACCCACTTTTCAAGTCGAGTGTAGAAAACCATTTTGCTCCTTCAGGAGTGTCTAGTGTATCGTCGATCCGGGGAAGAGGAAAGCAGTCCTTCTTGGTTACATCGTTTAACTTCCTGTAGTCAACGCAGAATCGTAACTCGCCATTCTTCTTCTTTACTAGCACTACAGGTGACGACCAAGGGCTGTCGGACTCTTCGATGACGCCTTGCCTTCTCATGTCTTCCACCATCTTATCAACCTCTCCTTGTTTTGCTAGCGGTAGTCGTCTCGGCGGCTGGCGTATCGGTTGAGCATCTCCAGTGTCGATTCGATGGTACACTTGATTAGTACGGCCGTATCCTTCTTCTTCGGTCGCGAATATATCTTGGAAGTCCCTGATTAAGTTGTCCAGTCCCTTCCGTGTATTATCGCTGAGCTCAACGCCGGCTGCCGCTGTCAGTTGCTGTATTTCCGGGTTCTTCCGGCGCCTTCCTTAATTTAGTGAAGTTGGTTCAGATGTCCAAGTCACTGGTTCGCAGTTGCCAAGAACAGTTCCCTTCGGTAGTGACTTATCCGAGGAGTCCAAATTTGCTACTCGGACGGAGATCGTCTTGCTGTTCGGTACTACAGCTTGTCCGATGATCACTCCTTCCTTTCCGGTGATTTCACCAGCTTCCGTAACGCCGCTGTTAGTGCCCAGATTTTTTGACAGTGTGGGCGTCACTATCCTCTCGCATCGGGCAGGTATCACTTCGTCCGCTTTTAGTACAACTTCAGCATTGCTGGGCTTGAGGCGAGGACTCCATAACGCTACTTCACACCGCCCCAACTTCAGCAAGTGGCGTCCAATATCTACTGCAGCGTCGTGCGATCTCAGTATGTCAAGCCCTAATATGAATTCGTCCACGATGTCGGCGACAAACACCCAGGCTTGTAGTTTGTAACACCCGAGTGTTATATTAACTAATGCTTCGTCCTTAATAGGCAGTGTGCTGCCCGAAGCGGTCTGCACGGCGTACTTCTGGTTTACTTTCCTCCTCTTGCAGCGGGTCGCCTTGTCAGGCCGAATTACTGAAATAGAGGCCCCCGTGTCCACGGTAATAGAGCATGGCCTGTTATTTAATAATCCGTCGGCGATGAGGCTGTCTGACCCTCCTCGTACGGTGGCTAAACTGAAAATGGCTGGAGGGGAAGAGATTTTCGGCACCGGCGGTCCCCTCTTTACGCCGGCGTTTCGTCGTTTCCCTGGTCGGATGTCGGCTTATTTTCTCCGCAGTTCCTTCTAAAGTGGCCGGGTTTTCCACATTGCCAGCACAGCTGCTTTTCGCTGGTCGGTGTCCGTCGATGGTTTTGACCCGGCGTGCTTCGGTTATGCCGGGCTTCAAATCTATTTGAGCCGTTGTATTCGTCGGCAGTCACCCTCCGTACTTTTGCTGGTGTATCTGTAGATGCGGTGACAGCTTCTATACGCAGGGCCTGAGTGAGAGCCTCACTGAGTGTCTTATGGCCCTGTAGAATAAGGTGTTTCTTCATTTCGGCGTCTCGAACCCCATTGCTGAAACACAGCGCCGCTTCTTCCTGAATAAACCCGACAGGCTGTTCAGGACAAGCCTTCTGCGCGAGTTGTTCAATATCCAGGGCGAATTCTTGCAAAGTTTCGCCCGGCTTCTGTCTTCGTCCCCGTAACTCGCACTTGTAGATGGCCGCCAAGTTATGCTCGCCGTATCGCCCTTCCAGTGCTGCGACGATTTCTTCGTACCCTGCGGTCGCCGGTACGGCGCGTAGAATTTCTGCTGCCTGGCCTTGTAGCAAAGTCATTAGTACTGTAGTTTTCTCCGCCGGTGACCATGAGTTGAAGTCGGCCGCTGCCTCGAACTGTCGTCGGAAGACTTGCCATGAAGAACTCCCGTCAAACATCGGTGCTTTGACACTAATTCCGCACCCGGACGATGTATTAGCGTGAATTACCGAGCCGCGATTTTCACTTGAATTCACAGTTTTAATAATGTCCTTAAACCTAATGTCTATAGCCTTATCTACTTCTTCTAACCTAGATTCTACAAATTCTACCACGATTTTCCTCACTTCCTTAACATTTTTTTCTAACTTAAATTCTACTGAATCTACCCTATTATTTAAACTGTCTACATTATCCCTAATTTTTCCTAACTCTACTTTTAATTCTGCCTTTATCTCATCATTACCTGATTTTAATTCATCTTTAATCTTTTCATTACTTGTCTTAATCTCATCATTGCTTGCTTTAATTTCATTTAACATTTGCATTAATACGGTCATGTCTACAGAACTCGCCATTTTAAAACCAATTTATAATTAATTACAAAACAAATTAGCAACTTTTACAGAAACAAAAATTAATTATAGAAGCAAAGTATAACTATTACAAACAATATAACCATGATTTATGAAACGGTTTACAAGCAATGATAAGAGATTTTACAAAACTTTAAACACTAAATTTAAAAAAAACAACACTAATTTACTATACGATAATTTTATGAAACTTAACTGAAATGAACTTTTAATTACAATTATTTCAAAAAAACACTAGATCCCGCACTTCTGACACCAATGTGACACTTATTGCTAAGGTCCGTTTCGGGATCTAGGTTATTAAATAATTAATACGCTAAAGTTTACAAATTACAAATATTTATTAGACTAAAAGATTACAAAATAAATGATTAAACTAATTATAATTAAATAACACAAAAAATGATTTAATAATTCACTTAAACTAGAATATAAACAATAAATAACTTACAATCACTTTTATAGCTTACACAGACAAACAAAACATAGAAATTGAATTCACATTAACTTTACACATTAACTTTATAATACACTCACAAAAAGGCTTTATACAATAGACTCACAGACAGTGTTACAATCGTCGACTGACACAATGTTCGGTACGCGCCTACCTACGTCCGATGGACATTCGTCAAAGATCAAACGATTATTGACTGACCGCACTCGGGGGTCTCTTTTTATACCTACTCATTCATAAAGATTGTTCCAGAATAAAGTAGTGAAATCTACTCAAGTACAAAAATAACTCTTTATTTATGAATGCTAGAAAAATCTTGTTAATAGGTCAACAAAACGTCTTTTGTAAATAGAAAACGTAAACAACCTGCCTCCCTCATAATAGCTGTACACAATACCTAAACTTTATGATAGTGATTACAACCCTTATTAATGAATAGACACTTTTATGGTTACAACTGTCATTTACAAAACTGATCTTATTGTGTAAGTTATTGTTATTTTATTATTTCTTAACTATTTTTATGAATGGAATACTGGAACATTCGTGTCCGTCTAGTCGATTATGTTACAATATTATCTTTTCGTCTAATAACAACACTTTTCAGTTTAACTACCTTATAATACTGTTATTAATATCAACACAAGATGGCAAATCTCACTTAATCTCTCACGTACTTAAAAATTGAGGTAAACATCACTTTTTTCTGTAACCAAATACAAACAAGGCAAACAAATGCAATTTTTTGCGAACACAAGGGTGGCCTGTCACATTGAATCTTTCACGGTAAGGTACTATAGTTACTATACATTGTACCCGTGCCAAGTAGTCAACAGCTGTTGTTGTTGTTTAGGTCATCAGCCAAAATGCTGATTTGAACCTGTAGAGGTTTTACTAAGTAAATCGAGGAGTGAGGTGGTTTACCATTATCTTCCTCACTGAGTGGAAAAGTACACTTATCAGGATGCCAGGCCCTCTGAAAAGCATATATTTTCCACTCTGCAAATGACACTTTCACTTCATTCACCACAGGGTCTGGCTGTATAATGAAATCCATTACTTTCAGACGAGATAACTCTGATTAGTGTCTTTTACACCTCTACCTCTTCTGTTCTTTAATGATTCAGTCATTTAATTTGGCTGAGCATGTGATAAGAAACAGAACTATTTATTTTAGCCCCGCAACTAACAGATTGAGTGTAAATAATTTGACACTCCACCTGTCTGTTATGGGCAAAGTCAACAGCTATGCATTCATAAAAGCGTTGGCAGGATTAATAAAAGTCAATAGTACTCAAAATAAACCGTCCAGGAAATGATTATATGCCGCCGGGCGGTTTGTTTTAACGACCATTTTCTGTACAAATAAACCTTTGTAAAAAAATCTACATTTTAGTGAATAATTTAGTTCACTCCTTTTCCGCATGTGTCGTTTCCTATTGCCTATTTCTACATTGTATTGTAGCCTGTATAATAGCAAGTGTTGTTTTTTAATAACAGGTTATACAATCCTGTTATCGAGTAGGTTTTTGTATTCAGTAACACGTTATACAAAAATAGCTTTATTTGCTATTACTAGTACGTAATCATATTGGTAGTTAGGCTGGGGGTAAATTTTTGCTGGGGAAGACGGAATTGAACAAGTGGAAGCCTATAATTATCTGGGAACCCGAGTCAATTGCAGTGCAAGCCACCTGCCAGAAATAAAGATCAGAATTGAAAGGGCCAGGGCAGCATTCCTAAAAATGAGACCTCTTCTATCGGCCCGCGACCTGAGCCTCGAAACTAGGACCCGCCTCTTGAAGTGCTACGTCTTTCCCATCCTCTTGTATGGAGTAGAGGCGTGGACACTCACCAAAGAGTGTGAGACCCGTCTACAAGCGTTTGAAATGTGGACCTACCGGAGGATGCTTCGAATACCATGGACAGACAGGGTCACAAATATGGAGGGCCTCAGAAGAATGGGGAAAGAGATGGAAATCCTGCAAAGCGTAAAGATAAGAAAACTGATATACCTTGGATACATCATGAGGGGGCCTAAATATGAGATTCTGCATCTCATAATTCAAGGGAAACTCGTTGGTAAACGCTCGGTGGGACGCAGACGAATATCCTGGTTAAGAAACCTGAGAGAAGCGTTTAACTGCTCGTCGCATGACCTGTTCAGAGCAGCAGTGGACAAGGTGCGACTGACCATGATGATAGCCAACCTTCGTAATGGAGAAGGCACCTGAAGAAGATCGCTGGTTTAGCGAGAACTTCTCCGAAAAATTCCGGAGGTTTATAAATGCCCCTCATGTGTACTTACTCTTGTGTTGGTTCGTGCGTAGGTACGTAGGTAGGTACTTCATGTTGATCCGCTTCTGATCCCTCTGGAGAAGCTAGAACATCAGGATCTAGTTGCATCTGAAAAGGAGCTGGTGTCCTGTTAATCAAAAATACAACATCGGTTTTATTTCATACTTCAATATCATCCATCAGGTGTTGCTATAAACGAACAAGACTGATGATGAAAAAACTTTGGGTTATAGCTTAAAGGCGGGTTCAGATGGCCGACTTTCGCAATGGTAGGTCGTTATTACTAATCGAATGCAAGTTGTAACACTGTCACAGCGCTGCTAAAAACTATTGTGCATTATGGCAATCACACCCAATACTTCACATGGTAATGCGATGCGTGGTACGAGTTTTGTACCCTGCGCTAGTGTACCAATGACTTCTGCAGCCCACTCGCGCCTAGCTTAGTACCACAGACTCACGCTTTGCGAACGGCGTTGCTAGTGAATGGAACATCAGTACAATTTTTCATATATTTTATTATATATACAATAATTTAATATAATGTATATAATAAATAAATATAAATATAATAAATAAATATTAAAAATAATTTTATATATAATAAAATAAATGCAGAGAATTTAGGAGTTTGAATCAACTTCAACGTGGCGCGTCCCCAGGTGGCGGATAGGGGAAGGCCCTGTAGATATACAGGGTAGGTAGGAAATAAAATACTACCCGCGGACCAAAATGATTCAATAAAATCCTATAAGCGTCTACTCACCAAAGGTGCGGCATATAGGTCAGCGTCTGTTCTCCAGAGGAGCGGCTGAAAGAATATCCTCTACAACTCAACACTGTAGTTGAAACCAGTGGTTCGCCACACCAGGAAAGAAACATCCTTGGAAAGTTCACAATATGGAAAGTTTTTTAAGTAAAATTACCCCATCTGGTCAATGTGACCGGAGAAATTTGCTATCGGATTTGGGGGGCAAACAACTTAGAGAAAAGACCACTGATGAATGGGAGCATCGGAAATCACCAGCTAGTGCGAAGCGACGGAAAGTTGGAAAGAATGAGTTCATGTATAGAGAGAAAGGATTTGGAGGAGAAGTCTGGAAATTACAACCTACTGAGAGACGGAAAGATAAAATTCAAGAGAACGGAAAACAACAGGAAAAAAATGGTGATATCCGAAGCGGAGAGGAAGAGTAGATCTGACAAATGAAGAACTACCACGCGAGGTTAAGGGTGAAAAGGAACAATAAATGAACTTACAGCGGTTCCCTGTGGCATACATGCAAAAAAAAAAAAAAATGCAGAGAAAATAGGTTTACAAATCTCCTTCGAAAAGACAAAATGCTTCTGCTCAAAATTAGATGTTCATAACCTTAATACAAATTATGGAAAGATAATTAAAGTTAAACATTTTAAATACTTAGGCGAGATCCTCGAACCCACAGGTGGAGAGAAGATTGCACTGAAAACTCGACTGCAGAAAATGAAGGGGGCATATGGCATGACGCATGACATTTACAATAAGAAATGTATGTCCATTGGGGTGAAGATTAATCACTACAGCTCAGTCATTAAACCAGCAGCATTATATGCAAGTGAGACCCTTACATTCCAAAACAAAGGTGATACTGAAAACATAGAGAAGGTGGAACGGAAGATCATGAGAAAAATTCAAGGTCCAAAATTAACAGAACAACACACTACAGGCTACACTCCAGAAAAACAACAAGGAAGAACAAGGAAGGAAGGAACAAGGAAGCGGCAGAAACCCGGAAGTCAAGAAATCAAAGTTGGAAATTGGAAACAAAATAAATTGTCATTCGATGACGGCTCCTACGAATTCCTTAAAAATCGCCTCATTTACTAAATTTTTTGTCCTCTACAAGGTAGGGTAGGCGCTATGTCTGCTGAAATCCTTGGGAAGGCTGTGCTCTCGTGCGGCCTTCATATGCATTTTAGGGCAAAAAAGTATGTTTGTATTGAAATTGTAGGAAATTTTAAAACCTAAAATTTTTTCCTAATCATTTCTTTACATAACGCTTAGTTTAGCGGTAATTGTAGATTTTCTGGTTTTTTTTCATGAAAATCTGTAAAATATATGTTTCTTATAAGATTTCAGGCGTAGTATGCTTTTTACGACAAAATAATTCAAATTTATAAGAAAATTAAAATATCTACAACTTTTATTTAAACATTGTTCTCTACAGACACTAGTTAAGCGTGAGAGAGTGATTTTCCGCATTATTCAGCCAAACTAAGCTTAGTTTTCATTTTGCATCATTCACTCATGATTACAATTAGATTATGTTTTTGAAGGTTAGTTTTATTGTTTATTTTTAATGTTTTATTACTATAATATTCAAGGTTGATGAGCTCTGCTGTTACAGGCGTTTAGACCAATCACAATGTTTGCCAGCGTTGTCAATGTACTAATGTACCAGCTTGAAAAAAAACATTACGCGCGCATGCGTATAAGAACCGCAGTAGTTCACTCGTATTTGCACCTCGTGCTGAACACATCGATTATAGAGCGCGTTAACATGCAATACTTGACAATTAATCAGCAGGTTTTATGTTCTTAGCTTTTAATTGTTAGGGGAAGGGAGCCATATATGGAATTGGGTCTTATTATGGAATACTAGTGTTTTTCCAGACAGGACGTTGGTAATCCTGATCTTCTTGCACCATTGGTTATACCGACAGAAACAACTAACGGATTCAAAAAGACCAAATACAGCGTGTTTTTGTCAAGGTGATTACAATGAAGACAAAAAAAGGTGAAAAGTGGATTCAATGCTCGAGGTGTAATAACTGATATCATGAACAATAGACTAGTGCTGAAAGGTTGTATTTTGTCTGCGATTACTGTGAATAAACTGATTGGACTAATACTTTGGTGCTTTAAAAACTATGAAGGTAAATTATATATCTATTCCAAGTATTCCAAATTATAACCCAATGTATTCCATATTAAGATCCTATTTTGTGAATTGTAAAAATCATGTCGCTAAAGAAAATTAACAAAAAAAAATTATACTTGTAAATTTAAGATTTTGTATTTTCTAATTGTGAAATAACTATTTCTACTATTGATATAAAATTCCAGTAATTTCAAAAAAGTCATAGAAACCCAGAAAAATGAAAAAATGAAAATGGTATTCCATATTTGGTTCCTCTCCCCTACTGAAAGACCAAAAATAAAAAAAAATGACTGGCGAAATAAATAACAGAGCTACGAGAGCAAGAACTGGCAACGTTGCTTGCAAGTCATTGGCTAGTTTTGAAGTGGTGGAAGGGGGCAATGCGTCGTTCAGAGCTCATCAGCTTTGAAAAATTGTATAAAGTTAGATTATATCGTTCGTTAGTTGTATTGGTAAGTGAAAGTTCGGTAAGTGTGTCATACCAGATTTTTACTTTCTCTTGCCTATATGAATATATAGGAAGGAAAGTATTGTTTTCATGTCGATTTTTCGAAATCGAGTTTTCACCGGATCTATAAGTTTTCAGACCCCCTGAACCCAAAAAACATGTTTTTAGCGATTGGTCTGTGTGTGTGTGTGTGTGTGTGTGTGTGTGTGCGTGTGTGTGTGTGTGCGTGTGTGTGTGTGTGTGTGTGTGTGAACAGAATATCTCAAAAACGGAACATCGTACGAACTTGAAACTTGAAACTTAAGTTACATATCACTACCGGACCCGACACGATCATTTTCATCAAAATCGGTCAACCGGAAGTAGTAGTTTATTCGAGTAATTTTTCACTTTGTTGCGATTTTCTCAAAAACTAGTCATACGATTTTTTTAAAAATCAACTGGTTTACTACATTTTTTATGCTCTACAATATAGCGTAGGCGCCATGTTTGCTGAAATTCTGCGTGAGGCTGTTTTTACGCAAAAACGTTTTCTTTTTAAGATTGCGGCTTTAACATGCATTTTAGGGCAAAACGTTATATAATAAAAGTTGTAGAGAATGTAAAATTCTACAACTTTTATTTCAAACATTTTTTTCTATAACGCTTAGTTTAGCGGTAATTTGCGATTTTATGTTTTTTTTTCTCACGAAAACGTGAGAAAAATCGATTTTTTTAACATTTCCGTTTTAGTATGCATTTTACGACAAACGTGTATATGTATATTACATTTATAGAAAATTAAACGATCTACAACTTTTGTTTAAAGCATTTTTCTCTACAGAGCCTAGTTTAGCGTGAAAGCGTGATTTTCCGTATTTTTAAGCCAAACTGAGGTCGATTTTCATTTTGCGTCTTTCACTCATGATTAAAATAAGGTTATGTTTTTGAGGTTAGTTTTTGTTTATTTCTAATCTTTTATTAATAATGTTAGGTTTATTATTAATTATTTGCATTGGCAAGAGAAAGTTGTGTGAGTGTTTCACACCAGATTTTTAAAATTGCCACTATGATATTTATTATCATGTTTAATGTTATTTGTTGAGTCTTTTTTTGGTTCAACGTCCGGCTGTTCTGCAATTACTGCTAATGCAGACAGTAAAGGATGAAATGATTTTTTGTAACGTATTAAAATACCCCGTGCCTGAATGGGATTCGAACCCAAGACCGCATGATGAGATTCGAGCACGTTACTAACTACACCAATGCGGCCGGAATTGGCGTTGAGTAGGAGTGATGACTTACCCATTCTTTGGACGTCGTGGTCCTCCTTCGTAAGAGAGTGATTCTTCCGAATCACCATGAGTTGGAGTTGGAGGTAGGCTTCTCTCTTCCCCCTGATTAACTGACTCTATAGGCGCAAATAAAGGTCTGAAATAAATGAAATTTAAACAGTTTGAAAATACTGTAACACTAATAAATTGTATTTTAAGGTGAGACTGTACGATGGTTTTCACTGAAAATTTAAATTTTCTGTTTTTATTTTCTCTAATAGTTCAGACTTATATATCTACAAGAAAATTATAAATTACGTTGAAAAATTATTTTAAAGAAAAAATTAAAGTTTTTAGCAGGCACGTCCAGAAAAATGATCATTTCATCATGAACCAATATTTTTTGTAATTATACATAAATCGTTTTAGAGCAAATAGAATTTTAGTTTTTTTTAAATACTGTTTTTGATATTCAAAGCTGTTGGTACAGCTTTCTAAACAACTGTTGATGGGAAATTTACTTGTTCGTGTACAACATTTTTTGATTTGTTCCTTTTTGTATTTTGGCTGTTCCCGTAAATTTAGATTTTAAAATTTAGGTACATTTTTCTCGGAACCCATTAAACTTAGCTGGCTAAATATTTTACCAGTTATTCATCATGTACATGCACAATTACTGACGTTTTATTGACTTTCTCAGATGCTCCAACAATTACTAGTATCCAAAAAACTTTTCAAAACTTCTTTTCTGGCAACGTTTCTTTTCAAAACTTTCCAAAACTTTTCAATTTCAGTCTACGCAAGAAAATCGAAACGAACCGATACAATTCCAAAAGATAACTGATGAAACTAAAAATGAGTTAAACACGGGCAAGTGGAATCAGTTGTATTAAACTAGTCACAGACATTAAATTATTTTCATGATACGAAATAAACAATTTGAAATGATAAACAACGAATCAATGGAATTGTTTACTCTCCTGTTATAATTCAAGCGCATTAGTCTTATATTGCTTGTGACCAAAAATAAAACAAAACTGAGTCTGCAATAAAAACCTGCTAATCATAAATAATAATGTAATAATAGTAAATAATGTAACGAAAAATAACAATATAAGATTAACAATAGTAAAAGTTTTAGTTATTAATGGTAAACTAATGTTCGATTTAAAAAACGTTTTCTAAAAAATGAATTGAACGTGTTTTTATTATATTAAGCTTAGAGCAAATTAGTGTTGTATGGAATGTATTTTTTGATCATGGTATGCGTATTTTAAATTAATGCGCATGCTCACTTGTATTGCTGGTTGCCTATGTCGGAGTACTCTTAGCGTAGACAGACTCTAAATAACATGTCGGAGACCTCTCAGTGGATGGTGCTCTCCATGTCCATCACTCATGACATTTCTTTCACCCACGTCTCGATTATTTGTAGACCGCGAAAAAGATGGGCAAAGATGTCGGAACAGGTCGGAAGACCTAATTCATGACGGGAAGAAAAATAATTTTTTTTTTCGTTTAACGTCCTACTTTTTTGCAAGTGCTGCTAATGCAGATGATGAGAAAGATGATAGACGAAAATGAGTGATGAAAAAATGCCAGTCCTGACCAGGAATGGAACTCGGGACCCATGCACTAACCATTACGCCAACGGGCCGGTTAAAAAAACAATAATAAGAAAAAGAAGAATATTTACACTGGTAAGAGAAAGTTGTGAAAGTCTTTTACACTGATTATTAATTTATACGTTCCGAAGAGTAACTAACGGGTGATTCACAAAGAGCGCCGGTTTTTAAACGGCTGGTAAATTTTTGTTTATCGGTTGGCAACATTGTTAGACCTCATATCTATTTCGGAGAACATTCCGATTGACGATTCAGTTGTAGTTTCTCTTGTTCGCGGTGTAGTACTCTCGCAGTCTGTGTCTAACCATGGAGAAGTTTACTATTGCACAACGAGTGTTAATCGTCAAAACATTTTACCAGAGTGGAGAGAGTTATGCGGCTACTGTCAGGCGACTTCGCGGTACTCTAGGACGTAATGAAGCACCGAATGAATCAACAGTTCGCAGGCTCATGAAAAAGTTTTTTGAGACGGATTAAACAGTCGACCTTAAAAGTTCTGGACGTCGTCATTCTGGCCGAACTGAGCAGAACGTTGCGTTGGTTCGTGACAGTGTGGCTGTTATCCCAGCAAAATCAATACGTCGCCGTTCTCAACAATTGGGTTTACGATGTTCTTCTGTACGGAGAATTCTTCGGTACGATCTCCAATATCACCCGTATAAAATTCAGTTGACGCAACATTTGAAAGTGGCAGACCACCAGAAGAGACGATAGTTTGTTGACTGGGTATTGAGAAAACGGCAGGATGATGACACCTTCGCAAACAAAATCATTTTCAGTGATGAGGCGCACTACCACTTAAACGGTATTGTTAATAAACAGATGTGCCGTATGTGGGGTTTAGAAAACCCTCGCGTGATTAATGAAAGGGAAATGTATGCACAGCGAGTGACAGTTTGGTGCGGCTTTTGGTCGGGCGGTGTCATCGGCCCTTACTTTTTTGAAAATCAAGAAGGACAAGCCGTGACAGTAAATGGAGACCGATACCGTACGATGATTAGGGAGTTTTTGTGGCGTCATTTGGATGGAATGGACATTGACGAGTTGTGGTTTTAGCAGGATGGTGCCACCTGTCACGCTGCACGAGAAACAATGTTGTTGCTCCGTGAACGGTTCCAGGATCGCATCATTTCTCGTAATTCCGACCATCAATGGCCACCAAGGTCGTGTGACTTGACGCCTTGTGACTTTCATCTTTGGGGTCATCTGAAGTCATTGATGTATGCCAATAAACCCCGAAACATCAATGACTTGAAGGAGGAAATTCGACGGGTTATCGGGCAAATGGAAGTCGAAACTTGTCGTGCAGTAATATCCAATTTCATGGACAGAGTTGATGCGTGCCAGCGCAGTAGATGAGGACACATGCATGACATCATTTTTCATACATGAAATCGGAAGGTAAGATGAACTTGTTGATGTATTTATTTTCAGTTTTTCAATAAAATAAATCTCTTAATTTGATATATCAAAACCGGCGCTCTTTTTGAATCACTCTATACTTACCCACGTGCTATTTGTGGTGATCCATCGAAATCTGAATATGATGCCAAACTGGGCAGTTGAGGAGATGCAATCGCAGGGATGGGAGGTGGATTTAATAGTCTCTGAGAAGATGAAGCTCTGAAATAAATAAATTTAAAGTGTGTAAATATTGTAACATTGATAAATTGTATTGTGACACTTATCGCTAAGGTTTGTTTCGGGATCTAGGTAATTAAATAATTAATACACTAAGATTTACAATTACAATTATTTATTACACTTAAAGGTTTAAAAAATAAATAATAAACTAATTAAAATGACTTATTACAAAAAATAGCTTAATAACTTACTTAAAATAAATAATAAACAATAAATAATTTACTAAGCACTACGTACAATCACTTTTATAAGATTACACAAACATACAAAACACAGAAATTGAATTTACAAAAACTGCACATTAACTTTACACAATACACACACGCACCCAACGACGGTATAACAGTCGTTGACCAGCACAATGCTTGGAATAGTTAACCTGTATAACACCCCGATAATTGCTCGTCGAAGATCAAACGGATACTGACTCTGACCGCGCTCGGGGTCTCTTTATATACCAATTTATAAAGATCATTCTAGCAAAGCATAGAGAAATCATGCAAACAATAAAGTACAAAAAAATAACCCTTTATAAGTGAGTGTTAGAAAAATCCATAGTAAACAAGGCAACAATAGGTTTTAATAGAATAAAAGTTGTTTTGGGTCCCTTTCATAACAGTTGTACCACAATAACCGACCTCTTATCCTACAATTTTTATGAATAGACATACATTTATTGTCATTATGTCTTATTGTCAATTATTGTTACTATTGTGACTTTTGTTCTATTATTCCTTTCTTACTATTTTTATCTACTCTGTACCATTTCATGAATGAAATTCTGGAACCTTCGCGAACCGTCTTTTTTCGATATCTTTACAGTATATTACGTTATTAGAGCGGATGTTGATAAAGAACTAACACCGTCTGTCCCCCAGCTAAAGAGTCATTGCGTGAGCTTTCCACAGACTCATTATAATTGAAGTATAGGTCATTTGTTCTAGCTAGAAGCTCTCCCTCCAACGCTCTGTGCCGCTGAGCTGTTCTGTTTAGTGGTGGGGGAAGCACCTCGTAGTTGTAACAGTAATATACAGTTAGAAAGAGAGGGAATGATCATTAAGTGAGAAGGAGACAATACTTGCCCCTTGAAACTATCCCTACTCTACCTACTCGCCCTCCCCTTACAAGCTTCTTCCTAAAACAAATGTACTACACGCCCAGCTATTTAAAAAATTTCACCACTTCTTCACATGCAGCAAGATACAAAATTGTCACTGGCCATTCCATCTCGCTATCGACTAGCGGAAAAACAAGTTTATGCACAGAAAATAACCAGTGCGCTGCTATTGTACTACATAAAGTAATAAACTGGTTCCTTTAATGTCTTTTAATTATATTTATCAAATGATGAACGCAATTAGATAACAATGAATTACACAGTAAAAATAAAGTCCCCAGATGTCATCTTTTGTTAAATGGACAAAATGTTGAACTTGTGGATAGGTATACATACCTTGGTACTGCTCTGAATAGCCGGTGGGATTGTTTACAGGAGATTAAGATCCGTATAGAAAAGGCTAGAGCTGTATTTATCAAAATGAGCTCCTTGTTTAAAAGCCACGATTTGACAATGGAATCAAAAATGAGATTTCTCAAATGCTATGTGTTCCCTGTTCTTTTGTATGGAGCTGAATCATGGACATTGAAAGTTTCAATGGAACGAAAAGTGGAGGCATTCGAAATGTGGCTATATCGAAGAATTTTGAGAGTATCTTGGGTGGACAATATCACGAATTATGATTTTCTGGGAAGAATAGGAAAAGAAAAAGAAATTCTCAATGCCATAAAAGTAAGGAAACTCCAATACCTGGGACACATTATGAGAAATAACAACAGATATAAAATATTGCAGCTCATAATTCAGGGAAAGATATGTGGCAGAAGAGGTCCTGGAAGAAGGAGAATATCGTGGATCCAGAACCTAAGGACTTGGTTCTCCGTGAATACAGCTCAATTGTTCAGGGCAGCAGTCAACAGAGTCATCATAGCCAAAATGGTTGCCAACATCCGGAACGGATAGGAACCACAAGAAGAAGAAGAAGAATTACACAGAGACGATCTTAGTCAAAGCGGGGCGTTACTGGGAGAGGTGAAATACCCTTTCCTTCGACCGAAGCTGAACATGACCGTAGCGGGCCGTTACTGGGAGAAATAAATACAGGGTTGTTCAAGAAGATATGCAGAAACTTTGGGAGCCCATAGTACATGTTTGTAAAAATAATGAAAAAAGTTTATATAAACATGGGTCCGGAAATGCGTCGTTACCGAGTTACGGCTAGCTAAAGATTACCAGGCTCACCAGGTGAAATGAGGTCTCCCTGAAATTCTAGTAAGGTAGATTAAGGAGTAAATTCAATCATTTCTTATGGTTTTTGACCTGATAAATTGAATAAAACAGGTCCCAGAAATGTAAGTTAAATAGTTTTTGAGAAAACCAGTGTCAAATGCAAAAAATGGAGTGAAAAAGAACACATTTTTTCATCTTAGTTTTTCTGGTTAATTTTACTTTGTACTGTTATGAATAAAAATTCATTTAATCAAACATCTATTCGCTTTCTGTGTACTTAATTTACGCCGGTTTGTACAGAATAAAATTTTCAACATGTTTTATTCAAAAATTTTAACTGTTTCTTGGTAAAATAACAAAGTTATTCTTTCCCAAAGATGGAAAAATCTGTTTTTCACTCCATTTTTTGCATTTGACACTGGTTTTCTTAAAAACTATTTTACTTACAGTTCTGGGACCTGTTTTATTCAATTTATCAGATCAAAAACCATAAGAAATGATTGAATTTGCCCCTTAATCTACCTTACCAGAATTCAAGGAAGACCTCATTTCACCTGGTGAGCTGAAATCCGGGCGACACTTTCGCTAGCTGTAACTCGGAAACGAAGCATTTCTGGACCCATGTTTATAGAACTTTTTTCATTATTTTTACATGTACAATGAGCTCCTAAAGTTTCTGCATACCTTCGTGAATCACTCTGTATAATATATAGGGTGATTCAAAACTATACGACAATCTCTTGGGATCTCATTCTATAGCTAAAAATAAGCATTCTATAGCTAAAAAAGTTCATATAAACATATGCCTGAAAACGCTTAGTTAGCGAGTTACGGCTAGCGAAAAATTTCACCTAGAACTCTGTACCCTCGGTGAAGTAAGGCCGTATAAAGATGTTAAAGGTTATTATATTTTAATTTTTGCCTGCGCACGGCTTTGGGCAGTTGCCCCGTTCGACACTATCTAAAGCCGTCAGTGCCTGTTTTACACACAGGAATAAATAAGACAGTAGCCAAGTTGCGCTCTAACATCGTGGCGCCCACGTGAAGGAGACATAGCGAGAGTTAATTGGCGATTATGTGGACATATGGTTTTACCATAACAAAGCAACGAAAGTCAATACATATTAACCTCGTTAATTCGAACATTGCTAGTCCGAATTCAGTTAATCCGAACACATTCTGGGCTCTTAAATTTTATTATCAACAGGACGAGAATAACCAATGTTTTACATGAAAAGAATTTTTTTTTAAATTTTGCTGACAACATTGAAATAGGGTACATAAATTTACTGTGTAAATTGCACAGCTAAAGAAAAATATTTACGCTATTGTATTGTACTATCAGTACATATAAAAAAAACTAAATTAAATTTTGAAAGTTTTTAAACTAAACTTATGAATACTGCAGCAAGTTAAATTACTGCCTGTACGTACCTCACTCAGAAATTGTGAACTTCGTTATTCTCTTTTGGCGTAATGAGGTAAACCTGCTGGAAAATTCTATGTTTCACTACCGCCCCGCATGAACATGACGTCTGATAGAGAAGCGCCGTCATGTTACTCGTGGTAGCGAAGGTCGAATTCAAAAACCACTGCTGCGTCTCCGAGTGATACAACCTGCTCCGTATCACCTACCAGCTAAGTATTTTGCTGATGACTGCTACCACGATGTCCTCGTCAGTCAGGTTTTCAAAAGTGACACCATCTGCTGTCAGCCATTCGTTTGTGTCGGCATCATCTGCTTCTTCACATCCAGGAATTTCTTATACAAGGTGAAGAAGCTTTATCCTCTTCTGGGCTCTCGATAAAACGAAGTACTGGTCATACTTTTTTCCAAATTCACTCAAGACGCATTTAAAAGAACTGAATTCTTTTAATGAAAATTTGTTTCTATGATTGCACTTTATTTCAATTAATCCGAAAATTTCGTAATCCGAA
Organism: Catonia carolina; assembly: GCA_035578175.1. Classification (NCBI taxonomy): domain Eukaryota; kingdom Metazoa; phylum Arthropoda; class Insecta; order Hemiptera; family Achilidae; genus Catonia; species Catonia carolina. The sequence continues at coordinate 51,735,831 of JAQMRL010000009.1, read as the reverse complement.
CAGGGTTTGGTCCTAAATAGTTCGGATTATCGGAGTTTTAGTGTAATCATATAAATATGACATGAATTGTTTTTAATTTATAAAAAACAGTCTGTATTCCATTCACTTTCGCATTTATAAACTAAGGAAATCTGAAATTTGAGTGGCGCGCATAATGGAATATCACTTTCTGAAAATAGTTAGTTCTTGATATCAATTTACCTCGGTATTTTTTGAACATTTAATGTTCAAAAAATTTTGTTTAATATTTTTTAAGCATTTTTAATGGATTAAGTCTACTTACTCTGCCATTGGTCGGTCCACGGGATCTCTCTGCCTCGCCGGTTGTGGTGGCAGTGGATATGTGAATTGGGGATCATTACGTCTTGATGGCATTGGTACCGTGGGTTGACTCCTATTAATCAAAAATAAAAACCGGGTTTTATTTTACACTTGATCATTATCCTCCATGGTTTACTAGGTGTGGCTGTAAATAACAAGACTGGTGGTGTAAACCATTTATTTTTAATTTGTACATATTTAATTAGTGGCAATTTTTAAAATTGCCATCAATCTTTGTCCTATGTCCGTCCGTCCGTCCACCGTCTTACCAAGATGTCAAACTACAAGAGAAAGCAAAAAATAGTCTTCGGATTCGTAATCCACACAAAAACGTAGTACTCCTAAATTAGGTTTCCTATAATCCTAAATAATTATTTCTGGTTTCAAAGTGGTTCGAAACAAGATGTCAAGAAATCAAAGTCGTAATTTGAAAAGAAATTACTGTCATTTAATTCTTCCTAAAGAGTAGATACATAAATTTTTGGGTTTAAAGTTGCTGTTTTTACCGCAATTGGCCCAAAACCGGAAGTCTTATGAAGATATGAATAATATTAAAACAAAAATTCGTGTCATTCATATACAGAAATCAATGAGTTTAAATTTCCAGTTTCGAGCAGAAGTGGGCCAAAACCAGATGCCAGGTATGCAAAGTCGGAATTTTGAAGCAAACATTATTCGATTCCTTTTAAAGAGTAGATACAGAAAAACGGAAGTCAAATAAGCAAAGTCAAAATTACTATCATTCCAGCTACCTTACTATGTTGTAACAAAATTTTCTAGAAATGAATCACCTTCTTTGCCATCGCTATCACCGACGTCTTTACGATCAGTCTCACTAGTAACTATCTAACCGTTTCTTTTTTTACCAGCTGTCAACAACACGGCTGAAAAAGAATACCTTCTTTACTATCTTTTACTTCCTTCTTTATATTCGAATTATGGAATGAGAAACATCACAGTAGTTAGCTGCTCGGTCATGGCTTTTGTACGAAGAAAGGAAAGGTATTTTTGTTTAGCTTCAACTTCACAACATTTCATAACACTGCATATTAGATGTCTTTGGCGCTGTGAATAGTCCGACAACGTTTTCAAGAAACCAATATTTCTGTTTATGATAACAAACAAATATACTCGCACAATTAACCTACAAAAGGTTATAAGATGACACTTATTGTGCTCTGGGTATAGTATACGTTGTTGTGTTGGAAAACTGAAACCAAAGTAGTCGCGCATGCGCACTGATGCTTTGCCCCCTACAACGCCCCTATAACGCGTGGTGACGCGTTTTAACAAAATGCAAACTATGAATAGTTTCAATCAATTTTTAATAAACAATTCAGGGAACTTTTAGACCCTACCTTATACATACGATTTTTCTATTGATTACCCACACATTAAAATAGATGACTTACCTGGATTGTGGTGGTGGCCTTGATTCTGTTGCGTCTCTTTGCCTGGGTGGATGTCGTTCGGCAGTAGGTCCCGGAGCAGGAATACTACTATACATCAATCAAAAAAATAATAAAATTTTATTTTCATATTATTTTACAATTATAACACATTCTTACCAATGGCTATAATGCATTTACAACAATTTGCAATATACAAAATGAGAAGGAATTGACCTACCCAACTATGGCTAAAAGCCATGTCCTAGAGTATTTTCTTACTCTAGTTTAAGGGGGGAGTCTATCCATTATTATCACTAAAAGTTAATAAATAATCAAAACATTTTTTTTGTTGATTATAAAACTTCAGAATTTTCTTAATCCAGCTATATATTTCGTTATTTTGTACGATAATTAGTAGCTAATTTGTAAGTCATTATTTTACATAATCGGTGTAATTAAACGGCTACGTTTAATTACATGTATCCCCACTGAATTCTTCTTCTTGTATGTAGCTCACCCCTCACGAAATTGACTACCTCACAAAAAACAAATCAAAATTTTAAAAATAATAAAACAAGGCCGTACAAAATAACAAATTAAAAGAGCCGTATAAAAAAAAAGGCCACTGACACATATCAAATTATAAAGAGCCGTTAAAAAAAAAGGCCGTACATATACACTACACATACATTTAAAAGAGCCGCTTTTACAAATTTTCAAAATTTACACACACACTTTTTAATGTTTCTAGAAGTATCCTGCCACAAAAAATTTCTATGAGCGATCAGTTGGAAATCCCCAAGGCATCGCCAACATCAAAACTTCTACACTCGGACGAAGTGTAAGTGTAATTGTAAGTGAAACTTTACATTCAATTTTTTCGGCATTTAGTATTTCAGGTTTTCTTCATAATAAAACTCTTATAACTTTCTTTATAATAAATGCTATCTTGATGATTTTTTTCACTGTATTTCACTGAAGACTTATTGTAGAAAACACTGTAAGTGCCAATGAGGTCAATTTTTGTTTTATGTGAAACGATTGCATGTGCCAATGGTATTCCTGCAGTAAACACTGAATGTACTGGACATTATTCTACATTTTACAAAAAAATCTCAAAGATTGCAGCACCAGTATGTCCCAGCTGAGTTTTTGTGGGTGTCACTGAAAGTGCCTGGTCTCAATTCTGTAGGTAGCCATTTTTTTTTACATTACGAAAGTGTTGTGAGGTTGTACATTTTTCATGAATAAACTTGTGTTATTTTGTAATGTAGGCCTATATTTTCTATTTATATGCAATATTATATCATGTTATCATTATTTTTTAGCTATTTTATAATATTAAAGCTTTTCTTACTTTAAATAATATGTTTTATCTCATTTTTATAATATTACCACAAATTAGGATTAAGTACTGTTTTCAGTTATTTAATACTTGGAGTACTTAAGACATTTCTCACAGAACAATGCACTAGGCATATTTATTGTTTTCAACAAATTATTGGTGGTACTTTATTTGTTCTCTAGAAATTTAGATGGTAAAACTAACTTATTTCAGCAGTTACAAAAACATACATTATTTTCTTATCAGAAATAATTTTCTGATGTAAAGTAATCAATCTGTTCTTGTGATTAATTGAAATTATGAAATACCACCAGAATTACCATATTTTTTTGCTTTCCTGAGAATTTGTATTTTCGGCATTTACAATGTTTTCTACAATAAGTCTTCATTTATTTATTTTTTATTTATTTATTTACATTTCTATTTATTTATTTGATTATTATTATTATTATTATTATTATTAACACGTTGTAGACCCTTATGGATCACGTGAAGCTTTTACGGTTCTTCCTGCGTGTGCTCCATGACATCTTCATCTTCTCACTCAAGGCTCTCTTCCTCTGTCCACGTAGTGCCGGTCTTCTTGGCTCTGATCTCTGGCTGCACTTCCCACTCGTCTATTCTTTTTCTATACGTATCGCGGTCTGTCGTGTCTTCAGAAGTGAGTTGAGCGTTGTCAAGGTCTCTTCTTACTTGTTCGGTCCATGTCATGCCTTTAAGATTTTCTGTAGCAATAAGAATCTGGTGGGTAAGTCTGTGTTCAGGAAGTCGTTGTATGTGTCCATAGAATTTAAGTCGTCTTTTTCTAATGTCTCCTGAAATGTTTGAAATTTTCTTTGTGGTTCTGTTGGTTTGTAGCCGGTATCCATTGTCAGTTTTTCGTGGTCCAAGTATTTTCCTGATGATTTTACGTTCTTCTTTTTTCAGGTTTTGTAGCAAAGTCTTATTGTGATTATCATTATTATTTAACTATTTTTTATTTAATTTTATTAATACTAGGTATTATTTTTATTATTTTTGTTTTGTTTCTATTTATTTTTTCTCTTACTTTATTTAGTAACAGTACAATAGCGATTTAAAACTACGAGAGGGTTTAAAATTAAGACATTTCTTTTATTAAAATATAATACAAGTTCGAAAAATATGTAGACCTATATACATTCTTAAATATACAATTATTAAAAAACTACAATCTAAAATTAGTATAATAAATCTTTAAAAAAAAAGCAATATAATCTTTTGAACTAGAAAAATATACTGTGCCGACATCTAAAATGAAAGAGGGTTAGAGAATTTTCGAGAAGGACTGAGATTTAAACGGTGTTGATGTAAATAATAATAGTTAATAGTACCTCGTCGTCGTCGTCTTCATGGATTAGGCTATTCAAGCCTGTTCCGGCGTCCATCTTTTCCACGGCCTACCAATATTTCTCTTTCCGATTGGTTTATAGAGCAGCGCAGATCGAGGGAGGCGGTCTTGTGACATTCTTACAACATGATCTGACCAATTTTTCCTGTAGGTTCTCAATATGCTCAAGAGTGGCTGGGCATCACACTCTCTCCTTATCTCCTCATTTCGGATTCTATCCTCTCTTGTACAACCTTTCACCTGCCTCAGGAATCGCATTTCTGCTGCCTGAATTTTTGATTCTTGTTTCTTTGTAAGGACCCATGTCTTGCTTTTAAATAGTACCTATACATAGGAAATAAGGTTTCTAACAAAAATAGATGTACGAGGTGTGGCTATTAAATAATGAGACTGACGTAAATTTTTTTTTTTTTTTTTTTTGGTTTAACGTCCGACTGTTTTGCAAATTGCTGCTAATGCAGACGATGAAGGATGAAATGAATTTTTTGTAACGTATGAAAAAATGCCATGCCCGAGTGGGATTCGAACCCAAGACCGCGTGATGAGAGGCGAGCACGTTACCAACATCGCCAACGCGGCGACGTTGTAAAAAATTTTATTATTATTTCATACGTAATCACTTATTGTTACCTTCAATATACACTCCTTCTTTATCCCTACAACGCTCAATGCGAATTTTCCATTGTTGGAAACATTGCTGGAAGTCATCTTCTGTCAGCTCGTGCCATTTTGCACTGTGAATAGTCTGACAACGTTTTCAAGAAATCAATATTTCTATTTATGATAACAAACAAATATATTCGCACAATTAACCTACAAAAGGTTATAAGATAACAGTGTATGTGCTCTGGGTATAGTATACGTTGTTGTGTTGGAAAACTAAAACCAAAGTAGTCGCGCATGCGCACTGATGCTTTACCCCCTACACCACGCGTTATAACCAAAGGCAAACTATGAATAGTTTCAATCAATTTTTAATAACCAATTCAGGGAACTTTTAGACCCTACCTTATACAGGGTGATCGTAAAGTCGTGCGACCCAAAATGATAACAGTCTTAGAGAGCTGTAACTTAATTTATTTTTTATTTTTCTTTCAAAGTTTACGATACTAGTTATAATTACAACTTACTTACTTACAAGTTCACAAAAAGTGTTGGAAATGTTCACCGTGGTTTGCAATGCATGCATCAACGCGTTTTCTTACATTGCACGCAACCTTTTTGAGTGTAACAGTAGCAATATTTCATATACAGTCTTCAATGTTTCTTCTAAGTTCATCTACTGTATGCGGTTGTTTTTGTACACATTATCGTTCAAATAGCCTCATAAATAAAAATCAGGAGGAGTCAGATCTGGTGACCGAAGAGCCCACAAACCACGAGAAATTATTCGGTCATCAAAGAAATCGTGCAGAAATTGGATAGTACTGTTTGCCGTATGTGAAGTTGCTCCGTCTTATTGTAGCCAGCAATAACGTTCGTCAACGTGTAGCAGTGCTACGAACTGCATGATTATTTCTTGATAACGTTCTGCTGTGATTGTATCCGAAAAAAAAATAGGCTCGACAATTCTCCGACGAGATACACCACACCACACCCCAATTTTTTGAGGATGTAATGGCTGTTCATGGAACTCATGTGGATTCTCTGCAGACCATACTCTACAATTTTGACTATTAACATATCCACTTAGATGAAACCAAGCTTCATCGCTGAAAAATCTTTGTCCAGAACAGATATATCATTTCGAATGAAACTTTTAAACCAATGACAATACCGTAATCGCTTCTCCTTATCTGGCTCTTCGAGCTGATGAGTTACGTTAATCCGGTACGGATGTAATTTTAATAACTTAGTGGCTTTATGAACACTTCCATAAGGCAGTCCAGTCTGAGTAGAAAGTTTTCGAAGAAACGTTTTTGAAAAACGAATAAACGTTTCAATTATCGTCTGCAGACTGTCGTCAGATAAAACACTTGGTCGGCCGGTACGATTACGGTCATTCACGCTACCTGTATCCCGAAAACGATGAAACAAACGAAATATAGTCGACTTGTTTGGCACTTTAGCATCTGGAAAGGCATTGGAGAAATGTTCTTGACACTTCACGTAGGATTTCGATTCACAGTAACTCAAAACGATAGAGACGCATTGTTCTTGCGTAAAAGACATTGCGACTCGAACTGAACAAACCAACTGGTTTCTGGCTAACTGTCGCCCGGTGGCGTGATCTAGCAGTGCTGCTACATACTGTACTACTAAACGAAAAATCCCCATATTCTAATCATACTTTACAAATTTACCTTCAATTCCTACACGACTTCAAACATTTGGTTGCGCAACTTTACGATCACCCGGTATATACGATTTTTCTATTGATTACCCACACATTAAAATAGATGACTTACCTGGATTGTTGTGGTGGTCTTGATCTGGTTGCTTCTCTTTGCCTGGTTGGATCTCGTTCGCCAGTAGGTCCCGTAACAGGAATACTACTATACATCAACCAAAAAAATAATAAAATTTTATTTTCATATTATTTTACAAAAACAACCCATACAAATTCTTACCAATGACTATAATGCATATACAACAATTTGCAATGTACGAAATGAGAAAGAATTGACCTACCCAACTATGGCTAAAAGTTATGTCCTAGAGTATTTTCTTACTCTAGTTTAATAATCTCTATTTCTATTTATTTATTTATTTATTTTTCATTCATTATTATTATTTTTAAACTATTATATAACTATTTATTTCTACTATTAATATATATTATTTATTTAACTATTTTTTATTCGATTTTTTAAATACTAGGTATTACTTTTATAATTTTTTATTTATATTTATTTTATTTTTCTTACTTTATTTAGTAATACAGTACAAGAGCGATTTAAAAACTACGAGAGGGCTTAAAACAGAGACATTTCTTTTATTAAAATATAATAAAAGTTCTAAAAATATGTAGATATATTCTTAAAGTTATACAATTGTTAAAAAATTACAATCTAAAGTAAGTACAACAAATCTTAAAAAAAAAACATTATAATCCATTGAACTAGGAAAATATACTGTGACGATGTCTAAAATGAGAGGGGTTTGGAGAATTTTCGAGAAGGACCAAGATTTAAAAGGTGTTAATGTAAATAATAATAGTTAGGTAATAGTTGTAAGAAACTATCGTTTCCCACCACAAGGATATGCCGAAATTCAAAAAAGTAACCTTATTCCAAGGGTTTGAATTCAAACCTTTCTGTGCAAATTTTATTTCCGGTTTGACATCGTCAACTTTACATTGATTAAATAAACTCAAGTTGTTGAATAAATTTTATTTAAATGATTTTGAATATTTTCGTAACAATTGATTAGTGTATATTTTATTTTTACATGTATAAATTTTTTGTTGATTTTTTTGATTTTTTATTTTGTGAGATATTTGATTCAATGGGGTTCATGACAAGCCTACTGAAGTAATCAGTAGCAAAAACAATTTTCTGGTGGTAAGTGTGGATCAACAATGTTCGGTATGCGGATGACACGGTTCTTGTGGCGGATAACATGAATGACCTTCAACATCTCCTCAACACAGTTGCAGTGCATAGCAAAGGTATGGGAATAGATGTCAACGTAAGAAAGACAAAGTTCTTAATAATTACTCGCAAACGAGATGAGTTTCAGAATTCAAAGCTAAAGCTCAACAATGAAGATATAGAGCGTGTGAAGAAGTTCAACTATTTAGGAACTTGGTTATGTGAAGACTGGTCATCAGATGTGGAAATCAAGTGTCGAATAGAGAAGGCACGGAGTGCATTTATAAGGTTCAGAAGCATCCTCACAAACACGGAATTTGACCTCAACCTTAAAATACGATTCACAAAATGCTATGTATTGTATGGTCGGTACTTTTGTATGGCATGGAGAGTTGGACGCTGAAGGTTAACACCATAAACAGGCTGGAAGCATTTGAAATATGGATCTACCGAAGAATCCAGAAGGTTCCATGGACAGCAAAAAGAACCAATGAGGAGATTCTGGAGAGGATAGGAAGGAAACGGGAACTGATGAGCACCATAAAAAGAAGGAAGACCGCTTATCTGGGACATGTGATGCGCAATGAGAGGTACCATCTGCTGCAACTGATAATTGAGGGGAAGATAGAGGGACGGAGAGGGGTAGGCAGAAGGAGGATGTCGTGCTGCAGAATATCAAGCAATGGACAGGGATGGAGGCCGCAGGAGACATAATACACACGTGTGGTGACAGGGAAAAATGGTCAGCGGTGATCGCAAACATCCATTAATGGATAGCAGACAAAGATGAAGAAGGTGGTAAGTGATGAATTTATCATTTGTGATAAACTTTCAGTTTATCAGTTTCATCTTGACATGTCCTATACTCCCTTTGGAGTCTGCTGGATGCAAGTAGCAAAAAAAAAAGAAAATACCTCATATATTTACTTACCGGGGTGTTGGTCGTGTCAAAGGATCGTGGGGGGCCGGCGGATGTGTTGGAACTTGAGTACCTGCAGGCGTAGGATTCACTAGTATCCATGGTTCACTAGTATCTACTACTGCAGGCGTTCGATTACGAATCTCATTCCTATTAATCAAAAATAAAAATCTGGTGTGAAACACTCAACACAACTTTCTCTTGCCAATGCAAATAATTAATAATAAACCTAACATTATTAATAAAATATTAGAAATAAACAAAAACTAACCTCAAAAACATAACCTTATTTTAATCATGAGTGAATGACGCAAAATGAAAATCGAACTCAATTTGGCTTAAAGAAAAACGGAAAATCACACTTTCACGCTAAACTAGGCTCTGTAGAGAAAAATTTTCTAAATAGAAGTTGTAGATATTTTAATTTTCTATAAATTTTATTATATACACTTTTGTCGTAAAGTGCATACTATGGCCGAAATGTTAAAAAATCGATTTTTCACACGGTTTCGTGAGAAAAAACAGAAAATCGCTAATTACCGCTAAACTAAGCGTTATACAAAAAAAATGCTTGAAATAAAAGTTGTAGATTTTCAAATTCTCTACAACTTTTGATATATACATTTTTGCTCTAAAATTAATATTAAAGCCGTAATCTTAAAAAACACTTTTTTACGTAAAAACACCCTTACCAAGAATTTCAGAAAACATGGCGCCTACCCTATCTTTTAGAAAATAAAAAATTGAGTAAATGAGGCGATTTTTAAAAAAATCGTAGGACCAGTTTTTGAGAAAATCGCAAAAAAGTGAAAAATTATACGAATAAACTACTACTTCCGGTTGACCGATTTTGATGAAAATGTTCGTGTCGGGTCTGGTAGAGGTATGTAATTTAGGTTTCAAGTTTTAAGTTCGTACGACGTTCCGTTCTTGAGATATTTTGTACACACACACACACACACACGCGCGCGCACACATACACACAGACCAATCGCTAAAAACATGTTTTTTGGGTTCAGGGGGTCTGAAAACGTATAGATCCGGTGAAAACTCGAGTTCGAAAAATCGACATGAAAACAATACTTTCCTTCCTATATATTCATATAGGCAAGAGAAAGTAAAAACCGAGTTTTATTTTCCGCTTTATCATCTTCCTCTATGGTTTAACAAGTGTGGTTAAAAACAACAAGACTGAAAATGTAAACCTTTTTTTTTAATCTGTGTTGTTTAGGTGATCAGCCGGAAGACAAGTTTGAACCTATAGAGAGGCTTTACTAAATAAAATGAAGAGTCAGATAGTTTACCATTACCTTATTCTGAGTGAAAAAGTTTGCTTATCAGCATGCCAGGCCCTTCAAATAGCATCTACTTTCCATTCTGCAAATGACCGCTTTAAATGTGGTAAATTCACTTCATTCACCATAGGGTCTGACTGTATAATGAAATTCATTAGTCTCAGAGGAAATAACTGTGCCTATTGTCTTTTACACCTCTAACTCTACTGTTCTTACATGCTTCAGCCATAAAGAGCTAATGGTGTGATAAAAAACAAAACTATTTTTTGCCCTAGCAACCAATTTTTTTTACAATTTTTTTAACTATTAACTACAATTTTTTTAGCAATTTTTTTGAACTAGCAGATCGAGTGCAAATATTTTAACACTCCACTGCCTGTTATAAGCAGTTTTTAATCTGTACATATTTAACTTGTGGTAATTTTCAAAATTTCCATCTATCATTTTGTTTTCTCCGTCCGCCGTCACACCCAGATGCCAAAAACTATAAGAGAAAGCCAAAAACGGTTTTCGGATTCGTAATCTACACAAAAAAATAGTGGACCTAGATTAGGTTTGAAGTTCCGGTTTCGATCGTAAGTGGTTCGAAACAAAATGTCATGAAAGCAAAGTCGGCATTTGGGAACAAAAATACTATTATTCAACTCCTTTTAAAGAGTCATCATCATCTTCACTTCCAAGGATTAGGTTACATGAACCTGTTCCGGTACCCATCTCCCTCTCGGCCTCCCTACATCTCTTCTGCCAACTGGTTGATAATTTAAAGCTGCCACTGGCATCCTTTCGTTTGGCATTCTGTCCAGGTGACTACACCATCTTTGTCTATTTTTTATTATCTTTTCATGCAAAGACTGAACTGATAGTGCGCTTCTAATATCCACGTTCCTTATTCTATCCATTCTGGTACATCCATGCACACTTCGTAAAAACTTCATTTCCACAGCTTGAATTTTACTATATTTATTTTAAAGAGTACACATAGAAATTATTGGGTTTGAAGTGTCTGTTTCGACCGGAAGTGGCTCAAATCCGTAAGTCAAGAAATCAAAGTCTGAATTTTAACACAAAAATAATCATTCGATTCTTCTTAAAGATTAATATAAAAAAATCAATGGGTTTAAAGTTCCAGTTTCAACCAGAAGTGGTTGAAAACTGGAAGTCAAGAAATAAATTCGGAATTTCGAAAGAAAATAGTGTCTACTTATAATTTAACTACTACTAATGAGTAGATACTTAAAATTATTGGGTTTATAGTTGCTTTTTTTACCAGAAGTGACCCCAACCGGAAGGCAAGACATCAAAGTGGGAATTCGGAACCAAAAATAGTGTCATTCGATTCCTCCTAATAAGTAGATGCCAAAATTATTGGGTTTAAAGTTGCTGTTTTTACCGGAAGTGACCCCAACCGGAAGGCAAGACGTCGAAGTGGGAATTCGGAAGCAAAAATAGTGTTATTCAATTCCTCTTAAAGTGTATATGCCGAAATTATTGGGTTTAAAGTTGCTGTTATTACCGGAAGTGACCCCAACTGGAAGGCATAACATCAAAGTGGGAATTCGGAAGCAAAAATAGTGTCATTCGATTCCTCTTAAAGAGTAGACGCCGAAATTATTGGGTTTAAAGTTGCTGTTTTTACCGGAAGTGGTCCAAAACCGGAAAGCAAGAAATCAAAGTGGAAATTTGGAAAGAAAAAAGTGTCATACGATTCCGCTTAAATAGTAGATACAGAAATTTTTGGGTTTATAGTTCCTGTTTTTACCGGAAGTGACCCCAAACCGGAAAGCAAGACATCAAAGTGGGAATTTGGAAGCAAAAATACTATCAAACGATTCCTCTCAAAAAGTAGATATAGAAATGTCTAATGGCTATCCCTACACCGCTAAACGCGAATTATGCGTTGTTTAAAACAGCGCTGGAAATATTCTTCCAAAATAATTGAAGGGTACAGGGGAAAAAGCAACTTAGTCCAAAAAATTCGAAACTTAGATTAATATGCAATTTGATACTCTTTGGTAAATATTTTCACGTGCTGAAAGCTACAGGGGAAAAACTAATTTAATCACAAGATATTGCCATTTGAAATATTGCAGCACAGGGGAAAAACCAACTCAGTCCATTCAGATCAGGGGAATAACCAACTCAGTCCATTCGGATCAGGGGAATAACCAACTCAGTCCATTCAGATCAGGGGAAAAACCAACTCAGTCCATTCGGATCAGGGGAATAACCAACTGAGTCCATTCAGATTAGGAGAAAAACCAACTCAGTCCATTCGGATCAGGGGAATAACCAACTGAGTCCAAGGCGCTGGCCTTCTAATTTCTAAATTTCTCTTTCTCTCAGAACGTTTTAAACTTTGTTTTTGCCCTCCCGCAAAATTCCTGTTTTGTGACTTAGTTGGTTATTCCCCTGCACCCTTCAATTGCATTTCATATTTCACGTTTAAAAAAATATACTCGTATAATTCTTTAGTATTGCTCCTTTCCTTTGAATTGTGCGCTCACTCGTAATTTCCGTGAGGTTATTCTAGAACAATGTTTTTCGCGCCGTTCTAATTAGGTTATTGAACCGGCCGTCTGCAGGATGAAACATGTTTCTTTTCTGCCCTGTTAGAGGCTACAGTTTCCCGACACGTGATAATTAACACACTCAATGCTGAGCAATTATGAGGTATCTCTCCCGTCGGGCTGGTTACTCGTGCAGCGTGTTCTCCGCATGCTTTATGTAAGGCCTACAACTTATCTTACAAACGTTTTTATAGATTTAGTGTATTTGCGACCTATACATGGATTGTTTACTAATAACATAAAAGTAAAAAAGTCAATGTTATTTTTAGGTTTATTTTCGACTGTTATGATAAATGTAGTTCTTGTTTGAATTTTTCTGTTTACCGTTAAGATTTACACGTAATTTCTTATATAATTTTAAACTACAAATAGTATACTTTAAAAGTAAATTTAAAAGTGCAAGCTTTCTAGAATCGATACCTGCAAAGATACTAAATTCAAGGCCTTAACTGTACCCTGAAAACTCGTTAAAAATACTGAATGATTATGATTATACCATGCGAGGGTAAAAGATCATAATGACAAAACTTTAAGAACGAACTGCACGGTTACAAAGAGAAACCCTTTTTAAAGGCTATGCAATAGCAACAAACTGATATTCGACAGGTGGTGTCCCTCCAGAATTACTTAAAATGATAACAAAACAAAACCCGCTAGGTAAGACGGCGGCCTGGCGGTAACCTACCCTAGACCCGCTAGACGAGTCTCCAGCACTGAATGTGTTAACCTGACCAATTAACTTACAATTAATAGTTTTCACGCCTGCTCAATGCTCGTCTTCTCCATTCAGGACGCATGCCTCTCCACTAGACTCGATTGGCGTCTCTTCGCCAGTAACTCATCCTTACTTGTTACAATTAAATGTGTTTACACTCTAATGAACTTGCATGAATTTATTGTCCGCTTACGTTTATGTTTCGTGCTAATTCAGCGGTTTAAAATGTTGCAATGTTTCATCTTTGTTTGTTACACTCAAATGTATGTGTGTGCAGTTGTATTTCCAAACGAACTGAAGGAGGCTAAAATATTGCCTATATTTAAGAATGGATATAGCCAATTAGTTGAAAATTATAGGCCCATAAGTATTTTAAACACAATCAGTAAAACTTTTGAAAAGGTAGTATTTATTAGTTTAATCAGTTTCTTTACTGAAAAACTAATCATCTCAGAGGATCAGCATGGTTTCCAAATAGGTAGATCAACTAAAACTGCAATTGTTTCACTTGTGGAGCAAGTAGTTGATATATTGGATGCCGGGGAGAAACCATAGGCAGTATTTCTGGACCTGAGTAAAGCATTCGATTGTGTTGATCATGAAATTTTATTGAAAACACTAGAGTCATTAGGCGTTAGGGATGTAGAATTGAAATGGTTTCAATCTTACCTTATTAATAGATTACAGTGTGTGGAGTTAACTAGGGTTGTTAGAGGGAAACTTACAAAGGTTGTATCTGGAAAGCTTAAAGTCAAAGCAGGCATTCCACAAGGGTCAGTTTTGGGTCCAATTCTGTTTCTATTGTACATTAATAGGCTACCAGAAGTCATACCTAATGGCAGAGCTTTGTTGATTGCTGATGATACTTCAGTAATCAGTAACAGTTTACTGGTAGATGGTCTTGAAGTAAATACACATGTTAATATAGAGTCCGTAGTACAGTTCTTGAATCAAATGTTATGAAAACAGTTAATGGGAAAAAGTGTCAGTACTTGCAATTTAAAAATAAACATAACGTAAAGAAAGTAGAGAAGTGGATGTATTTATTCATAATAATAGTTTAGAGGATGTAGAAACAGTGAAGTTCCTGGGAGTATCTCTAGATAGATCTTTGTCATGGGACTTCTATACCAATCAAGTTTGTAGTAAAATATCATCTGGGATATTTGCACTAAATCAAATTGCCAGATTAAATGATTAAAAGTTACTAATGACAGCTTATCATAGCCTTATTCTGTCTCATATTCGTTATGGTATCTTAGTATGGGGTAATTCTAGGATGGGTAATATGAATAGGGTTTTTAAATTCAAAAGAAATCTATTAGGTGTATGGTGGGAGCTAACCAGCTTACCTCATGCAGGCCACTATTTAAGGAGCTTAAATTGCTTACAGTTCCCTCTCTCTACAATTTTGAGGTGATTATGTATGTTAGGCAAAATAATTTTATACAGAATTTCAATGTCCACAATCATAACACGAGAAACAGAAATGATTATTATGTGGCTAATCACTCCATAAAATTGTTTGAACAAAAACCTACTTATGCAGGGAGAAAATTCATGAATAAATTACCCCAATTTTTTAAATGTTGTGAGGGTTTGAACTCCTTTAAAAAGAATCTGAAAAATTACTTGATCGGTGAAACTTTTTATAGCATACAAGAATTTCTTTCTTGGTAGTAGTGATACATTGTGTGCTTCTTATATGTATTTCAGGTGTTATAGCTGACATGTCCTATACACCTCCTGGAGTCTCCCGGGCGCAAAAGAAAAAAAACCATGTCTAAACGAACGTTTATTTGCTTTATACGAATATTATTGGTTACTCCGTTAACGCGCTACTCGGTAACCTATTTGTCGCCATTAATCGCCGTATCCGAACTATCATCCTTACCTAATGACTGTGCTAATTATATAAGTATTTTCTACAGTGTATATCGTCGTGACTTTGTGGAGAACTATACAAACTAAGAAGTGTTGTACCATTGTCGATGTGTTGAACCTTATATGTGCTGTTTGTATTTGAATTACTCCAGCCAACAATGCCAGCATCCAGCGATCTACGTCAACGAGCCTCACGTCTACAATTATCTACTTCTACGCACTTTACTCTAGATTTACCAATATCGATTCAAACGAACTATTGTATTTACGAAACGAGTAAGTCAATTAAACTTACTTCAAATTGTTTCATCCTTCACCGTCTGCATTAGCAGTAATTGCAGAACAGTTGGACGTTAAACAAGAACAAAAAAATATATAACTTACTTTTTACTTACTTATTTCTAATTTTAGAAAGTTGTTTTTTTGTTATTCTTATTTGTTTACCTCTATATTGTGTTCCTCTCATGAAATAAAGGAACAAATTTTGTTCCTTTATCTAACTCTGCATCGCCTAATGGTCGCGCCAAAGAGCCATTGTGTCTTTTAACGTTCCTAGGGTTAATTTTGCATTTAATCCTCCTCAATTTTTATGTTTCTTGCAGTTGGGAAAGGCTCTTACAACAATTTGGGCCGAGTATCCAACAATAATAATGTTATATACAAAATACAATGGCGAAGATATACCATTGTGAGGATTCAACTTGTGTTTATTTGACTATTAAAAAAAATCTGGTGTGATAAACTCACATGACTTCCTCTTGGCAAAGTATACAATGAAACAAATAAGTTAACCTATGTTTAATCGTTTGTAAACAATGTGTAATTAAAGCATAACCTAATATTAATCATTAGTGAATGACGCAAAATGAAAATTATTCGCTGTTCCACTTAAAAATACGGGAATTCACTAGATGACGCTGCTCTAAGCTCCGTAGAAAAAAAACCGATTGAAATAAAAGCTGTGTTTATTAATTTCCTTACTCTAATTGAAACATAAACTTTTGTCTTTGAATGCATCATGACTCGCTGGACCGTTTGTTTTGAGTATTAATTTGCTTTAATCTTGCCGACGCATTTATGGATGCATGGCTGCTGACGTCTGAGCTCTGTATACAATGTGTTGTAACTATATTGCTTTTCTGTATGTCCGTGAAAGATTTAGTACAACTGGCAACCCTTGCGTTTGCAAATAATTGCGTTTGGTTTTACGTTTTTGTATTTGATTACAGGAAAAGGGTATTTTTGTCTTAACCCATTCATTCACCTTGGCCATATACATCTACATAAAATTTTACCAATTCTTATTCACTAAACTGCGCACATATCGCTTTGCGTAAAATTGGCCACATACATAAACAAATTCTTTAAGAGTCCAGCAAGTGCTGCAATCTATTGGGACTTCTGAAAAGTTTTAATAATAATAAAAAAAAAATAGTACTTTAAGAATATATATACATAATATATATTTTTTAATTCCTAGTATGTGAATGTTGCAATCTGTTCAATTGAGAACAATAAGCAACCCCATGACCCAATCAGATGAGGATGATATGTATGATATGTAAATGAGGTGTAGTCTTATACAGAATCAGGCCGACAATTCCTGAGAGAGTATGGTTAATTGAAGCCCAACCATGAAAGTACACCGGTAACCACTGTCCAGCATTAAAATCCGTATAAAAGTAACTACCTTTACTAGGATTTGAATCAGAAACCCTCGTCTCCGAAAATCAGCTGTTAAACAGCTGATTTTGGCGACGACTTTACCTCTAGACCAACCTGATGGGTAAGAATATAATAATTTTTTTTTAAATTCTAAGATAAAAATCTGGTGTGAAACACTCACACAACTTTCTCTTGCCAATGCAAATAATTAACAATAAACCTAACATTAGTATTAAAACATTAGAAATGAACAAAAACTAACCTCAAAAACATAACCTTATTTTAATCATGAGTGGAAGACGCAAAATGAAAATCGAACTCAATTTGGCTTAAAAAAAACGGAAAATCACACTTTCACGCTAAACTAGGCTCTGTAGAGAAAAATTCTCTAAACAAAAGTTGTAGATCTCTTAATTTTCTATAACTTTTATTATATACACTTTTGTCGTAAAATGCATACTAAGACCGAAATGTTAAAAAAATCGATTTTTCTCACGTTTTCGTGAGAAAAAAAACAGAAAATCGCAAATTACCGCTAAACTAAGCGTCATACAAAAAAATTTTGGAAACATAAGTTGTAGGTTTTTAAATTCTCTACAACTTTTATTATATAAGTTTTTGCGCTGAAATTTATATTAAAGCCGTAATCTTAAAAAAACAACGTTTTTACGTGAAAACAGCCTCACCGAGAATTTCAGCAGACATGGCGCCTACCCTATCTTGTAGAGAATAAAAAATTGAATAAAATAGGCGATTTTAAAAAAAATCGTAGGACCAGTTTTTGAGAAAATCGCAAAAAACTGAAAAATTATACGAATAAACTACTACTTCCGGTTGACCGATTTTGATGAAAATGTTCGTGTCACGTCCGGTAGTGGTATGTAACTTAAGTTTCAAGTTTCAAGTTCGTACGATGTTCCGTTCTTGAGATATTCTGTTCACACACACACACACAGACACACACACAGACACACACACAGACACACACACAGACACACAGACACACACACAGACCAATCGCTAAAAACATGTTTTTTGGGTTCAGGGGGTCTGAAAACGTATAGATCCGGTGAAAACTCGATTTCGAAAAATCGACATGAAAACAATACTTTCCTTCCTATATATTCATATAGGCAAGAGAAAGTAAAAATTCGTGACTGAATGGGTTAATTTTGTGCCCGTGAGAGATTGAGTGAGATTTGTCAACTTGTGTTTGTATTATTAACAATATTATAATGTAGTTAAATTTAAAATCGGTGTTATTAGACGAAAAGATTATTGATAACTTCATAAAGTTTTAACAGTCTTTTGCTGTTATAACAGTGAAACAAGCCTCATTATTACATCAGTTTATTAACCCTTGAGCCGGGAATCATCGGTTTTAAAAATGATTTTACCGCTTTTTGAACCTGTTGCATCGCAAAATCGTATTTGCTTTATAGCAATGCAATGTTGTCGTTTTAGTTTTAAATTCACATACAGTCAGCGTTGCTGTTTCGTAAATAGTTTAGTAATGTATAAAGTAAATTTTTACGTATAATACAACAGTTTTAGTTGCATATTACGCCTGTATTTTTCTGATAAAACCACGCTATCCGAGAGCTGAATTTTGGTTATTTCTTGGTTTCCATGAAGTGTTTTTGTATATATTTTCTTCAGTTTTTAACATAGAATCGTTTCTTTTTACTTTCTCTTGCCTATATGAATATATAGGAAGGAAAGTATTGTTTTCATGTCGATTTTTCGAAATCGAGTTTTCACCGGATCTATACGTTTTCAGACCCCCTGAACCCAAAAAACATGTTTTTAGCGATTGGTCTGTGTGTGTGTGTGTGTGTCTGTGTGTGTGTCTGTGTGTGTGTGTGTCTGTGTGTGAACAGAATATCTCAAGAACGGAACATCGTACGAACTTGAAACTTGAAACTTAAGTTACATACCACTACCGGACGCGACACGAACATTTTCATCAAAATCGGTCAACCGGAAGTAGTAGTAACTTAGTTTATTCGTATAATTTTTCAGTTTTTTGCGATTTTCTCAAAAACTGGTCCTACGATTTTTTTTAAAATCGCCTATTTTACTCAATTTTTGATTCTCTACAAGATAGGGTAGGCGCCATGTTTGCTGAAATTCTCGGTGAGGCTGTTTTCACGTAAAAACGTTGTTTTTTTAAGATTACGGCTTTAATATAAATTTTAGCGCAAAAACTTATATAATAAAAGTCGTAGAGAATTTAAAAACCTACAACTTCTGTTTCAAACATTTTTTTGTATGACGCTTAGTTTAGCAGTAATTAGCGATTTTCTGATTTTTTCTCACGAAAACGTGTGAAAAATCGATTTTTTAAAGATTTTGGCCTTAGTATGCATTTTACGACAAAAGTGTATATAACCAAATTTATAAAAAATTAAAAGATCTACAACTTTTATTAAGAGCATTTTTCTCTAAAGAGCCTAGTTTAGAGAGAAAGAGTGATTTTCCGTATTTTTAAACCAAACTGAGTTCGAATTTCATTTTGCGTGTTTCACTCATGATTGAAATATGGTTATATTTTTGAGATTAGTTGTTTGTTTATTTCTAATGTTTTATTACTAATGTTAGGTTTATTGTTAATTATTTATATTGGCAAGAGAAAGTTGTGTGAGTGTTTCACACCAGATTTTTTGTTTTATTTTGAAATAAACTTTATGAGTAACGTTTCGTATGTAATGAATTTTGAAAGCAGATTATAAGAAAGATTTAAACAGTAGTGTCATCTGAAATTTTAGAAAATTATTTGTCTAAAAATTATTTTCAAATAGCTTCAGCATCCCTAACGTCACGTGAAAAGCTTTGTGATTTATAGGAAATTTTAATGATATCTTTACGGTTCGGTGATCCATAAATTAGAAAATGCTCTGCCGGTCTAGAAAAATGTTATTGCCGGCTATAGGGTTAAACGGCTTTGAATTACGGTGTTATAAAATAAAAGGACGTTTCTATTAGATCTTGAACAAATTCGAATTGGCACAAGCAGCTTCGGTGTTTTTCTACTTCACTCTTCGCCCCTCGCCATGCAACAACGGTACAGTCACAAAAGTATACAATCGCTTATGTAATATCTGACTCACGCACGGTTACTACGCTTTGTTTTTACTATTCTTATTAATAATCTGCCAGATATAATGACGTGACTAATTTATTTCATATATGATTTTTTTGTTCATTATAAATTCAGACCAATTTGTTTAGTTAGTTGCGTACGTCTGTAGAGTATAATTTAGTGAGTTTTTGCAGTTTAGTTCTTGTAATTTATAATTGAAATTTTTACTGGGACAAATTTATTATAAAAATTTTAATTTATATTTTAAAATGACATAATTATTTGTATGTTTGTACAATGAAATAAAGTTGTAAGCATTTGCGTAGATTAAAATTTGTAAATCTTGTTGAAAAAATAGGTTATGGATATACTTTATATTGAACTGTGTGTACTCGTATATTAAGAGTTGTGCCGGTTCGAATTGTCCACAGTATAACCATGTTATTAATCCAGCTATGTTGTACAAGCCTCATCACTATAATCTTACGAATGGGTACAGAATGGTCGACACATTAATCATAATGGAAGATAATGTGCAATAATGAGGTACTTAGTTTGTATACTATGTTACATACGAGAAAGCGAGCGTTAGGAATGCGTTGTCATGGCAACCACATATCAGTTAGTGTAGTGCTGTACTCCCCGCTCCCCGCCATACCAGTTGCTTGCCTTCTTGTAAGTAAAAAACATTAGATGGTCGTAAATTTCAAATTGGTGTTAACAATTAATGACACTATTATTTCAAAATGTAATCTTTGTAAAAAAAATTTCATATATGCTTACCTTAAAGTCAATGCGTTGAATAACGAATTAATTAATTGTCTCACACGGCTGGAAACAAGAAAGCAAATCAACATCAACTGTAAACTAACACTAATATTCTCTCAGTGACGAGCTCGAGCGGCTAATTTTGTAACCACACGATGGGTCCATCTCACCCGAGCGGTATCCCTCAGGATTACCCTTTAGGGCAAGAGAAATTTAAAATTGAATGCTTTAATCTTTGGCACTTGTTACTTATATGGAGATCCCATCTTAAGTGTGGATCGACCTAAACGCCCACGTATTGTACTATAAGCGCGTCAGCTCGTGATCCGTGTGAGGAATTTCTGTTACGGCATGCAGTGAAAGATTATACTATTCATAAAAAAACATTTATCATAATGTTCTTGTCATTATAAAGTAACGTTTTGTTTTATTATTTCATTTATTCTATAATAATTATAGTAACTCTTTTACTTTTCTTTCATTGTATTGCAGTCCTCAGGAATTAAAATATATACGTAGCATAGAAAATAAGAAAACTAAAAAATATATATTTCATAACATTAATTTATAGGCCTATTTTTAACGGTATGCAGGTACGCTCCTTTACGCGATTCCTCATCACAGTTTTTTATAACTGATGCAATAATTTGTCGCTCTTCCGAATGAATTACCGCTTTATTTTTCCGAAAAGACATATTAAAATAAAACAAAAGGTATGGAAAATACACGTTGAAATTACCTAACACAAAACACAAAACAAATAACTTTTGGCACGTTAACACACTTTAAATTTCAAAATAAAAATCACTTTAGTGATCAAAGATCATGAATAATGATTAACATATCCGAGACGCATTAGCACAAATATACAACTGTATATTGTGACACGTGTATCCGTTGTGAAAAGCAATAATAAGTAGGTCTATAATAAATTAATACATAGACATAATAATAATATTTACACGATGACTAAATGTTTTTGTACTGCCCGATAAGACAATCACATTCTATTAACGCCACCAGCCCCACAACCCCAGGCGAGAGAGATCATGAGCTGGCGCGCGTACAGTACATGGGTGAACATTAGTCAATTTCCAATAATTATACGATAAAAGCCAAATCTTTTATAACTTAAAGAGTAAATAAAAATCCGTTTTCATGAAATTTGTCATTTGTCATAAATTCGTCTCATTTCTAGTGGGCATTTTATAAAAAGGCTTACCTTTGGTCTATGGTAAAACATTGGAGATTTTTGTATCACCTCTTTAATACTTACCATGCTAAAGCCGTAATACCACGGTTTTTGAAATCTAAAAATAAATGCGGGAGACGTAATAGGGCGGCTTTGTATTTTCCGCGCTGTGCCATGTACGCTACAAAGACGTAGTATTAGTTTTTTCGATGTTTTAGAAAACTTTTTCGTAGTATTAGTTAACTTTTACACTCTAGGTAGCATCCGTGTACCATTTTTGTAAAATAATTTTAGAAGCGACGAGATCATATTGTCGTGGTTTGTTTTTTTTTATTCCTAATTTGTGTACATTGCAATCTGTTCAATTCAGAACAATAAGCAACCCCATGACCCAATGAGATGAGGATGATGTGTATGACGTGTAAATGAGGTATAGTCTTGTACAGACCCAGGCCGACCATTCCTGAGAGTGTATGGTTAATTGAACCCCAACCATCAAAGTACACCGGTAACCATTGTTTAGTATTCAAATCCGTATAAAAGTAACTACTTTTACTAGGATTTGAACCAGGAACCTTCGTCTCCGAAAATCAGCGGTTAAACAGCTGATTTTGGCGACGACTTTACCTCTAGACCAACCCGGTGGGTTAATGGTGTATTTATGTGTTTATTTTGTTTATTTTGTTCACCATGGTGTCTCCTAGCACAGCATTAGATGATAGTAATATTTTATACTGTGTAAACGAAAGTAATAGTGATTTATTTATAATTTATCTCTGTTTTTATAGTAATTGAATAAGTATATTGAAACTTTAATTTTCATGTTTATCGTCTCATTTTTTTGACAAAAACCTAGTTTTTGGTTAAACAAATATGAAAATAGTAAAATTCACATTATTATATGACAGATTGATTTCTTCACAAAAAATTGGGTATTAAAATGCAAAAAGAATCACATTCTTAACTTAAATTTCAAAAACGTTTTGTTGTGCCAAAATTTGCAAAAAATGGCCAGCACTGGGTAGTAGGAGTCACGTCGGAGCACCAGCATGTTAGTTTTAAAGAAAATCAACTGACAAAATTTTTGTTTTCAAATTTTGACTTTTATTTCTTAACTTCCAATTTTGGACCATTTTTGATCGAACCGCACCTTAAAACCCAATCCTGGAACACTAACTTTTTTTGTAGATTATGAATCTGTAGGTACTGACATCTGAGTGTGATAATCGGACGGACAAAGGGAAATTATAGCTGACAATTTTAAAAATTGCCACTAAAAACGTTTTTAAGAATATTAAAACAATACCTAAACGTCTTACTATTTCAAATAATTGTTTTTTTATTTTTAGTTTAGCAGCACACGGTGATTTTTCATTCTCTCCTTATTAAATCAGAAAAACTTTGATTTTTTTTAAGATACAGCCTTAATATGCACTCAGGTCAATAGATTATATAATTAAATGTATGTATATATGTTAATATACGAGGCGTGGTTATTAAATAACGAGACTGACGTTGTAAAAAATTTTATTTAAATTTTATACATAATCACTTATTATCACCTTCAATATACACTCCTTCCATATCCCTACAACGCTTCATGCAAATTTTTCATTGTTGGAAACAGTGCTGGAAGTCATCTTCTGTCAGCTCTTTCAGGACACGTGCCGCTCAAAAAGGTTTGAAATAAAGCTCGCAAAAATGTTTATACTGACACTTTGTACGCGATTGAAAATGACCGAATTTTTTTGGAAACGATTATAACATGTGGTGAATAAGGTGGATATTCAAACACTGAGATGCTGTACTTGGCTAGAAACCTCTTGACAGATAACGCGGAATGAGCTGGCGCATTGTCTTGGTGGAGAATCCATGATTTGTCCTTCCACGTTTCGGAGCGGTTTTTTCTTACTCTTTGAAGTAGTTTAGAAAGTACCTCAAAGTAGTAATATTGATTAATTGTTTGATCTTCAGGAACCCAGTGAAGGTACACAATCCCATGGATATAAAAATAATACAATCTACATTGCTGTAAATTTTGACTTTTTATTCGAGCTTTTTTGGCTCTCGGTGAAGTTCGGCTCTTCCAGTGCATGGATTGGCGCTTCGTTTCCGGATCATAAGTAAAAAACCACGTTTCATCGCATGTTAATATCGTTTCCAAAAAATTTGCGTCATTTTCAATCGAATACAAAGTATCAGTAAGAACATTTTTTCGAGCATCATTTCAAATATTTTTGCGCGGTACGTGTCCTGAAGGAGCTGACAGAAGATGATTTACAGCACTATTTCCAACAATATGAAACTCGCGTTGAGCGTTGTAGGGATAGAAAAGGAGTGTATATAAAGGTGACAGTGATTGATTATGTATAAAATAAAAATTTTCTTTTACATCTGTCTCGTTTTTAATAGCCACACCTCGTACATCTAGCTATCGAATTAAACAGTGAACGCACAATAAGTGACAAAGTTACATTAACAAGGTTAATTAAAAGTGCACAGAACATTCAAAATATGCCATCTAATGAATGCCATATTTTACATTTAATATAACGAATAGACCGGTAAAGTACGACCAAATATTTATAAATACAAGCTGAGATCATATTTTAAAATCAATATTAAATAATTTTTTTATTAAATTCTTATATTAATAATAATCTTTCGAAATTCAAAACCAGTCAGTTTCCAACTATTAAATTTTCATAAAAGGGCTCGTATACCTTTAAATTTTTTTTTCTTCTGTTAACTCTACGCCTTGTATATTTTATATGGTAACAAATAACAACATAAAAGAAGGATCCCACCAATCAAACATGCAAATTTCAGCTTCAGCTCTCTGAAATATTCGGGGATGATAAAAAATCAGGTTTAGCAAAACATTGAATATCTCAGGTAACATAAATGGTATTTACTTAATACCATGAAATTTAAGCATGAAATGAAAGCTATTATCCCAGTTTACGAGAATCTGCATTAATATTGCAAATTTGTAGGTCACTGATTTTGAAAAAAAAAAATTTTGAACAACCCCTAAAAATTATGTTGCGAAGGGACATATTATTTAAAAAATAAAATAAACAGAATTTAACTTATGTAAATGCGGAATCATATGAAGAACTAAATTTCCAACAATTCAAACAAAATTATAAGTTCAACTTTAGTAGAACCTGAGTATGCTAATTTAAATTTCATGAAACACAAAAAATTAAAACTTTCGGAAAATCAAGTTTAAAGGTTTTACTGTACTCAAAGGTCCTGTTAGGCATTAAAATTCTCCTGCAGCATACATGGTACTTTCTTTCTTCTTTGTTTTCTTCTTCTATTCTAAATTTACTCCTCAATTTCTTTTTACGCTCAATATATTCTTCTGATGCTTGTTTTATCATCCGTTGCTTTTTCAGTTTGTCTCTTCTTTTTGCCAAAATATTACACTCCCAATTAGGTGACATGCCAAGTTTCTGCATAGACTGAGTAATCACAAATATCCCAAAATACTATAAAATACTATACAAAATACTACAGCTTCTGCTACAGCCCTATTAACGAGTATTTTACAAAAATTTCTTGGCTTGTCGCACTTGCTCCATATTCTGCTATGGAGTGTTTCATTTGCATTTTGTGTCTGCTTTCGCAAACAAGCTCTAACAAATTTGTATATTTATTAGCCATTTGTAAATCGGCCCTATATGTTTTAGGACGGTTAAATTTATGGAGTTCCCAACTTATTTTTATGACTATCAGGAGTTTTACCTTGTATTATTTCAAAATAACAATTTGAAAATTGGAATTCTTTTTGCTGGATTTTCAGTTCTTCCATCATGACGTCTATGTATATTTAATTTTTTAATTTTTTTTGGTTTTGTTTTTAAAGGAAATGCATATACCATCTTGTAGAGAAAACTTCAGAGAATTAAAATAGCTAAAAAATAATTAATTTTTTTTTACTTTTGAAGGTGTGTAACCCCCTTAACCATCATTATTCTTTTGTTATCTAGATTGCCAATTTTTTGTTTAACAATAAGTATAATTTTTAAGTTCTGTATCGCGTTTCCGAGAAACCGACATTTCCGTTTACGGTAACAAACAGTTGTATTCGTACAATTAACCTACAAAAGCTTCCCTGATATACTGGTATGTTCTCTAAGTATAAAGTGTCTGTAAAAAGTTAAAGGACACCGCTATTTTTCACAATATTGTGTTTTGTCCTTATAAGTTACATTTGCAAAATATACAATGTAAAACATTAGCCAAATAGCCCTTAAAATTAACTAATAGTATGTCAGCACACATTCAACTTTTCTTTCTTTAATAGAACTAATTTTATTGTATTTTTCTGTTTAAAAAAAGATTCAAATGTAGGCCAAATTTTAATTCAAAAAAATATAACATTCGAATGGCTACACTCAGACTAATGAATTTTGGTATGTGTTTAGACTTGCAGGAAAGGCACTTTGGGCCTGCCTCC
The DNA here is from genome assembly GCA_035578175.1 of Catonia carolina. Taxonomy (NCBI): domain Eukaryota; kingdom Metazoa; phylum Arthropoda; class Insecta; order Hemiptera; family Achilidae; genus Catonia; species Catonia carolina. The sequence goes on along the minus strand of JAQMRL010000009.1, from coordinate 51,709,317 downwards.
TTTTTTAAGTAACCACACATATCATCTTGGTTACGGGGTTGAACGCATCATTTTTTAACTCTGCAGATAAAACCCCCGTTTTTCTAACTTTGCTCGCGTTCGTAATTGCCGCCGTATTAATTTTAAACAGCCATTGTCATTTAATCGGGATCTGAGGAGCTGGTAGCATTGACGAAAAAACTGAATCCCGCTACTTGTCATTTATGCTGTAAAGTTTACTAATAGGTAGCGAGTTTTAGATTGATTTCTTAACTTGAAAAACTGAAAATGGAACGTAAGTCAGTGAGTACCAGCGTGAAATGGCAAATTGTGGGGAATAGAAAAGTGACTTAAGCTACTGATCGCAGGAAAACTTTTGTAACAAAAATTAATTTTTATATTTTTTTCATGGTGTCCGTAAACTTTTAACAGACACTGTAGTCTACGTTGTTGTGGTGGAAATCTGAAACCAAAGCAGTCGCGCATGCGCACTGATGCTTTTCTCCCTACACCACGCGTTATAACCAAAGGCAAAAACGTGACTCGAGTAACTACGAAGAGTTTCATTCAATTTTTATTAACCAATTCCGGGAACTTTTTTACCCTTTCTCATAAATATGATTTTTCTATTGATTTCCTACACAGATAATAGATAATAGATGACTTACTTTGGTTGGGGTCTTTGTCCTTCCCTCTGTTGGTCTCGATTGACATTAGGCACCGTAGCAGAAATACTATTCATCAACCAAAATAATAATAAAACATTGTAATATTAATTATTTTTTTATTTACATATTTGTTTTTTTTTAGTTAAACATATGTCATCCCTTCTAATTAATCATTTACTGTGTTGCCGGCTTCAATAGTTCTCCCGGCCTTTGACGGCATAGCGACAAACCTTTCGGCTGCGCACCGCAAAGGCCTTTGTCATCAAGGCCAAGCCAGTAACCGCTCTCGGCGACTATTTAAAGAGCGCTGCACTGAGCAGAGATTCAATACGAATCAAGACACAGAGCGATTCACTTCACATCAAGACAGAAGATGACGAGCCCAGCCGAGACCGGACGCACCATCCCTGGTCTACGCTACCGGTGGCGGACACTACATTCCCGCACCGGTCAGCCTTCGCCGGCCCGGAGAGAGCCGCCTCGGCCGCACTATCGGCAGACGGCCTACGCCGACCCGACAATGCGGGGCTCTGGGGGCCACAACTGTCACGCTGCAGTGGGGACCCAACTGCCGCTGAGGGAAGGCTAGGCTTGAACCCGGTAGCCGAGCCTTCACTCTTCAGGCTCTGCTACCACCACGCTGGCTCACCGCTTCCGATCTAGACAACGACAAGACGTCCACCCGGCACACGGCTGCCGGACTCCAGCGAGAACCAATCGACGACCCCGCAAGAAAGAAGATGATGCTTCCGCTCGCCGACCCATCACCGTAGGCCGTCGACCGGACCGTCATCGCCCACTGACGCGAGCGATGCCCACAGCGATCCCTCGACCGAGCTTTACGCTCACCGGACCCGACGAAGCAGCCATCGACGCACTACTGCGAGGGAAGAAGATGATGTCTCCGCTGGACGACGACACGCCGTGTCGCCCAGCTCCTTGACCGCCACGACTACGATCGACGCCTCTCCAGACGACCACCGCTTAAATGGCCCTTTTCAGGGCCACCAAAATTATAAGGTTTGCCACTTAATGTCACCATCCGGTGACACATAATACAATTATTACTATTGGGTGATTCAAAAAGAGCGCCGGTTTTGATATATCAAATTAAGAGATTTATTTTATTGAAAAATTGAAAATAAATACATCAACAAGTTCATCTTTCCTTCCGATTTTATGTATGAAAAATGATGTCATGCATGCGTCCTCCTCTACTGCGCTGGCACGCATCAACTCTGTCCATGAAATTGGATATTACTGCACGACAAGTTTCGACTTCCATTTGCCCGATAACCCGTCGAATTTCCTCCTTCAAGTCATTGATGTTTCGGGGTTTATTGGCATACACCAATGACTTCAGATGACCCCAAAGAGGAAAGTCACAAGGCGTCAAGTCACACGACCTTGGTAGCCATTGATGGTCGGAATTACGAGAAATGATGCGATCCTGGAACCGTTCACGGAGCAACAACATTGTTTCTCGTGCAGCGTGACAGGTGGCACCATCCTGCTGAAACCACAACTCGTCAATGTCCATTCCATCCAAATGACGCCAAAAAACTCCCTAATTTGCTGGGTTAACAGCCATACTGTCACGAACCAACGCAACGTTCTGCTCAGTTTAGCCAGAACGACGACGTCCAGAACTTTTAAGGTCGACTGTTGAACAATTCTCAAAAAACTTTTTCATGAGCCTGCGAACTGTTGATTCATTCGGTACTTCATTACGTCCTAGAGTACCGCGAAGTCGCCTGACAGTAGCCGCATAACTCTCTCCACTCTGGTAAAATGTTTTGACGATTAACACTCATTGCGCAATAGTAAACTTCTCCATGGTTAGACACAGACTACGAGAGTACTACACTGCGAACAAGAGAAACTACAACTGAATCGTCAATCGGAATGTTCTCTGAAATAGAAATGAGGTCAAACAATGTTGCCAACCGATAAACAAAAATTTACCAGCCGTTTAAAAACCGGCGCTCTTTTTGAATCACCCTTTATAATACGCTATTTACAATATTTTTAACTAAATATACTCGTACTTATACGCAAAAAACCTTCTTCACGAAGAGTTCTGTCCGCGCAAAGGAGTAAACAAAAAAATTATTTAAACAAATTTATGAATACTAACAACTACTGTAAAAAATACTATTATAAAATCTAAAAAGGGTACAATAAATACATTAAACGATTTTTGTTAAAAGCATTAAAAATAAATGATAAATACTATTAAATTTATGTTATAAAATATTAATAATAATAATAATTTTTTTAAAATTTACCTTAGATTATGTACATTTGTATTAATAGAGAAAACATTTATAATAATTATCAATTTAATTGTAATTCGTTTGTAGATTCAAGTAACATTACTATTTGTAATTTATATATAAATTGTATTAGATCATTACAAAAAGAATTTTCTTTTTGTAATTATTTTAAACAATAGTTTGTAAATTATTTACTCGTATTTTACCCAGATATAGAAACGGATTTTGGCAATAAGTGTCAGAGTATTGTTTTCTGTAAATTTTTCAAATCGAGCTTTTAAGTTAAATTCTTTCAATAAATTTATTATCAAAATTAAAATAAATAAATAAATAAAAATTTAGTAAATAAATTATTTGTATTGTTTTAGTCAAAAAGTTTCCGCGATTGATTAAAATTACGGGAACGTTTTGACTCTTCCTCGCGTATAGACCTACGATTTTTATATTGATTACCCGCACAGATAATAAATATTAAATAATAGATAATAGGTGACTTACCGAGTTTGTGGTTGTGGCCTCGAACTTGATCTTGTTCTTTGCTCGCGTTGATCTGATGTTTGTGTGACACCAGTACCGCTATTCATCAAACAAAATATGATTTACTTGGAAAATATTACGTATTTGCCGTTGTATATAAAAATACACACTTTTAGAACTCGTGCATTTTGCTGTTAGCCGGCGGAACAGATTTTTTTGTTTTGTTTTTTGTTTTTTTTTGTTACTTGCATCCTGGAGACTCCAAAGGGAGTATAGGACATGTCAAGATAAAATTGATGAACTGAAAGTTTATCACCAATGAGATAAATTTATCACTTACCACCAAAATTTGTTTTTGCTACTGCTTACTTCAGTAGGCTTGTCATGAACCCTATTGAATTAAATATAACACACAATAAATAATAAAAATAAAACAAACAGAATGATAAATTCATCACTTACCAAAAACTTCCCCCTACCACTGCTTAACTCAGCAGGCTTGTCATGAACCCCTTTGTATCAAATTTTACACAATATTTGTTTAATTAAAGTTAAATACCAAAACTATTTAGAAAGGAATTCGTGCACACTGTAAAATGTTTCATCAATCAAATATTGTTTTAGCTTTTTTATAAATGACTTAAATTGTCACAACTTTTTAAACCTTGAGGCAATTTATTGATGTATTTTCTACCTGCATAAGTTGGTTTTTGTTCAAACAGTTTAGTGTTGTGATTAGCAACATAATAATCGATTCTGTTTCTTGTGTAGTGGTTGTGAACATATAAATTCTGTAAAAATGTATTTTTCTTTACGTACATTATCATGATTTTTACGTACATTATAAGATATGTGCACTAGCAGCCGAACGTTCCGTCCTCATCCTTCTAATCACGTACCGTCACGTAGGCATACGTATACTGCCCTGCTACCCAAAAAGCCGTAAATGCATGGAGTATGATATGCAAGAAATGAGGATTTTGCATACTAGCCTAAGCCACTTGTTAAAAAAATGCAGGTTATATGACTTCCTATTGTTTCATGCATATTTTACGCCAAAGAATCAGAAAAATACTTCAGTTTTTTCCTAAATGCTTTTTTTATTAACATTTATGCAGATACAGTTAAGGCATTCATGCTATAAGAAGCCAAAAAGGGGTAACTGCAGTTACCCCTTTTTGGGTAATCTTTATATCTCGTATAAGGTTGTAGATACGGTATTTCGGCCTAGTTTTTTTAATTTCTCATACTTTTAAACATAAGAATCAATTCAAAACTCAAATTTAATGTTTTTGCAGTTTCGGCTTTTTGGCTTAGTATGGCAGTATAGGTATCAGACGAACTAATGTCTCATAGCCGAGCGAGTGAGAGGGAGATATGTGGCATAACTACGCATGCGCTCAAAGGTCTTTACAGTTATAATCCAAATCTTAAAACATACTACAGTCGTTATCTTGCTTCTTAGTTTACTGCAAGCATAAACGCTTGCTCACAACAATGAGTAAAATTAAAAATAATGTTACTGGAACGGCGCGTATGACTTGTGCGAGTGAGAGCGTTATGCATTGTCTCACTACCACGGCTAGGGGACATTAGTTCATCTGAATACAGTACAGTACGCTTAGTGAAACGGTAGATATGCCAGTGCACGCTGGAGCGCGCACTGGCATGTTATGTATGTGCATTCTATTTAATTGATTGTAAGTAGTACTAAGTAAATTATTAAGTTATTTATTGTATTACTACATTATAATTAGTTTATTATTTATTTTGTAAATCTTTAATAATTGTACTGTAATAAATACTTGTAATTTTAAACTTTAGTGTATTAATTATTTAATTACCTAGATCCCGAAACGGACCTTAGCGATAAGTGTCACAGTATTCTTTTCATGTAGATTTTTTTAAATCGAGTTTTTAAATTAAATTCTTCCCTAAATGTTTATTAACCAATTGCGGGAACGTTTAGACTCTAACTTGCTTGTAGGCCTACGATTTTTATATTGATTACCCACACAGATGATTGATAATAGGTGACTTACCGAGATTGTTGACGTTGCCTTGATTCTGTTGTTTGTCTGCGCCCGTGTGAATCTAATGGTTGTTCGGCATGAACTGAAGTAGCTCGATAACTATTCATAAATAAAATAACATGTACTTGAAAACTTTTACGTATTTGCCGATGTATACATAAGATTTGCCCATAACAGACAGGTGGAGTGTCAAATTATTTACACCCAATCTGTTAGTTGAAGGGCTAAAATAAATAGTTCTGTTTCTTATCGCATGGTCAGCCAATTAAATGACTGAATCATTTAAGAACAGAAGAGGTAGAGGTGTAAAAGACACCAATCAGAGTTATCTCCTCTGAAAGTAATGAATTTCATTATACAGCCAGACCCTGTGGTTAATGAAGTGAAAGTGTCATTTGCAAAGTGGAAAATATGTGCTTTTCAGAGGGCCCGGCATGCTGATAAGCGTACTTTTCCACTCAGTGAGGAAGGCAATGGTAAACCACCTCACTCCTCGTTTTACTTAGTAAAACCTCTACAGGTTCAAACCAGCCTTTTGGCTGTTGACCTAAACAACAAACATACATAAGATACACTTTTACTTTTTCTTCCCCTATATAATTAATGAGGAAGGGACGTATTGTTTTCATGTCGATTTATGAAAATTGAGATGGGTACTAGGCTACGGTTCTCTTCCACGCCCCGCTGACATTTCCCTTGTAGTATTTTATAAACAGTTCCGACAGAGTTGGAGGGTTATTTGCTGATGTCGGATCAAGTGGCCAGGCGGCGGGTTTTTAGTTGGTAGGCAGTTGCGGTCTCCTTAGGGCTGAACGAGGATGCCTCAATTGAGTCCAACACTACTTCCCCCGTCGTAAGGAGTGGAGTGAACATGAGTTTTTCTCGCCGTCTCGGATAAAAAAAGAAAAATATCTACACAGTAGATTCTATTTACTTCTGACTTTGCCAATATTTTTGCGCGTATGATATATCAAATTTTTTATTAGACCGTCCTCTACAACGCCAAAATAACAAAAACCAAAATTACATTTATTTACTCCTGCAATTTGCCAAAAACGCGGGAATGTGCCTGAAATAAATTGTTTTCGAAAAATTGCTATACCGGACGTTAAAAAAATTTGAATGGTATTTTTTTAGGGCCATGTCAAACTTTTTTGAACATACCATATAATAGATTTAAAATATTTCGGGTGGCAAGTAGATAAAAACAGATAAGTTATACGGCGAGATGATGGCCGCTGTGTTTAAGAAACATAGCAGACCGGCACAATGAGCCCTGATGGGTTAAAAACCATTCTGCAGAGCCTAGTTTAGAAATTACTTACCAATTTTAAATTACTTCTTATAGGTAAATTACTGATTTTCCGTATTTTTAATATTTGCAGATGTTAATTGTCATTTGCATCATTCACTCATGATTATAATTGAGGTTGTTTTTCATTGTATATTTTTTACTCATGATTCAACACAGGTTGTATTGTTCATTGTCAACATTGGCAAGAGAAAATTTAGTGAGTGAATTACACCAATTTGTTTTCCTAAATTGTTTACTAACGATTAAATATACGTTATGTTTTCTATTAATTTATATTGGCAAGAGAAAGTCGTGCGTATGTTTCTTCCTAGAATTTTACAAACATTAACTAATTTATTCGATCTAAATTGTAATTACTTACGGATTATGGCTTGGTCCTGTATCACCTAAAGGTCCCTGTAGTTGTTCGGGAGAAGCAGACAACAAACCTTCTGCTACTACTGGAGCCCGATCAGTTCTGAAAAATATAAGAATTAATCTATTAGTAAAAATCCATTCCATGAAATGACGTGTCTCATGATTAGTGACAATTCTTAAAAATCTTAACTTTGACGTATGGTAAAAACCATTAGGGATTTATATATTTTATAAGGAACCGGACGACACTATTTCTGTTTCCATATTCTAACTTTGATTTCTTGACTTTCAGTTTTCGGCTATATCCGGTCGAAATTATAATTTCAACTACAAAGATTTCTGTGTGTACTCTTTAACAGGTTGACTCCCAAGGCAATTTTTGCAGTTTTGCTTAAAAATCTATACCGTTTAATGGTTCCTTTGCGTTTTTTAATTAATTTTATTTCAAATCTAGAGTGTTGAAAAGCTTAAATTTTTTGGCCCTGTTTTGTAGGTGAGAGACTGGTCAGGTATTCAAGAGTAAAAAATCAAAATTTGTTGTGAACAACTGATTTGTATCTCACTGAAATTTTACTTCTATTCCTACAAAATATTATAAAATGCATTTTATAAATAATTTATATGGTTCTTTTTTCAATAAAACTACATAAACATCGAAGATGCGTCTCTCTATCAAGCAGCTGTTGTTTGGCGAGTGGTAAACTTGAGTAGCCTAGGTTTACCAGTTGTCTACAAGAGGCACCGATTAGAGTCAAATTTTACAATGAAAAAAAATATTTAAATAGGAAAACCATAAAAAAATTAAAAGATAAAATGATTTTTCATTAAATAATTAAATATTAAATATTAAAACATGATTAAAAATGCAATAATATTCAATATTATGTAATAGTCATAATAAGCTGTCAAGTTTCACCGACTCATTTTTCACTCGATCAGATCAAGTAAATCACGAACCATGACTGGGTAAATGTTTTTTGAACTAATTTTTAACAGCTCAGCATAATTATGATTCAATACAAATGAGCATCCTATCCGTATCACGATTCTATTAAAAACACTGTTACGTGAGAGATGTATCCGTTTCTCAAAAATAAATTTTACAGATCTGGTAAGAGACGTATAAGTGTTTCATGGTAGTCAACCTGTTAAAAGGAACCGAATGACACTATTTTTGTTTCCGAATTCCGACTTTAATTTCTTGACTTTCAGTTTTCGGTTGATCAAAAAAAGAAATTCAATCACAATTGTTTTTTTGTATCTACTCTTTAACAGAAATCCAATGACAATATCTGTGTTTCCAAATTTCGACTTTGATTTCTTGATTTTTAGTTTTCGGCCATTCCCGCTTGAAACTGGAAATTCAAACCCAATAATTTCTGTATTACTCTTGGACTACCTTAAATCAAGACCTGTAAGAAAATTCTTTAATATGAATTTAAAAAGATAATAAAAAATATTGGGCGCCAGCTCTAGCAGTAGAGCATGAGAAAATTTAATTAATCAAACTATGTTTCCTCTCATTCAGTTAAAACATTTTAATACATCAATTACTGACTTGAAATTATTGAAATGAATTAAAATTTTACATTAGTCACTTGTTATCTACTTGTATACAAGCTGCCTACGTACAGTATGTGTTTAAAATAGAAACAGCCTTACATTTTGGTGTTGACACTGCAGAGTATAATACAATCTAATTAATCACTAAAAATGTATGGCTCAGCATGCAATTAGGCTATTCTGGTATGATATATTAATTGTGATGTTCAGGTAGATCTTTATATCAATAAGAGTAAAAATAGATAGTGGTTCATATTAGGCTGTGCCTATTACTCGTTTGTACAATAATCTAGAATAGACCCACCATCGGTTTCATAATATAATACGCCCGAATCGTACACCCATCAAAAACGATGAGTTGGAGTTCAACATACATCAATATTTAGCTCATTTCACACACCCACACACACCAATCGCTAAAAACGTGTTTTTGGGTTCAGGGGTGCGAAAAATTGTATATCCGGTGAAACTCAATTTCGAAAAATCGACATGAAAACAATATTTTTCTTCCTATTTATTCTGTCACCGACTGGGGCCAAGGTTTCACGTGGCGAAACCTTGCTTGTTAGTTTGGTGGCCCTGAAAAGGGCCGTTTTAATGTGTTAGTGGTTCTGAAAAGGGCCGAGTATGTTTTGTGTTTGGGCCTTAAAAGGGCCGTTGTTGGTTGTCGGAAGCGGTAAGCCGGCGTAGTGGAAGCGAAGCGCGGAAAAAGACGGCTCGGCTACCGAGTTCAGGCCTAGCCTTCCTTCGGCGGCACTTGGGACCCCATTGCAGCGTGACAGTGGTGGCCCTCAGAGCTCCGAAGTGTCAGGTCGGCGTCCGTCTGCTGATAGCGCGGCCGAGGCAGTTCTTTCCGGTGTGGGAATGCAGCGACCGTCACCGGTAGCATTGACCAGGGATGGTGCGTCTGGTCTCGCCTAGGCTCCTCATATTTTTCTTCTCCGGTTGAAAGTTGACTGGAGTGTGTGTGTCTCACAAAATCCAAATCCATGCTGAGAGGGCTAAGAAGCCCTATGTTGGCGACATCGTGTTAAGGAACACCTGGTCACTCGTTGAATATAATTACAGACCTAATGCAACTCGGGAAATTGAGATGAATTGTATAGGTGAAAGTAATTGGATTCGGGATTTGCGTGGGGAAGGGAGCATGGCGTCTAAGAAGTTATGGAATAAGTGTGTGAGGTGGAAATTCCTTATTAGGGTGATAATTTGTGTGGGTTGGTATGAGTTAATTTGAGGTAAACGTGAATATAAGAGGGTGGTGGAAGGTGTTAAAGGTTGGAAACGGCGGCTCTTTTCATTTTTGTTGTTTTTTATAATTTTCAGTTGGCCTTTATTTTGTTTAATTTTTTTAGAAGAAATATTAGGGGTTAGAGAAAATCGTAAAACGGTAGAGTCAAGTAGTCTTCTGGTGCACGTGGCGTTTCGTTTAGTTGTCGGACAATGTCGATACTAGAGGTCTTTCCAACGTCGTGTAGTTTCCGTAAGGTATTGTAGATATAGTCTTCGATGGTAGGAAGAGTAGGTGTTCGTGTATTGTTTTGTTTGAGATGAGGTAGTGGAATTTTGTGATTTTACGAAGGATTTTGTTTTGGAAAGCGGAAGTTAGTGTCTCACTTGTCAGTGCTGCCGCTTAAATCCCCCTCAGGTGAGTTCACTTCAAGGTAGTGGGGAGGCGCTGCTGATTCTGAGTGTCTGCAGCCCTCCGCGCGGCAGACAGTACTGGGACCGTGTGCAAGCGTTAAGATTGGTAGTGCAAGCGGCGACAATTCCTATAGGTAAAAAAAGTAATCTATACTAATATAATAAGGAACGTCTGTTTGTTTGTGTGTATGAGGTAATCTCAGAAACTACTGAAGTGATTTTAATAAATCTTTCATTGTTGCATAGCTTAGAGCTTCCTGATCAATATAGATTGTTTTGCAATTTTTGAGTAACTTTAATTAAGTGAGTTAAACAACATAAACTGTGACGATGTCGCATGTTTCAGTTTATCGGGTGTATAGCACTTTTATTTTTTCTAAGTCATCTAGATGGTGTATTTTTTGGGCTAGAAACAAGATTCGACTTTAATATTTCTTAAAAAACGTGAAGAATTACAATCGATTCCGAAAACATTAAAAATTCGGATATATTCAAAATTTTAATTTTTGTACTTTATTTCATTTGTTTTCATTAATCAGGTTGTGAATTAATCATATATTTCCAATTACTCTGCGTACCGCACACACGTATTACTGTCTGTTATCTCAGCCATATATCAACTGTCTCTTTCTTTTCCATCGATATTCTTCTATGCACTCAATTCAATTCCGTTAAACCGCAGGGACAAACATTTAAAACGGTGGGCATCGATTTGAGACAAGAGTGCTTCCTTCAATCACGGACGACTCTATGTAGGACTTTCTAGTGGTAGAAGTGCAGAAAAATAATTTATTTTGCTGCCACAGGACAACAAAAACACTAATATTATACATAGAGAGGATTTAAAATAATTTAATTAGGCCTACATTAGATGCTGTAAAGCGAAGCGAGCAGGGAATGCTAGTATTATAATATAAACATTAAATAAATTGTTATTAACCGATTCCAAGAACTTTCTGACTGTACCTCGTATATACAATTTTAATACTGTTTACCCACACAGATACCGGGTGATTCATTTAAAAGTAGCCCGCCGATCGAGTAATTTAATTTATAGCCGCTCGAGTAATTTTCGTTATGCTGTATTGGCAGCACTGATCACGATGTGATCGACTGGCCTTGCACAGACAGACACGTTAGTCTGTTGTAAAATTTTAGTGAGATTAGTAGTGTACAACGCATAGTTTACTTATTAAAATGCCATTTTCACTGAAAGAAAAAATTGCGTTAGTTGAGGGTTACGTACGTACAAATTCCATTAAACGAACACGCGCATATTTCTCTGAAAGGTTTCCTAATGCATTTTTTTCCTAATGTATACACGAGCTAAAAAATAACATCATGGCAGCCATTCACGCTATAGACGTATTCGTATTGCGTCGTGTGTGCATTAATAACATTGAACGAGCGCAAAAATCTGTTCAAGGACGCCACTTTCAGCATCTACTGTAAAGGTGAAATTGAAATTTGTATATACATTTTAAATAAATATGTAAAATTATGTATTAAGTAATTCTATTTATTCATTTACTATTTGAATCCAATTGAGTGCCGAAGGCCGCTGTTAAATACAGTGGGCTACTTTTAAATGAATCACCCATTAAAAGATAATAGGTGACTTACCGATGTTCTTCTTCTCGTTGCCTTGATCTTGTTCCTCTTCGTGTTCTACCCGGGGGTTCATTTATTGGTTGTGCAACTGGTTCTGGACTAGCAAGAACACTATTCATAAAACAAACAAAATACCAGTTATTTAAATTGCATATTTGCCCCTGTATAAGATGCACTTTTCTTTAGTAACTCGTCAAAAAACATGTTGCGTCTTAACCTCCTTTTACACAATCAGTTCAGTTATCATATCAGTTTCCGTTTCAGTTAAAACTGATGTATAAACATCAGAACTGAAGGTTTCAACTGTAACTATAGTCATTTGAGTAACGAGATGCCCTTGTTTGCAACGAGGGGTAACGCAGGAAAGCATCAGTACGCATGCGCGACTTTATTAATTTCAGTACGGCAAACATAACAACTTATACTACACCCAGAGCATATTGTATAGTACATCGTGGAACCTTTTGTAGGTTAACTGTACGAATATAACTGTTTGTTACCGTAAACAGAAATGTCGGTTTCTCGAAAACGTGGTCGAACTATTCACAGTGCTGAACGAAATATAATAAGCAATGTAACAAAATGTTGGGAAGTTGAAGCTAATTAAAAATGCCTATCCGTGCCTCTTAACAAAAACCGTGAGCGAGCGGCTAACTACTGTGATGTTTCTCTTTTCACAATTCAATTCAAAATTTAAAGAAGGACGTTAAAGACAGTGAAGAAGCTAATTCTTCATCAACAGTTTTGTTGACACCTGGTAAAAAAGGGAACGGTTAAGTAGATTAGGGTAACAAGTGAGACTGACAGTGAAGACACCAATGATAGCGATAGTAAAGAAGGCGATTCATTCGTAGAAAATTTTGTTCCAATGGAATACGGTAGCTGGTATTTACAGTAAATTAAACATTTCTAGTTATATAATTAAGCTATAGACAATATTACAGGTCAAATTTATTTCTTATAAGGTTTATGAAGAAAACATTTTCTCGGAATAAACCACAGCTTACAAAATGTATGTAAAAACTGCACGATAGTGAAATGTACCAATAGTGTCTCAGTTTTGAGGTTGGCAGCACTTAAAATTTTCACTTCCCCTCCTCACAGCCCACTCATACGCAAAAGGCAATCTCGTGACTTCAGTATCTACAAATAAACGCTGACTCGATGGGAAAACCATCGAGCCACATATTCAGTCCATTTATCTTTTCTGTCGTAACCTAGTCCCGCACCTAATATCAAATAACGAATTTTTGACTGATTTTTAATAAATTATATCGCAGTTTCCCATGTCTGTGGAATAACAAGGACTCAAGTTACAATAATAGATTCAATCCAGAAGATGCGTATAATAAAATGCTAATTAATAAGTACGTTAGAGACAGGTCTTGTGATAAGACTTTCAAACTTTTGGTCAAAAGATTTCAAATTCAGCTGGGGCAGAACTCTCACTTGGAGTTTGTAATTTCTCTTCGCCACTAGAGGTAGGCGGGTGTTATTGGCTGACTACAATATTAATCATTTACGAGTAGTAGTTTTAGTTATATATGTATATTAATACTTTGTTTTGTTTCTGGTATTGCGCTGGTATTATGTATTCTCTGTTGAATGTGTGTATAAAGAAATTGTTAAATTTAACGGAGGTAGTTGAGGCTAAATTTTGTTTTCTAACTACTAATTTTAATTAATTTTAATAATTTTGTTTTTTTCTACAATAATAAAAGTAAATTGGTAGAGGTTTTTTGTCATAGGCTAATTTATTAATGCACATTCATAACTTGGCTGGTTATCATTGTTTGCATTATGTCTGCTTTTTTTATTTTAAATTTTATACTAACCTGTTTTTTAATGTTATTTTGATCATTTTCCTTTTTGCGTTACTTGTTTTTTATGTAATAGGTGATGTAGTATTGGTATTAACTGTTTTTTCGTTTTGTTTTTATATCAGTGCTGTATTGTTTTATTGTAGTTTTATTTTGTGCTATGTATTTTTTGTAATTAGAGTAATCCGTCTTCAAGCACGGGCTTTGATCTTTTGGAGGATTTTTTTTTTTTTTTTTGGTTTAACGTCCGACTGTTCTGCAATTACTGCTAATGCAGACGTTGAAGGAGGAAAAGATTTTTTGTAACGTATGAAAATATGCCGTTTTGGAGGATTAATAAAGGAAATAATAAGAAAAAAAATGATTATAGCTTAAAGAACTAGAGACTGCTGATGTGGGCGGAGCATAATGACCTAGATCAAAGCACAGCCAATTGAATTTCGTTAATCGTATCCTGCGTTGTCACGTTGTGGTCACGCTGTGGATGACAGCCTAACAAAAAGTCAGATGGAGTTCAGTGTAAAAAATGTGACTTATTGAAGGAGCAACTTCACATCCAACCTTGGTTGTTATTGGCTAGATCTCATCTACAGTCATTACTTCTTTGGGGTATTGGTCAAAGAATACAATATTTATCAACTACAAAAAATTGGTGCTAGCAGAAATCAGACAGGGATTGGTGTTTCTTTATAACCAACTTTTACTCCAATTTGATCTCTTATGGTAATGACAGCCCAATTGCAATAAGAAGATTCTCCCGTGTTTTGGCAAAAGGATGTATGTGAAAAATTCGGTTTTTTCATTTACGATTCTGAGGTAATTTTTGTGCTTTTTTCAAAAATTCTATTGCCAAGTCTGTACGAGTTATAGTTTTCAAAATACAATGATGGCAAAAAGCTGTATATACGTCTTTTTTGAGAAATTTTAGAGTCAAAATGGTGTATGTGTTAATAAATTGGTAATTAAAGATTGGCACAAAGATGTATGAATTCTTTTCACCATTTTTCCTTTCTGAAAACTCTGCAAATCCCATTGCTATAAAACGGGAATATGATGTATGTGCGATTATTATTTTTTACTTTAGTAAACTTTGTTGTTAAAATTGTTTAAGCAATTGTAAAAGGGGTTAAATGGCTTATGCTTGTTTTTGGTATGTTATATAATCATTTGCATTTAGTGAAAGGCACACGGCAGAAGGATGTATGCGAAAATAATACCGTTTGCCTATGAAATGCTGTAAATTAACTATCCAAAATAAACATAGAAAAAGGTGTATACCAATTTTTACATTATGTTTACTGCTGCTCGTGAACAGTCATACCATAAGGCAAAAAGGTGTATGAAGTTAATAAACCGTTTTGCCGCTCATACACAATGAGATTTTGTTTCGGTGTTAGTTTCAGTTTATGTCCAACCTTAGGCTGTATTCTAAGGAAATCTATTCATGCTATTCTATTCTTCTATTTATGCTAAAGCAAAAAGGGATTAATGGACTTTATAGCTTTTGGCCAATATAGACTGCGTTTGATGCAATTAATGAAATGGCTGTAAACAGTCGGTACATCTTTCTGCCATAGTTTCACTTTTTTTGGATTTTCTCTTATTAAAGCAAAATGGTTCAACTGATTTTTAGGGTTTTATCAAATTTTTTACAAATTATTAACTATGTAGTCATAAACAGAACATTAAAAACTATATCAATACATAAAGTAGGCCTACTCGATTAGAAAGTCATTTACAACAAAACGGCCGCAATTTTAATTTTGAATGCAATTTCTGAAAAGTTGTGTTTTTGGGATACACCTTTTGGCCTTTTTGGAGAGGATTGTCGTCCATTACTAAAATGAAAATCGAACTGAAAAAAGTAGTAGTGTATTTTTGTTAAGGGAGCTAGCCGTGTAACAGCCCCATAGACAACCGATAAAAATTTTCTGTAACTCATTTAATGTGTAGCATAACTTATATATTGGGTGTCCCCACGGAATTTGAACCATAGGAAAACAGCACTGATTTTCATTAGTTTGTTAATATTTTCTTCCCACGAATAATTGAAGATGTTTTATGGTCAGGAATCATTAGAAAACGTTTATATCTTCAAAATAATATCAATTTTTATACAAATGTAAACTGTATTTTAGCTTAAAATACGTAAATATGTAAACCGTTTTCTATTTAAGTATTGTAAACTTTATAAGTAAATAACATTGTAGTGTTTAAAGTAATGGAAAAGTTGCGGTATGGAGAGGTAGTGATAGTTGGGTCGAATCCATTTGCAGAATTTTTTGTTTATGTTAAAAAATATTGGAAATGTTTAAAAAGTTCTTTATTTTTTAACATTGACAAAATTATTGTTTCATTTTCTTATGTTTCACACCAGATTTTTACAAAGTACGTTTTACGGATATAATTATTTTGATTAATTCAAGTAAAAATTTACTTACAAGTAATCAGCCCATGTTGTTTCTGCAGGTGGTAGATAAGGTGGTCCGGGTGCTGTTCCTGCTCTCTCTCTTCCACGTCTGAAAAGAAAACGATTAAATTGTAAAGAATTATAATAATATTTATTAACAGGTTGACTCCCAAGGCGATTTTTGCAGTTTTGCTTAAAACCCTATACTTATTTTATGGTTCTTTTGCTTGTTTTATTTATTTTCATTTTCTTATGTTTCACACTCTGCCCATAATAGACAGGTGGAGTGTCAAATTATTTACACTCAATCGGTTCCTTGCAGGGCTAAAATAAATAGTTCTGTTTTTATCACATGGTTAGTCAATTAAATGACTGAATCAATTAAGAACAGAAGAGGTCGAGGTGTAAAAGGCACTAATCAGAGTTATCTTCTCTGAAAGTAATGAATTTCATTGTACAGCCAGACCCTGTGGTGAATGAAGTGAAGTTGTCATTTACAGAGTGGAAAATATGTGTTTTTCAGAGGGCCCGGCATGCTGATAAGCGTACTTTTCCACTCAGTGAGGAAGGCAATGGTAAACCACCTCACTCCTCGTTTTACTTAGTTAAACCTCTACAGGTTCAAACCAGCCTTTCGGCTGTTGACCTAAACAACATGTTTCACACCAGATTTTTACAAAGTACGTTTTACGGATATAATTATTCTGATTAATCCAAGTAACAATTTACTTACATGTAATCAGCCCGTGGTAAATATGTTGGTTCTTCAAGTGGTAGATATTGTGGTTGCACAACCACAATATCTACCACTTGAAGAACCAACATCTCTGTTCCATCTCTCTGTCTTCCACCTCTGAATAAAAATGATTAAATTGTAAAGAATCATTAATAATATTTAATAAGACTTCATAAACCTTCGAGCGCTTGCATGGGCGGCAAATTGGCCGCCTTTTATCGAAAGCCGGGGTTATGTTATAATCGGTGTGAATTTATGATCGGGGATTTAGGTATTCTCTGATTACATATTTTTCCGTCTAATAACTTTCAACCACCGGGTTGGTCTAGAGGTAAAGTCGTCACCAAAATCAGCTGTTAAACAGCTGATTTTCGGCGACGACGGTTCATGGTTCAAATCCTAGTACAGGAAGTTGCTGTTATACGGCTTCCTGATCAATATAGATTGTTTTGCAATTTTTGAGTAACTTTAATTAAGTGAGTTAAACAACATAAACTGTGACGATGTCGCATGTTTCAGTTTATCGGGTGTATAGCACTTTTATTTTTTCTAAGTCATCTAGATGGTGTATTTTTTGGGCTAGAAACAAGATTCGACTTTAATATTTCTTAAAAAACGTGAAGAATTACATTCGATTCCGAAAACATTAAAAATTCGGATATATTCAAAATTTTAATTTTTGTACTTTATTTCATTTGTTTTCATTAATCAGATTGTGAATTAATCATATATTTCCAATTACTCTGCGTACCGCACACACGTATTACTGTCTGTTATCTCAGCCATATATCAACTATCTCTTTCTTTTCCATCGATATTCTTCTATGCACTCAATTCAATTCTGTTAAACCGCAGGGACAAACATTTAAAACGGTGGGCATCGATTTGAGACAAGAGTGCTTCCTTCAATCACGGACGACTCTATGTAGGACTTTCTAGTGGTAGAAGTGCAGAAAAATAATTTATTTTGCTGCCACAGGACAACAAAACCACTAATATTATACATAGAGAAGATTTAAAATAATTTAATTAGGCCTACATTAGATGCTGTAAAGCGAAGCGACTTTTTTTTCTTTTCTTTTTTTTTTTTTTTGGTTTAACGTCCGACTGTTTTGCAAATGGCTGCTAATGCAGACGGTGAAGGATGAAATGAATTTTTTGTAACGTTTGAAAAAATGCCATGCCCGAGTGGGATTCGAACCCAAGACCGCGTGATAAGAGGCGAGCACGTTACCAACATCGCCAACGCGGCCGGCAAAAAAAGCGAAGCGAGCGGGGATTGCTAGTATTATAATATAAACATTAAATAAATTGTTATTAACCGATTCCAAGAACTTTCTGACTGTACCTCGTATATACAATTTTAATACTGTTTACCCACACAGATACCGGGTGATTCATTTAAAAGTAGCCCGCCGATCGAGTAATTTAATTTATAGCCACTCGAGTAATTTTCATTATGCTGTATTGGCAGCACTGATCACGATGTGATCGACTGGCCTTGAACAGACAGGCACGTTAGTCTGTTGTAAAATTTTAGTGAGATTAGTAGCGTACAACGCATAGTTTACTTATTGTTCTATTAAAATGCCATTTTCACTACAAGAAAAAATTTCGTTAGTTGAGGGTTACGTACGTACAAATTCCATTAAACGAACACGCGCATATTTCTCTGAAAGGTTTCCTAATGCATTTTTTTGCTAATGTATACACGAGCTAAAAAATAACATCATGGCAGCCATTCACGCTATAGACGTATTCGTATTGCGTCGTGTGTGTATTAATAACATTGAACGAGCGCAAAAATCTGTTCAAGAACGCCAATTTCAGCATCTACTGTAAAGGTGAAATTGAAATTTGTATATACATTTTAAATAAATATGTAAAATTATGTATTAAGTAATTCTATTTATTCATTTACTATTTGAATCCAATTGAGTGCCGAAGGCCGCTGTTAAATACAGTGGGCTACTTTTAAATGAATCACCCATTATAAGATAATAGGTGACTTACCGATGTTCTTCTTCTTGTTGCCTTGATCCTCTTCGTCTTCGTGTTCTACCCGGGCCTTGATCTAATGGTTGTGCAACTGGTTCTGGACTAGCAAGAACACTATTCATAAAACAAACAAAATACCAGTTATTTAAATTGCATATTTGCCCCTGTATAAGATGCACTTTTATTTAGTAACTCGTCAAAAAACATGTTGCGTCTTAACCTCCTTTTACAATCAGTTCAATTATCATATCAGTTTCCGTTTCAGTTAAAACTGATGTATAAACATCAGAACTGAAGGTTTGAACTGTAACTATAGTCACTTGAGTCACGAGTTTGCCCTTGTTTTCAACGAGGGGTAACGGGGGAAAGCATCAGTACCCATGCGCGACTTTATTAATTTCAGTACGGCAAACATAACAACTTATACTATACCCAGAGCATATTGTATAGTATATAGCGGAACCTTTGTAGGTTAACTGTATAAATATAACTGTTTGTTACTGTAAACAGAAATGTTGATTTTCCGAAAACGTGGTCGAACTATTCACAGTGCTGAACGAAATATAATAAGCAATGTAATAAAATGTTGGGAAGTTGAAGCTAATTAAAAATGCCTATCCGTGCCTCTTAACAAAAACCGTGAGCGAGCGGCTAACTACTGTGATGTTTCTCTTTTCACAATTCAATTCAAAATATAAAGAAGGAAGTTAAAGACAGTGAAGAAGCTAATTCTTCATCAACAGTTTTGTTGACACCTGGTAAAAAAGGGAACGGTTAAGTAGATTAGGGTAACAAGTGAGACTGACAGTGAAGACACCAATTATAGCGATAGTAAAGAAGGCGATTCATTCGTAGAAAATTTTGTTCCAATGGAATACGGTAGCTGGTATTTACAGTAAATTAAACATTTCTAGTTATATAATTAAGCTATAGACAATATTACAGGTCAAATTTATTTCTTATAAGGTTTATGAATAAAACATTTTCTCGGAATAAACCACAGCTTACAAAATGTATGTAAAAACTGCACGGTAGTGAAATATACCAATAGTGTCTCAGTTTTGAGGTTGGCAGCACTTAAAATTTTCACTTCCCCTCCACACAGCCCACTCATACGCAAAAGGCAATCTCGTGACTTCAGTATCTATAAATAAAGTCTCGTGACTTCAGTATCTATAAATAAAGGCTGACTCGATGGGAAAACCATCGAGCCACATATTCAGTCCATTTATCTTTTCTGTCGTAACCTAGTCCCGCACCTAATATCAAATAACGAATTTTTGACTGATTTTTAATAAATTATATCGCAGTTTCCCATGTCTGTGGAATAACAAGGACTCAAGTTACCATAATAGATTCAATCCAGAAGATGCGTATAATAAAATGCTAATTAATAAGTACGTTAGAGACAGGTCTTGTGATAAGAATTTCAAACTTTTGATCAAAAGATTTCAAATTCAGCTGGGGCAGAACTCTCACTTGGAGTTTGTGATTTCTCTTCGCCACTAGAGTTAGGCGGGTGTTATTGGCTGACTACAATATTAATCATTTACGAGTAGTAGTTTTAGTTATATATGTATATTAATACTTTGTTTTGTTTCTGGTATTGCGCTGGTATTATGTATTCTCTGTTGAATGTGTGTATAAAGAAATTGTTAAATTTAACGGAGGTAGTTGAGGCTAAATTTTGTTTTCTAACTACTAATTTTAATTAATTTTAATAATTTTGTTTTTTTCTACAATAATAAAAGTAAATTGGTAGAGGTTTTTTGTCATAGGCTAATTTATTAATGCACATTCATAACTTGGCTGGTTATCATTGTTTGCATTATGTCTGCTTTTTTTATTTTAAATTTTATACTAACCTGTTTTTTAATGTTATTTTGATCATTTTCCTTTTTGCGTTACTTGTTTTTTATGTAATAGGTGATGTAGTATTGGTATTAACTGTTTTTTCGTTTTGTTTTTATATCAGTGCTGTATTGTTTTATTGTAGTTTTATTTTGTGCTATGTATTTTTTGTAATTAGAGTAATCCGTCTTCAAGCACGGGCTTTGATCTTTTGGAGGATTTTTTTTTTTTTTTTGGTTTAACGTCCGACTGTTCTGCAATTACTGCTAATGCAGACGTTGAAGGAGGAAAAGATTTTTTGTAACGTATGAAAATATGCCGTTTTGGAGGATTAATAAAGGAAATAATAAGAAAAAAAATGATTATAGCTTAAAGAACTAGAGACTGCTGATGTGGGCGGAGCATAATGACCTAGATCAAAGCACAGCCAATTGAATTTCGTTAATCGTATCCTGCGTTGTCACGTTGTGGTCACGCTGTGGATGACAGCCTAACAAAAAGTCAGATGGAGTTCAGTGTAAAAAATGTGACTTATTGAAGGAGCAACTTCACATCCAACCTTGGTTGTTATTGGCTAGATTTCATCTACAGTCATTACTTCTTTGGGGTATTGGTCAAAGAATACAATATTTATCAACTACAAAAAATTGGTGCTAGCAGAAATCAGACAGGGATTGGTGTTTCTTTATAACCAACTTTTACTCCAATTTGATCTCTTATGGTAATGACAGCCCAATTGCAATAAGAAGATTCTCCCGTGTTTTGGCAAAAGGATGTATGTGAAAAATTCGGTTTTTTCATTTACGATTCTGAGGTAATTTTTGTGCTTTTTTCAAAAATTCTATTGCCAAGTCTGTACGAGTTATAGTTTTCAAAATACAATGATGGCAAAAAGCTGTATATACGTCTATTTTGAGAAATTTTAGAGTCAAAATGGTGTATGTGTTAATAAATTGGTATTTAAAGATTGGCACAAAGATGTATGAATTCTTTTCACCATTTTTCCTTTCTGAAAACTCTGCAAATCCCATTGCTATAAAACGGGAATATGATGTATGTGCGATTATTATTTTTTACTTTAGTAAACTTTGTTGTTAAAATTGTTTAAGCAATTGTAAAAGGGGTTAAATGGCTTATGCTTGTTTTTGGTATGTTATATAATCATTTGCATTTAGTGAAAGGCACACGGCAGAAGGATGTATGCGAAAATAATACCGTTTGCCTATGAAATGCTGTAAATTAACTATCCAAAATAAACATAGAAAAAGGTGTATACCAATTTTTACATTATGTTTACTGCTGCTCGTGAACAGTCATACCATAAGGCAAAAAGGTGTATGAAGTTAATAAACCGTTTTGCCGCTCATACACAATGAGATTTTGTTTCGGTGTTAGTTTCAGTTTATGTCCAACCTTAGGCTGTATTCTAAGGAAATCTATTCATGCTATTCTATTCTTCTATTTATGCTAAAGCAAAAAGGGATTAATGGACTTTATAGCTTTTGGCCAATATAGACTGCGTTTGATGCAATTAATGAAATGGCTGTAAACAGTCGGTACATCTTTCTGCCATAGTTTCACTTTTTTTGGATTTTCTCTTATTAAAGCAAAATGGTTCAACTGATTTTTAGGGTTTTATCAATTTTTTTACAAATTATTAACTATGTAGTCATAAACAGAACATTAAAAACTATATCAATACATAAAGTAGGCCTACTCGATTAGAAAGTCATTTACAACAAAACGGCCGCAATTTTAATTTTGAATGCAATTTCTGAAAATTTGTGTTTTTGGGATACACCTTTTGGCCTTTTTGGAGAGGATTGTCGTCCATTACTAAAATGAAAATCGAACTGAAAAAAGTAGAAGTTTATTTTTGTTAAGTGAGCTAGCCGTGTAACAGCCCCATAGACAACCGATAAAAATTTTCTGTAACTCATTTAATGTGTAGCATAACTTATATATTGGGTGTCCCCACGGAATTTGAACTATAGGAAAACAGCACTGATTTTCATTAGTTTGTTAATATTTTCTTCCCACGAATAATTGAAGATGTTTTATGGTCAGGAATCATTAGAAAACGTTTATATCTTCAAAATAATATCAATTTTTATACAAATTTAAGCTGTATTTTAGTTTAAAATACGTAAATATGTAAACCGTTTTCTATTTAAGTATTGTAAACTTTATAAGTAAATAACATTGTAGTGTTTAAAGTAATGGAAAAGTTGCGGTATGGAGAGGTAGTGATAGTTGGGTCGAATCCATTTGCAGAATTTTTTGTTTATGTTAAAAAATATTGGAAATGTTTAAAAAGTTCTTTATTTTTTAACATTGACAAAATTATTGTTTCATTTTCTTATGTTTCACACCAGATTTTTACAAAGTACGTTTTACGGATATAATTATTTTGATTAATTCAAGTAAAAATTTACTTACAAGTAATCAGCCCATGTTGCAGGTGGTAGATAAGGTGGTCCGGGTGCTGTTCCTGCTCTCTCTCTTCCACCTCTGAAAAGAAAACGATTAAATTGTAAAGAATTATAATAATATTTATTAACAGGTTGACTCCCAAGGCGATTTTTGCAGTTTTGCTTAAAACCCTATACTTATTTTATGGTTCTTTTGCTTGTTTTATTTATTTTCATTTTCTTATGTTTCACACTCTGCCCATAATAGACAGGTGGAGTGTCAAATTATTTACACTCAATCGGTTCCTTGCAGGGCTAAAATAAATAGTTCTGTTTTTTATCACATGGTTAGTCAATTAAATGACTGAATCATTTAAGAACAGAAGAGGTCGAGGTGTAAAAGGCACTAATCAGAGTTATCTTCTCTGAAAGTAATGAATTTCATTGTACAGCCAGACCCTGTGGTGAATGAAGTGAAGTTGTCATTTACAGAGTGGAAAATATGTGTTTTTCAGAGAGCCCGGCATGCTGATAAGCGTACTTTTCCACTCAGTGAGGAAGGCAATGGTAAAGCACCTCACTCCTCGTTTTACTTAGTTAAACCTCTACAGGTTCAAACCAGCCTTTCGGCTGTTGACCTAAACAACATGTTTCACACCAGATTTTTACAAAGTACGTTTTACGGATATAATTATTCTCATTAATCCAAGTAACAATTTACTTACATGTAATCAGCCCGTGGTAAATATGTTGGTTCTTCAAGTGGTAGATATTGTGGTTGCACAACCGCAATTTCTACTACTTGAAGAACCAACATCTCTGTTCCATCTCTCTGTCTTCCACCTCTGAATAAAAATGATTAAATTGTAAAGAATCATTAATAATATATAATAAGACTTCATAAACCTTCGAGCGCTTGAATGGGCGGCAAATTGGCCGCCTTTTATCGAAAGCCGGGGTTATGTTATAATCGGTGTGAATTTATGATCGGGGATTTAGGTATTCTCTGATTACATATTTTTCCGTCTAATAACTTTCAACCACCGGGTTGGTCTAGAGGTAAAGTCGTCACCAAAATCAGCTGTTAAACAGCTGATTTTCGGTGACGACGGTTCATGGTTCAAATCCTAGTACAGTAAGTTGCTGTTATACGGCTTCCTGATCAATATAGATTGTTTTGCAATTTTTGAGTAACTTTAATTAAGTGAGTTAAACAACATAAACTGTGACGATGTCGCATGTTTCAGTTTATCGGGTGTATAGCACTTTTATTTTTTCTAAGTCATCTAGATGGTGTATTTTTTGGGCTAGAAACAAGATTCGACTTTAATATTTCTTAAAAAACGTGAAGAAATACATTCGATTCCAAAAACATTAAAAATTCGGATATATTCAAAATTTTAATTTTTGTACTTTATTTCGTTTGTTTTCATTAATCAGGTTGTGAATTAATCATATATTTCCAATTACTCTGCGTACCGCACACACGTATTACTGTCTGTTATCTCAGCCATATATCAACTGTCTCTTTCTTTTCCATTGATATTCTTCTATGCACTCAATTCAATTCTGTTAAACCGCAGGGACAAACATTTAAAACGGTGGGCATCGATTTGAGACAAGAGTGCTTCCTTCAATCACGGACGACTCTATGTAGGACTTTCTAGTGGTAGAAGTGCAGAAAAATAATTTATTTTGCTGCCACAGGACAACAAAACCACTAATATTATACATAGAGAGGATTTAAAATAATTTAATTAGGCCTACATTAGATGCTGTAAAGCGAAGCGAGCAGGGAATGCTAGTATTATAATATAAACATTAAATAAATTGTTATTAACCGATTCCAAGAACTTTCTGACTGTACCTCGTATATACAATTTTAATACTGTTTACCCACACAGATACCGGGTGATTCATTTAAAAGTAGCCCGCCGATCGAGTAATTTCATTTATAGCCGCTCGAGTAATTTTCGTTATGCTGTATTGGCAGCACTGATCACGATATGATCGACTGGCCTTGAACAGACAGACACGTTAGTCTGTTGTAAAATTTTAGTGAGATTAGTAGTGTACAACGCATAGTTTACTTATTGTTCTATTAAAATGCCATTTTCACTGCAAGAAAAAATTGCGTTAGTTGAGGGTTACGTACGTACAAATTCCATTAAACGAACACGCGCATATTTCTCTGAAAGGTTTCCTAATGCATTTTTTTCCTAATGTATACACGAGCTAAAAAATAACATCATGGCAGCCATTCACGCTATAGACGTATTCGTATTGCGTCGTGTGTGCATTAATAACATTGAACGAGCGCAAAAATCTGTTCAAGGACGCCACTTTCAGCATCTACTGTAAAGGTGAAATTGAAATTTGTATATACATTTTAAATAAATATGTAAAATTATGTATTAAGTAATTCTATTTATTCATTTACTATTTGAATCCAATTGAGTGCCGAAGGCCGCTGTTAAATACAGTGGGCTACTTTTAAATGAATCACCCATTATAAGATAATAGGTGACTTACCGATGTTCTTCTCGTTGCCCTGATCCTGTTCCTCTTTGTGTTCTACCCCGGCGTGGATCTAATGGTTGTTCAACTGGTTCTGGACTAGCAAGAACACTATTCATAAAACAAACAAAATACCAGTTATTTAAATTGCATATTTGCCCCTGTATAAGATGCACTTTTCTTTAGTAACTCGTCAAAAAACATGTTGCGTCTTAACCTCCTTTTACACAATCAGTTCAGTTATCATATCAGTTTCCGTTTCAGTTAAAACTGATGTATAAACATCAGAACTGAAGGTTTCAACTGTAACTATAGTCACTTGAGTAACGAGATGCCCTTGTTTGCAACGAGGGGTAACGCAGGAAAGCATCAGTACGCATGCGCGACTTTATTAATTTCAGTACGGCAAACATAACAACTTATACTACACCCAGAGCATATTGTATAGTACATCGTGGAACCTTTTGTAGGTTAACTGTACGAATATAACTGTTTGTTACCGTAAACAGAAATGTCGGTTTCTCGAAAACGTGGTCGAACTATTCACAGTGCTGAACGAAATATAATAAGCAATGTAATTAAATGTTGGGAAGTTGAAGCTAATTAAAAATGCCTATCCGTGCCTCTTAACAAAAACCGTGAGCGAGCGGCTAACTACTGTGATGTTTCTCTTTTCACAATTCAATTCAAAATTTAAAGAAGGAAGTTAAAGACAGTGAAGAAGCTAATTCTTCATCAACAGTTTTGTTGACACCTGGTAAAAAAGGGAACGGTTAAGTAGATTAGGGTAACAAGTGAGACTGACAGTGAAGACACCAATGATAGCGATAGTAAAGAAGGCGATTCATTCGTAGAAAATTTTGTTCCAATGGAATACGGTAGCTGGTATTTACAGTAAATTAAACATTTCTAGTTATATAATTAAGCTATAGACAATATTACAGGTCAAATTTATTTCTTATAAGGTTTATGAAGAAAACATTTTCTCGGAATAAACCACAGCTTACAAAATGTATGTAAAAACTGCACGATAGTGAAATGTACCAATAGTGTCTCAGTTTTGAGGTTGGCAGCACTTAAAATTTTCACTTCCCCTCCTCACAGCCCAATCATACGCAAAAGGCAATCTCGTGACTTCAGTATCTACAAATAAACGCTGACTCGATGGGAAAACCATCGAGCCACATATTCAATCCATTTATCTTTTCTGTCGTAACCTAGTCCCGCACCTAATATCAAATAACGAATTTTTGACTGATTTTTAATAAATTATATCGAAGTTTCCCATGTCTGTGGAATAACAAGGACTCAAGTTACCATAACAGATTCAATCCAGAAGATGCGTATAATAAAATGCTAATTAATAAGTACGTTAGAGACAGGTCTTGTGATAAGAATTTCAAACTTTTGATCAAAAGATTTCAAATTCAGCTGGGGCAGAACTCTCACTTGGAGTTTGTGATTTCTCTTCGCCACTAGAGTTAGGCGGGTGTTATTGGCTGACTACAATATCATCATTTACGAGTAGTAGTTTTAGTTATATATGTATATATTTATAATACTTTGTTTTGTTTCTGGTATTGCGCTGGTATTATGTATTCTCTGTTGAATGTGTGTATAAAGAAATTGTTAAATTTAACGGAGGTAGTTGAGGCTAAATTTTGTTTTCTAACTACTAATTTTAATTAATTTGAATAATTTTGTTTTTTTCTACAATAATGTAAGTAAATTGGTAGAGGTTTTTTGTCATAGGCTAATTTATTAATGCACATTCATAACTTGGCTGGTTATCATTGTTTGCATTATCATTTATTTACATCTTAGTTTTGTTATCATAAATTTTTATTTTTATTTACATTTGCATTATGTCTGCTTTTTTTATTTCAAATTTTATACTAACCTGTTTTTAATGTTATTTTGATCATTTTCCTTTTTGCGTTACTTGTTTTTTATGTAATAGGTGATGTAGTATTGGTATTAACTGTTTTTTCGTTTTGTTTTTATATCAGTGCTGTATTGTTTTATTGTAGTTTTATTTTGTGCTATGTATTTTTTGTAATTAGAGTAATCCGTCTTCAAGCACGGGCTTTGATCTTTTGGAGGATTTTTTTTTTTTTTTTGGTTTAACGTCCGACTGTTCTGCAATTATTGCTAATGCAGACGTTGAAGGAGGAAAAGATTTTTTGTAACGTATGAAAATATGCCGTTTTGGAGGATTAATAAAGGAAATAATAAGAAAAAAAATGATTATAGCTTAAAGAACTAGAGACTGCTGATGTGGGCGGAGCATAATGACCTAGATCAAAGCACAGCCAATTGAATTTCGTTAATCGTATCCTGCGTTGTCACGTTGTGGTCACGCTGTGGATGACAGCCTAACAAAAAGTCAGATGGAGTTCAGTGTAAAAAATGTGACTTATTGAAGGAGCAACTTCACATTCAACCTTGGTTGTTATTGGCTAGATCTCATCTACAGTCATTACTTCTTTGGGGTATTGGTCAAAGAATACAATATTTATGAACTACAAAAAATTGGTGCTAGCAGAAATCAGACAGGGATTGGTGTTTCTTTATAACCAACTTTTACTCCAATTTGATCTCTTATGGTAATGACAGCCCAATTGCAATAAGAAGATTCTCCCGTGTTTTGGCAAAAGGATGTATGTGAAAAATTCGGTTTTTTCATTTACGATTCTGAGGTAATTTTTGTGCTTTTTTCAAAAATTCTATTGCCAAGTCTGTACGAGTTATAGTTTTCAAAATACAATGATGGCAAAAAGCTGTATATACGTCTATTTTGAGAAATTTTAGAGTCAAAATGGTGTATGTGTTAATAAATTGGTAATTAAAGATTGGCACAAAGATGTATGAATTCTTTTCACCATTTTTCCTTTCTGAAAACTCTGCAAATCCCATTGCTATAAAACGGGAATATGATGTATGTGCGATTATTATTTTTTACTTTAGTAAACTTTGTTGTTAAAATTGTTTAAGCAATTGTAAAAGGGGTTAAATGGCTTATGCTTGTTTTTGGTATGTTATATAATCATTTGCATTTAGTGAAAGGCACACGGCAGAAGGATGTATGCGAAAATAATACCGTTTGCCTATGAAATGCTGTAAATTAACTATCCAAAATAAACATAGAAAAAGGTGTATACCAATTTTTACATTATGTTTACTGCTGCTCGTGAACAGTCATACCATAAGGCAAAAAGGTGTATGAAGTTAATAAACCGTTTTGCCGCTCATACACAATGAGATTTTGTTTCGGTGTTAGTTTCAGTTATTTCCAACCTTAGGCTGTATTCTAAGGTAATCTCATCATGCTATTCTATTCTTCTATTTATGCTAAAGCAAAAAGGGATAAATGGACTTTATAGCTTTTGGCCAATATAGACTGCGTTTGATGCAATTAATGAAATGGCTGTAAACAGTCGGTACACCTTTCTGCCATAGTTTCACTTTTTTTTGGATTTTTTCTTATTAAGGCAAAATGGTTTAACTGATTTTTAGGGTTTTATCAATTTTTTTACAAATTATTAACTATGTAGTCATAAACAGAACATTAAAAACTATATCAATACATAAAGTAGGCCTACTCGATTAGAAAGTCATTTACAACAAAACGGCCGCAATTTTAATTTTGAATGCAATTTCTGAAAAGTTGTGTTTTTGGGATACACCTTTTGGCCTTTTTGGAGAGGATTGTCGTCCATTACTAAAATGAAAATCGAACTGAAAAAAGTAGTAGTGTATTTTTGTTAAGGGAGCTAGCCGTGTAACAGCCCCATAGACAACCGATAAAAATTTTCTGTAACTCATTTAATGTGTAGCATAACTTATATATTGGGTGTCCCCACGGAATTTGAACCATAGGAAAACAGCACTGATTTTCATTAGTTTGTTAATATTTTCTTCCCACGAATAATTGAAGATGTTTTATGGTCAGGAATCATTAGAAAACGTTTATATCTTCAAAATAATATCAATTTTTATACAAATGTAAACTGTATTTTAGCTTAAAATACATTAATTTGTAAACCGTTTTCTATTTAAGTATTGTAAACTTTATAATTAAATAATATTGTAGTGTTTAAA
This sequence comes from Catonia carolina, assembly GCA_035578175.1. Lineage (NCBI taxonomy): Eukaryota > Metazoa > Arthropoda > Insecta > Hemiptera > Achilidae > Catonia > Catonia carolina. The sequence continues at coordinate 51,679,550 of JAQMRL010000009.1, read as the reverse complement.
GTAATGGAAAAGTTGCGGTATGGAGAGGTAGTGATAGTTGGGTCGAATCCATTTGCAGAATTTTTTGTTTATGTTAAAAAATATTGGAAATGTTTAAAAAGTTATTTATTTTTTAACTTTGACAATTGTTTCATTTTCTTGTGTTTCACACTCTGCCCATAATAGACAGGTGGAGTGTCAAATTATTTACACTCAATCGGTTCGTTGCAGGGCTAAAATAAATAGTTCTGTTTCTTATCACATGGTTAGTCAATTAAATGACTGAATCATTTAAGAACAGAAGAGGTCGAGGTGTAAAAGGCACTAATCAGAGTTATCTTCTCTGAAAGTAATGAATTTCATTGTACAGCCAGACCCTGTGGTGAATGAAGTGAAGTTGTCATTTACAGAGTGGAAAATATGTGCTTTTCAGAGGGCCCGGCATGCTGATAAGCGTACTTTTTCACTCAGTGAGGAAGGCAATGGTAAACCACCTCACTCCTCGTTTTACTTAGTTAAACCTCTACAGGTTCAAACCAGCCTTTCGGCTGTTGACCTAAACAACATGTTTCACACCAGATTTTTACAAAGTACGTTTTACGGATATAATTATTCTGATTAATCCAAGTAACAATTTACTTACATGTAATTAGCCCGTGGTAAATCATCACTCTGTTCCATCTCTGTTCCATCTCTCTGTCTTCCACCTCTGAATAAAAATGATTAAATTGTAAAGAATCATTAATTATATTTAATAAGACTTCATAAACCTTCGAGCGCTTGCATGGGCGGCAAATTGGCCGCCTTTTATCGAAAGCCGGGGTTATGTTATAATCGGTGTGAATTTATGACCGGGGATTTAGGTATTCTCTGATTACATATTTTTCCGTCTAATAACTTTCAACCACCGGGTTGGTCTAGAGGTAAAGTCGTCACCAAAATCAGCTGTTAAACAGCTGATTTTCGGTGACGACGGTTCATGGTTCAAATCCTAGTACAGGAAGTTACTTTTATACGGATTTGAATGCTAGACAGTGGCTACCGGTGTACTTTGATGGTTGGGGTTTAATAACCCATACTCTCTCAGGGATGGTCGACCTGAGTCTGTACAAGACTACACCTCATTTACATATAATACACATCATCCTCATCTCATTGGGTCATGGGGTTGCTTATTGTTCTGAATTCAACATATTGCAACGTACACACATTAGGGATTACAAAAAACAAAAAAAGGTTCGAATCAGTCTTATTGAACATCTGTGTTGGCAGCAGTTTAGTCTCAAAGTTGTTATTGTCGTGAACGTTACATAGAGCCGTCCAACCAAACGCCTTGCGAGTTTCTGTGTTCTGCTGAGTTTCTGCTGCTGAGTTTCTGTGTTTGCTGAAATTCTTCAGCAAACATAATCTTCAAAAATAATATTTGTTTAAATAATTTTAATATTTAATACTGTTTTTTTACTAGTTTTAAGTTATATACGTTTTGTAAAAAAAAATAAAGTCTTTCCTAACAAAAATACTTGTATAATTATTTTGTGTTTATTTCCAAAAGTTAAAAAATTTATTAAACCGGTAAGAAACGAAATAAAAACAAGAAATAGGGTAGCGGCCACTTTGCCGCTTTGCGAGCGCTGGTGGGAAACTTAGTCTAATATCGCGAGCGCTCGAGGGTTAAGCCCGAAATGGCCAATCACAGCCATCGCATAAGTTTTGAAGCATTTATATTAGGGGCCTACAGGGAAAGAGCTTAACTGGATATGAATGTTCCGACGATCAACCGTGACAAAACCTACTTTCCCTGTTTCAGCTTTATTTCTCATGGACTTCCGGACTATCAGAACCAAATTACACATAACTGTTGGGTGAATACCAACTGCAGCTCAGTTACGGCGCGTTCCTTAAAAAGTAGGTGAGGAGATGCAAAAAAAAAACGAGAAAAATCTGATGTGAAATACTCACACGACTTTCTCTTGACAATGCAAATAATTAACAATGAACCTAACATTAGCAATAAAACATTAGAAATAAACAAAAAACTAACCTCAATAAACATAACCTAATTTTAATCGTGAGTGAAAGATGCAAAATGAAAATCGACCTCAGTTTGGCTGAAAAATACGGAAAATCACTCTTTCACGCTAAACTAGGCTCTGTAGAGAAAAACTCTTTAAATAAAATTTGTAGATCTTTTAATTTCCTATACATTATTGATATAAAACTTTTGTCGTAAAATGCATACTTAGGTCGAAATCTTAACAAAATTGATTTTTCACACGTTCTCGTGAGAAACAAACCGCTAAACTAATCGTTAGGCTATACAAAAAAAATTTTGATATAAAACTTGTAGGATTTTAAATTCCTACAACTTTTTATATTATATGCATTATATTATTATATACATTATATACGTTTTTGCGCTATAATGCATATTAAAGAAACAAATTCTTTACGTAAAAACAGCCTCACCAAGAACTTCAGCAAACATGGCGCCTACCCAATGTTGTAGAGAATAAAAAATTTAGTAAACCACGTAAAAATATTAGGACCCATTTTTGAGAAAATTGCAAAAAAGTGAAATATTACACGAATAAACTGCTACTTCCGGTTGACCGTTTTGATGAAAATGTTTGTGTTGGGTCCAATACTGGCGTCAAACTTTCTAAATAGATTGGTTAATGCAAGGCGTGGGCACTACTATCCATGTTGACCGTTTGTGTACGTGACATCCTGTTGGACTGTCTACCTGAATTAACAGAGTGTATAGTCAAACCAGGTAGACAGTCAGATTCGGGCAACGTGGATATTAGCGCGCCCCCCCCCCCCCCGCTTTACCCAGTCTATTTTTCAAAATTTAAAAAAATTCTACCGCAACATTGGCCAATAAATATTTAATGCTATTACCATATTTTTACTAAGTTTTACGCTGAATAAAACGATAGTTCGTCCGTGCCGAACGATCGAGCGGTTACCGAGATAGCAAGGGTTCAGAATATTGTTAACAAATCAAAATTTAAATAACGTACGAATTTCAAATTTTGTACAGACATAAGAATATAAAATTGTCTATGTTGCTTTGAAATTTCAAATTTTTCGATCAAATAGTTATCGAGTTACACGCCTCTAAACTCATGAAATTTGTTGCGGTAGAAAAAAACCGGGTCTTTTTCTCTTCCAACCTCGATTGGCAATTGTTAGACAACATTAAAAATAAAGGTTTAATGTGAGTCAATGCAGAATAAAATGAGCTAAATTTTGATGTAAAATATGTTGAAATCCGCATCATAGTTTTGGAGATGCAAGGGTTCAAACACGGATGTCTATGATTATGAAACCGATAGTTGGCACCAGAAATGCTTGGAAAGGGATGGACATTTTGTAGAAAAATAGGTAACTCCTTACAAAAATGAATAAATATATTTTGTAAATCTTTTAATTATTTATTTATATTTTGGATACCTCGTGTGGTAACACTCTTTATATTATATCCGTTAAAAAACCCTATTTTATTGTTTTTATTCAGATCAGGTGCACATCCAATTTACAACGGGTTAAGTGGCCCGGTGGGTCCAATTTACCCTCCATTTATGTTAGAATGCGTTTGTACAACATATCAATGCGTTGACACAAAATATCAGAAAAGTCAACTTTTTCTAATTTGATATGTATTGGAACTAATAACAATTACTAGGAACTATTTTTAAATATTTTTTTCTTTTAAAAAAGGTATAAAAAGTACTACCTATTAGTCGGTTACTTTTTTGTTTATTTTTAATGTTAGGTTATATTGTTTCTTATTTGCATTGGCAAGAAAAAAGTCGTGTGAGCGTTTCAAGCCAGATACTTTTTTTTATCCTTTACTTTGAATCTTTAACTGTACTATACAGAACAACCAAAAGATGAGAAAACATCGATATTAAATTACAAACAAGAACAGACAGGAAATAAAATTCAACATTCAGCAATGTTAAATTTGGAATAACAATAAACATAAATAATATACAAAAGTATGAAAAGAAAAAAAAACAAAAAAGTTCATTTTGTCACAGAAAAGTTATTATTAAGAGTAATAAAACATTTAAAACAAAACAAAAATTACAAATATTTCACATTATTTTATTTTTTTCAACATAAACATGCAGAAAGAATTAAAGAAGATCTCTGCTCCATCTTCTTTTTAATCTTCTAATGAAGCCTGGTGGATTTGCCATATCGCTGACAAGTGGATTATTATGGATTGGTAATTTTGAGTAGAATTTAGTATAACTATTTTTGACGATGTCGCAAATGAATGGTGTTTTTAAATCGTTGTGAAGTGTGTAATTTGAGATATAGTATGGTGAACCGGTAATTATACGGAGAAAATTAGACTGGAATTCTTGAATAGTTTTTAAATTACTCAGCTTTGCGCAACCAAAAATTTGAATACCGTACATCCAGATAGGTTTTAAGAGAGAATTGTAGAGAAATAATTTATGTTTGAGACGTATGGGTGATTTAGTGTGAACAAACCTGTACAGTTGTTTCAAACGTAAGTTTAGTTGAAGTCATTTTGTCTTAATGTGGTGTTTCCAGGTCATGCGTTGATGGAAATGAAGTCCAAGATAGCGAACAGTAGAATTTTTTGGGATAGGTGCATTATTTAAGAACAGCGACGGCACCGGTTGTTTATGTAGAGTGAATGTAATGTGAACAGACTTCGCCGAATTCACCTTCATTTTTCAATCCTTCAGCCAGTTGTCTACTAAATTTAGGTTATGTTGTAAATTTTGGGTGGCCGTTTGTATGGAAAGGCCAGATATTTAACAATGAAACGGACTTTACTATATCTTCGTAGACTATATCCTTGACTATATCGTTCGCAGGTGATTCGTTCAGGGATAATAAGTATGAAGTTGTAAAACTTATTCTAAAGTGCAAAGTAAGACTCCTTTACACACATTGGACCATTGGCGTCAATGTTGGTTTACACACTGAACCGGCCCGGTTTCTAGCCGGTTTGCTGCCAGGACTGTCATTTAGACTACCCGATTGTTGGCCGCCAGTTTGAATAGTATGGTTGACTACGGCCAGCAAACCGGCCTGACAAGTCTGCCAGGCATGCCGGCGTGTGTGTAAGGAGTCTAAGGGTAGTGGTTATGCAGGAAATGTTTAGATACTGGACAAACATGAGGACACGGATTCTTTGGAGGGTGAATCATGTTAGAAAGGATTTAGCAGAGTCCTATCCAATCTTCATCGTTGGATTCGGAACTAGTACAATAAGATTAGCAGACTGTGATACGGTGATTTGTTACTTACGCATATCTATCAGGCTCTGGATTTGCTGGGGGCCAGGTGGGTCTGGGTTGGGGCCCAACGTTTACTTGTGCGGTTCGTTGGTCGTGAACATCATCTGCCCTATAACACAAAAACATATTTTACAGCAGCCTTCTCCGACTTTGTCATGAACATACAAACAAGTTCCATACCAGGTGTTCACTTAAAACACAAGTGTGAATAGCCCGCTACGTGGAATAAAGATTTTATCACTTTTAACAGAAACACAATTGAAAACAGATGCGCCTATTAAAAAGCTGCAGTTGTAGTCTCCGGCCTTAACCTGAAGTACATACTTTTTTACGTCTGAGTGTTTTGCAATAGTAGCCTAGTACATATTATTAGGCCTAAACAATTTTATCAGGTGTTTAAGAAGAAGAAGTAGGAGGAGAAGATGGAGCAGTAGAGAGGGAGGAGATGGAGATAGGAGAAAAGAAAAAGTATGAAGAGAAAGAAGGAAGAGGACACGAGGAAGAGGAGAAAGAAGAAGAAGAAGAAGAAGTATAGATGAGGATGAAGAAGAAGGAAAGGAAGAAGAAAAGAAAGAGAAAGAATAAGAAAAAGGATAGATGAAGAGGAAGAAGAAGAAGGACAGGAGGAAGAGAAGAAAGAGGAAGAATAATAAGAAGGATAGGTGAGGTTGAAAAAGAAGGACAGGAAGGAGAGGAGAAAGAGGAAGAATAAGAAGAAGGATAGATGAGGAGGAAGAAGAATGAAAGGAAGAAGAGAAGCAAGAGAAAGAATAAGAAGAAGGATAGATGAGGAGGAAGAAGAAGAAGGAAGGAGGAAGAGGAGTAAGAGAAAGAAGAAGAAGGAAGAGGTGGCAGCGGAGAAAAAGGAGGAGAACAGTAAAAAAGAGGGCGGAGAGGTTGAAGGGAAGAATAATCAGAAGAAGAAGAAGGAGAGGAGGAGAAAGAAGAAAAAGAAGAACAGAAGAGAAAGAAGGAGAAAAAGAAGACAGAAGTATACTTTTTTTACTTTTTTTGCCTATATAAACAAATAGGAACGAAAGCATTGTTTTCATGTCGATTTTTCAAAATCGAGCTTTCACGGTCTATAGGCTACACGTTTACAGACCCCTGAAAAGAAAAAAAAACACGATAGTTTTAGCGATTGGTCTGTGTGTCTTTCGCAGCACGCTTTTAGATCTGTTATTTTTGGATCCATCTTGCATAACGGAAAATATCCCGTTTTCGTTTATGGCTCATGTTAATGAACGCAGTACTAGAAAAAATTCGTCATGTAGTCACAACAAAAAATACTTACAAAAAAACAACAAACGTTATATTAGTTAAGTCTGCATGGTAGCAAAACTACATTAACAACCGCAGACCTAATAAAAAAGGCACTGTATTTACAACGCTAGAGAAGCAGGGTGTGACTTTACAACTTGTTATCGTTGGTACGGGCAATTTGACACGTGTTACTCATGCACGTGCCTGTCAAAACCACCCCAAGTCCGGACCAAAGGGATCCGATGCAGAACTAGTCTATTGTATTTATGATTGTTTTATTAGAAATACACATGAATATTACGTGACTTACGACAATCCTCTAGATGGTCTTCTGCGTCTTGGTAAGTTTTGATGTGGCACAGAACCAGTTACGAAAGGTTGTGGATCAGGAGCAGCACTGCTAATCAGACATAAAAACAAGATATACAGGGTGATTATAAATGAAATAGACACTTTCCACAGCTTCTTAAACATCAAGTGGTGTATTTCAATATAGTAAATGACATAAGTTTGTAGGGAATTTTTTAAATTTTATTTTAGTACAACTGTTGCTAGCATTTTGTTGTTGGCTGCTGTTACAACTACCAGCTAACAAAATGACCGCTACTCAAGTGGAAAAAGCCTATTGTGTTCTTGAATTAGCCAAAAAAAACTCGGTTACGGTTGTGCAACGTCATTTCAGAACAAGATACGGTAAACCACCACCAACACAGCAATCAATCTATGACTGGTATAAACATTTTGAAAACAGTGGATGTCTGTGTAAAAGGAAGAGTACTGGAAGACCTTCTGTTACAGAAGAAAAAATTGATAGTGTTCGTGATGTTTATGTACCAAGTCCAGGAAAATCAACTAAATCAGCAAGTTTAGAATTGCAAATTTCTCAACCGACTGTGTGGAAAATTCTGCGGAAACGTTTGAAAATGACACCTTATAAATTACAGTTAGTACAAAGTGTAAATACTAGTGATAAAGTAATACGTGAAAGTTTTTGTCTGGATATGCAACATTGTGTTGAAAATGACGACGCATTCTTTAATCGCCTAATTTTCAGTAATGAATGTAATTTTCACATAAGTGGAAGAGTTAATAGATCTAATGTTAGAATATGTGGCACGGAAAACCCAAAAATAACTTTAGAGCATACACTTGATTCCCCTAAAGTAAACGTCTTTTGCGCATTATCTCGTGAAAATGTTTACTGGTCGTTCTTCTTTCACGAAGTCAGTAACCGAAGTAATTTATTTGGACATGTTGAACGAATGGTAAATGCCTAAACTCCAGGAAGATAGTGATAACTTCATTTTTGTACAAGATGGAGCTCTGCCTCACTGACACTTACAGGTCAGAAATTATCTTGATGAACGTCTTCCTAGACGATGGATCGGCCGTGCAAGTGAGGAAAATATTGTGGTTACGCCGTGGCCACCTCGTAGTCCAGACTTAACGCCCTGCGACTTTTTCGTATAGGGTTATGTAAAAGACAAAAGTTTTGTACCACCGCTTCCTGTAGATATCGATGATTTAAAACAACGTATCACAAATTCTCTTGCCACGGTTAACCGTCTTATGCTTAATCGTGTGTGGGATTTACTGGGTGTGCGAATACTCATTAAAATCGTTTCATAAGCCCTCAAATTCACTTTAATTTTCTTATCACGTAACGAATAATGGTGCGAAAATGACGGGTGTAGAACATTGAGTGCAGGATAAAAGTCACGAATGACCAAACGTGTGAGTGCTTTCGCATATATATTGTAACAAGATCGAAGAAAAGACGGGATCGATCGCGAATATTCCAGAATTCCATTCATAAAAATAGTTAAGGAATAATAAAAATATCAACACACAATAGCAGCAATAAATTACAGTTTTAACAATAAAGGGTACGCCTATTATAAAAGGGTATTGTGTACAGCTATTTTTATGAAGTTGCTTATGAGGTTGTTTACGTTTTCTATTTACAAACAACCTCTAGTTGCCGGCCGCATTGGCGCAGTTGGTAACGTGCTCGCCTCTCATCATGCGGTCTTGGGTTCGAATCCCATTCAGGCACGGCATCTTTTCATACGTTACAAAAAAATCATTTCATCCTTCACCGTCTGCATTAGCAGTAATTGCAGAACAGTCGGACGTTAAACCAAAAAAAAAAAAAAAAAAAAAAATTTACAATCAGGTCAGAGTAGTATCCGTTTGATCTTCGACAAGCGATTATCGGGTTGTTATTAAGCAGGTTAACTATTCCGAGAATTGTGCTGGTCGACTACTGTTATACTGTTATACTGCCTTTGTTGTGAGAGTATTGTGTAAAGTCTTTTTGTGAGTGTATTGTAAAGTTAATGTGTAAATTTTGTGAATCCAGTTTCGGTGTTTTGTATGTTAGTGGAATCTATAAAAGTGATTGTAAGTTATTTATTGTTAATTAACTATTTTAAGTGAATTATTAAATCATTTATTGTATTACTTAATTATAGTTAGTTTAATCATTTATTTTGTAATCTTTTAGTGAAATAAATATTTGTAATTGGAAACTTTAGTGTAATAATTATTTAATTACCTAGATCCCGAAACGGACCTTAGCAATAAGTGTCATAATATATATATATATATATATATATATATATATATATATATATGTACTACTATCATTTTCGCGTCCATACATTGACAATTTCCTAACAATCTGGAGTCCGAGTGCAATTTGGCGTCCGTATACGGACGCCAAATTGTAATCCTTAATAAAAACTTAATAAAAATTTATTGTGACATGGTTTTCGGACGTAATTTTTTTAAACTAAAGTACATAGTTTGGGGCAACTATATTTATTTTTTGAGAATTTTATTGTTACTCAGAGAGACACAAAAAAATAAATAAATTTTGGTACCGGATGCGAAATGGCGGTGTTTTGAAACTATTTTATACACCGTACCTTGGAGAGTTTCTCACCAGAGTGCTCTCGCTACGCCCCTATGTAAAAATATACGTATATTATGTATATTCTTACAAGGACGGCAGTTTCACATCTGCTATCAATTTCGCGTCCACCGGTTAAGAAAATAGACAAAACAAGTTATAAATAGATATTGTGTTGTGTTAAGAAAAAAAGTTTAAAAGAATAATAAAAACAAATTTTTATTAATCATCGAATTACAATTCTTTCAAAACTCACAATCTAATTTACTAAACATTCAAATAAATATTATTCGGCAAATTATTTGATATAAGTAATACAATTAAATTAAAAATAATTATATATTTTTTGATAGAATTAAAAAACTCTCTTTTCCGATAGACGATTTTTTGGGTTGACAAACTATCCTGGAAGGAAACCGGTGCTGCGCATAGTAGTGTCAGGATTAAATTATTCTTATGGCTGGCAGGATATCTTTCTAAACGCATTGTATACACAACGTATATTATACGCAATTTTGAAGAGTTGTTCTCCGCCGTGCTGTCACCTTCCATACATGAGTCCATCGCACACCGCTTTGGTTTCTTTTTTCAAATTAGGCATAAACCCACTATCAACGAATCCATGAACAAATCCTTTAGTAATTTGTTTACGTCGTTCGTTTAGTAACCAACGGGTTGGTCTAGTCTAGAAGAAAAGTCGTCGCCGCAAGTCAGCTGTTTAGCTGACTTTTCGACAGCTTTTCTGACAGCTGATTTTCGGTGATGGAGGTTCCTAGTTTAAATCCTAGTATATAGTATAATTGGTTCTTTTATACGAATTTGAATACTAGACAGTGGTTACCAATGTACTTTGATGGTTGGGGGTCAATTAACCATACTCTCTCAGGAATGGTCGGCCTGGGTATGTACGAGACTACAGCTCATTTAAACGTCATACATATCATTGGGTCATGGGGTTGCTTATTGTTCTCAATCGAACAAATTGCAACCTACACGCATTAGGGATAAAACAAAACAAAAATTTGTTTAAGAATTTTTAACATGTTATTTCACGCTTTTTTTAACATTACACCACCTGACAATTGTCAATAAAATATTTCCTTATTACGCTTACGATGTGTAAAAAGAATGCGCATTTTGCTGTTTGCCCACTCTCACTGCAAAATGGTTCAAGTACACTTCCATAATGCTATTTCGTATCATGTAATATGTCGCCCCAATTACTAGGTTTAGCAGTTTTACAGTAAGTAAATAAAACATTAAAGAGAAAAAACTTTTTCTAAAATATAAAAAATTAAAAATGGACTAGGAGTAGATTATTATTAACCTTGTTTTTTGCTTAAAAACAATGCGATAAAAAATTAAACTAAGAAATTCGGGAAATAGCAAACTTTACTAGACAGACCTGAACAAAGTAGGCATATTTTAATAAATTTATTCTGGACCGATTTTCTTTCATTATAAAATTCTGGACAGAGATTACAGATTTCAGAAAAAAAATGTTAAGGGTAGAATAAAGTACACCCATTCAGTTTTTTCCCTTTTTCTCTTACAACATCTGAACAAACGACATTTTTTTTAAATGCCCGGAAAAAACAAGGGCCATCGATTTAGACAAAAAAGTTTAAATATTAATGAGTGGGTGACCTAAAGTGAAGTTTGTACCATCCAGTTCACCTCGATTTTCTCGCGAGTATGAGCTTAACAATCGTAATATTTATGGAACGTTCCAAAACAGCAAAACGACTCTCGATAGGGATAACGATAAAGTTTAAATTGAATTTCTTAGAGTATCGCCACCATTCCTAAGTTTTTCACGATTTTTTTCGCTAATTTCGGCAGACCAAACAAAACAATTTACAGAACAATCCAGAACAAATGAGAGCTATCATTTAAAGTAAAAACCAAAAAGTATTGAATGCATGGGCTTATACTTGCCACTCCAAATTTTTCTTTGATTTTCTAGCATATTTGAACGGGAAAAACGAAATTTTCGCGAAATGATCCGGTACAAACGAAGGGCTGTCAATCTATGTAAAAAAACTTTAAAATATTGAGTCGAGGGGGATTAGAGTGACATTAGCACCACCCAGTTCTTCTCGATTTCTCGCTTACTTGAAAGGAACTAAAAAAATATTTTGCGAGACCATCCGAAACAAACGAAGGTCTGTCCCTGAAGTCCAAAAAAAATTTAAAAAGTTGAGCGGGAGGAGGCCAGTGTGAAGTTAGCCCCTCCCGGCGTTTTTTCACTTATTTGGACGGAACAAACAAAACATTTTCCGGAATAATCCGGTAGAAACGTAGACCGATCAATTTTACAAGTTAATTTTTGAAATTTTTGTATGGGGGCCAACTTTACAGTCCTGGTTTGAACTTCTACAGGTTTAGCTAAGTAAAACAAGGAGTGGGGTGGTTTACAATTGCCTTCATCGCCGAGTTGAAAAGCTTATCAATATGCCAGGCCGTCTAAAAAGCACCTATTTTCCACCCTGCAAATGACACACCTCACGTTATTCACCACAGGGTCTGGCTGCATAATGAAATTCATTGCGCTCAGAGGAGATATAACTCTGACAAGTATCTTTTACACTTGTACCTCTTCTGTTCTTAAATACTTCAGTCATATGTTTGGCTTACCATGTGATAAAAAAAAACTAAATTTTTTTTAGTCCTGAAACAAGCAAATCGAGTGCAAATAATTTAACACTCCACCTGCCTGTTATGTGCAACCCCTTACAGTACTATTATTTTATTAAAGGCAGTTGCCTCTGACAATCAAAACATGCATTTTATTCGTCACTTGGGCGAGTAAATTTAAATCGATAATTCAAAGGATACCCACATCGAGAAAATGTTTCCAAACGGCGAAAATATTTTTACAAAAGATAATAAATTGATAAGAGAGTAGATTAGTCGATTTTTTTAAAGTAAATTCAGTACACTCGCAAATGTCCAACACGAGTCCTGAAAGTGTAGGTCAACAGAGACTGTAATTTCCCGATACTGAAGAAGCTTACTGAAATTAATCATTAGCAAAAACAAACCCCTGTTATTTATTTTTTGTTTTTGTAAAGCTTTTGACCGTGTCCCGTATGATTTGCCCATAAAAAAATTGAGGTGTACGGTATTAGAGGGACATCAGAGGGTCGAATTGCCATCCAATCATTGCAAAGTTAAAACAAAATACACATAAAATTTTATACAAGTTAAAAGGGGAGTTCAACGAGTTAGAATTTTAAGACCCTTGCTATTTTTAATTTTTGTTAACGATCTCGCTGAATTTCTTGGCTCCTTCAATGTTATATTATTTGCTGATGATACGATAATATCTTTCGAAGATGAAAACTATGAACAAGGTTTAAAACTAAAGAAGCTTGAAGTAAGGTTATAGACTGGATGCAATAAATAATCTTGTTCTCAACTCAGATAAAACTGTGGCCAAATGCTTCACTGGTCGTAAGGAAATAAGTAACCAAAGTAAGGATATCTCCATTAATGACAATATATCAAAATCTTTTGTAACAGGTAAGTTACAAAATTTTTAGAATTAATATTAGGTAGCAAACTATCCTGGGACAGTTGTATTAAGGAACGTGTCTGCTATATAATCAATTCCTACTGCTACGCCCTAAAACGCTTAAAAATAAGGTACTTAGCGTACCAATACCTTTGAGTATTTATCATGTTTACAAATTCTGTTGGATTTGTTTTTAATTTAGTCACACTTAAACTTATTCAAATGTATGTTTAAAAAATCAAATAATGTTCAAATTATTCCGTCATATAATTACTTTTTATCTAGTTTTTTGTTAATTATAATGATTAAAATTTTTAATGATTTTTAATGATCAAGTTGACTTATGAATATGGACACTGTTTACTATTAAGAATTCGTTTCTAATCAGTTGGTCCTAGCATATTGTTTGGCTGTCTTGGTCAAGGTTTCACATAGTTTTTCTTGGCCTCTCCAAGTGAATGCCTTGTCTGTCTCCTTTTTGTCTTCTGTGCAATAGTATAACCTTCCAGTTCCTTATCCCAAGCATTTTGACTTGTCAAAAATAATGTACATTATTTTACGTAACAATAAGGTTTATTTATTTCATTATTTGTAATATTGATTCCTAGATTGGGTGGTTGGTTGACGATGTAAATAAAGTACTAGAAACCAAAAGAATATCAACAAAAAGTGGCCACCATGGCTTTTACAACACTAAATAATTTAAAAGAAAACGCAGAGAAAAATATCAGGGTTTGGAAGACTGACTGAAAATTGTTTAGCCGAAAAATAATCTTGGAAATGGCCTGTTAAAGGATAACCTTCAACGTGTACAAAACAGCTGGATACGAGAATTATTAGTGTAATGTATACTTTGTTGAAGATCAAAGATTACCATTACTTGAGGAACAAGAATAAAAATACAAACTATGACTAAGCTGGACTGCATTTCAAATGTTGTAGAAATTTTACTGGCCAAAGTACTTTTGTATAATTTATAAAATCATTTTGATTCAGTCACTAAAACATGCAAATATAAACCTAGAGAGAAGCGAGGCTTGGGAAGACCTAAAAAGAGATGAATACTGGAACAGGCCATTGAGCCTAATCCTTAACAGATGATGATGAAATCATTTGAACACCGAAAAGACAATGGGTGAATGGTACTCCATTTGAATATTGAACAAATTATGTCGCTTTACAATTACATAATTTTGTCAACTAAGTAAATATTTTAATTGCATTGTCTACTAATTGATCATATTATAGTAATTACAGTCGAACCTCCCGGATTCGAATCTGATGGAACCGGCTGATTTCGATTTACAGAGGTAAAATATTGAAACAAAAAATGTACTTAAAAATTGCGTTTTAATAAAATTCATGTAATTCCATAAAATATTAAATTACAAAAGTAAAAATTATTAATAGACCACCAATTTGATTGAGGAAAGTTTTTTACAAATATTATTTTACTTGTGTTGTTTAGATCATCAGCCGAAAGGCTGGTTTGAACCTGTAGAGGTTTTACTAAGTAAAACGAGAAGTGAGGTGGCCTTCCTCACTGAACGGAAAAGTACGCGTATCAGCATGCAGGGCCCTTTGCAAAGCACATATTTTCCCCTCTGTAAATGATACCTTTACTTCATTCACCACAGGGTTTACTTAATACTGTGATTAAGAATTAAGGGCATGTTTTGGTATTACAAGCTCCATTAGTACTCAAAAGCAAAAGAATATTCTACTTATAAGAACGATATGACAAATTATTGAAAAAACGACATAAAAAACAGAGTAAAATAAAATCGGGATACGCGTAAACAGTACAACTATACCTACAAACAAAAAGTTAGGTCAGCCTACAGAAAATGAAAAATAAATTGGGTACCGAAAATTTTAGAAATTTTAACGAGTAAAATATTGCTTAATCTGAATGAATACAGCTACGGTATTTTTTACCCTGTTAGTACGAAAATCATACACCAAAGAAGGAAAGACTGCATTACTAATTTAGCCTAACTATTTTTTTTTTTTGCTTTCGTCTGGTTTCCTCTGACTTAAAAATTAACTGAATTTTCAATATTTCCTGATGCGTATTGAAGCTTTGAACTACGCTTGTTATGCCCTTATTTGGTCGTAAGGTTTTGTGACAATAATGTTTTGTAAGTGTAATTGTTTGTGTTTCTGCCTGGTTTCTTCTAACTCAAAAGTTAACTGCATTTTCAGTTTTTTCTAAAGCTTTTTGGAGTTTTGTACTACGCTTACTGTGTCCTTATTGTCGTGATTTAACGCATGCTTCATTAAAAATCGTGTACAATGTGTAAATTGGAAATTTTGTAATTATTTTATTAATAATGTATAAAAAAATGTATTGTTACAATATATATGACCACGAACAAGTTCAGTGTACGCGCTATTTAGACTTCCTTTTTTGATGACGGAGAACTGCCGAAGTAGTGCACAACCTACCGAAAAAACGCTTAGAATTTTTTTGTATAGTATTTAATTCTCTACTAAGTTGCCTTTAAGGTTTTTATTTTAGAAGTACAGTTTGCACCAACATGGTTAAAACAAAATCTATTTGAACTTATATGCTTCAATACTTACAAAGTAGAAAAAAGTTGAGGAGCCGCATTGAACTGTTGATGTGGTGCAGGATGTGGTACAGGATGTGGTGGCGGTGCCCCTCCATGCATAAAAAATCTGAAAAACAGAATTTATTTATTTTGCCGTTACTCTTATCACCGGATGACGATCTTAAGCGGCTAGAAACCTGTACTTTCTGGTGGCCCTGAAAAGAGCCGTTTATGTGTGCGTCTGCCAGGGTAGACGGAGTTGGTTGATGGCCCTGAAAAGGGCCAACAAACAACTCTTACCTTAGTGAACTGGTCCTAAGAAGGACCAATGAACCTTAGTGAACTGGTTTTAAGAAGGACCGATGAAGGCAGCGCGTGGCTGCGTTTTTTTTTTTTTTTTTTTTTGGTTTAACGTCTGACTGTTCTGCAATTACTGCTAATGCAGACGGTGAAGGATCAAATGATTTTTGCAACGTATGAAAATATGCCGTGCCTGAATGGGATTCGAACCCAAGACCGCATGATGAGAAGCGAGCACGTTACCAACTACGCCAATGCGGCCGGCGCGTGGCTGCGGTGGCTGCTGAGTTTCTTACTGCTGCACGTTCCAAAACGCCTTCCTTCTCTTGTGGATCTTCTCTGGTCGGAGTAATAGAGCACAATGATAAGCGGCTCAAAGCAGTGCGCTTATATAGTCACCGAGATTGCTGTGGTACGAAGTGGTTATTGGCATCGGCCTAGGCAACAAAGCCCTTATTTGGTATGCTGCCGAAGGGCCTGTTGAAACGCCGCCAAAGGGGCTACGACGACAAAAAACAAACTCTGTTTAGAATAAAAAAATTCATAATTCAACGTCAAAAATTATTGATTATATTTGACTTATTTCAATACATTTTGAATTATAAATTTTTTTTCTAAAAAGAGGTTGTTTTTACACAGAATTAATAACAGTATTTCTAACACAACTGTCCTAGCGTATCTGACGAGGTGAAAACAGGCAAAATATTTTGGATTAAATTTTCCGCTCTAACTCAGCTATTTGTGATTGTATTTGAACAAAGAATGTGTTATTATTTTCACCAAAAATATGTAAAAAAAATTATAATAAATGTAAAATCAATAAACAGCATGGTTGCTAAGATATTTTTATTTAAAAAGTTTGAACATCCACCATTTTAAAATTTAGCGTATTAAAAGCTATTAGATAAATTTAATCTTTGCAAAATAAGTACTTCTAGACACATACCAAATTTGAGTAAAATATCTTCAAACGTTTTTAAGAAAATAATTATTCTTTAAAAAACACAAAATGACAGACACTCTGTAAATGAAGCGAGATAAGAATTTATTTCATACAAAACGTTTTGTTTATGTTAAGGTACTGAATCATCTCTCAAAGGTTGGTACCCTACTTAGCGGACACCTTGTCTATATATTTTACTGCCATAATTTGATAAATAATAACAAATATGATATTCCACAAATATCATATTTGTTAATACAGTCGAACTTCTATAACTCGATCCTTAAGGGATGAGAAAAACATTCGAGTTACAGAAATAACTTTTGTAACTCGAATGCTATTCGAGTTTGTAAATAACAACTCGAAATTTTTTCGAGTAATGGAAAAATAACAAATCATTATTATTTTTTCATTCCTAATGTGTCTACGTTGCAATCTGTTCAATTTAGAACAACAAGCAACCCCATGACCCAATGAGATGAGGATGATGTGTATGACGTGTAAATGAGGTGTAGTCTTGTACAGACCCAGGCCGACCATTCCTGAGAGAGTATGGTTAATTAAACCCCAACCATCAAAGTACACCGGTAACCACTGTCATTTATTAAAAAATAACAAACCCACCGGGTTGGTCTAGAGGTAAAGTCGTCGCCAAAATCAGCTGTTAAATAGCTGTTTTTCGGAGACGAAGGTTCCTGGTTCAAAGCTTAGTAAAGGTAGTTACTTTTATTCGGATTTGAATACTAGACTGTGGTTACCGGTGTACTTTGATGGTTGGGGTTCAATTAACCATACTCTCTCAGCAATGGTCGGCCTGGGTCTGTACAAGACTACACCTCATTTACACGTCATACATATCATCCTCATCTCATTGGGTCATGGGGTTGCTTATTGTTCTGAATTGAACAGATTGCAACGTACACAAATTAGGAATGGAAAAAAAACCAAACATAACATGCTACACGGGCTAATACAGTAGCCTACAATATGTAAAATATGTAGGCTTACTGGACATGCGTGATTTCGTAATACAGTACTGTACGTTGCATTTAGCTTAGCTACAAGCTACAGTGTTTTAAGTACTTTACTGGTAACGCAATATAATTTGACGATCGTCAGCGAGAGTAAGACTGGTCTATGCAGGGGTGGAAGTGCTACTATATGTGCTTTTCTATTCACATCATAGCGACAGCTCGAACCATGACATCATGTTGTAGTTTTACTTTTAGATTGATTTATTATGTTTACAACTAATTCGTTTTATAAACATCCCAATATAAATTATTTATTGATTCTTAATAATTATCCTAAATATTAGACATTTATTCTAAATAAGCCATAATATTAGGCCTCAGCTATATTTAGTATCTTTTTGGCCATCAGCAGTAAACTAAATTATTTATGAGATGAAAAGTTGGTTGGTATACGCCATGCTCTTTTCCCCACGCAAATCCCGAATCCAATTACTTTCACCTATGCAATTCATCTCAATTCCCGAGTTGCATTAGTTCTGTAATTGTATTCAACGAGCGACCAGGTGTTCCTTAACACGATGTCGCCAACATAGGTGTTCAGTACTACAGTAAATTCAAATACCGCGCGCCGTCGAAATTTCCAGAATAAATCTTTCCCGCGAGTACATCCGTTTTATTGATCTTACATTGATTGTCTCATCGATTAGCTCTACGCATGTGTGATCCTTCGTCACGTGGCTCGCGCTCAGCCAATAGCAAAATTAGATTAATTTCCCGAGATCGTTTCGCCATTGTTCCTTCTTTCCCAAATCCTTCTCAGTTCCAGTCAAACCATCATACGGTACGGTTGTGCTTTACGGACGTTCTCAGCCACGAGTGCTGGCGTCATTTGCATTTAGACGCATTGGATCTTCCAACCTCATGTAGCCGCTAAAACATTATTTACGGCCCCAAGCAACGATGCTTTAATTGTGAACGCGCTTACATTTATTTACTAACAATTCATGTTATTCTTTCGAGTAGTTACCGGACTTTGTGTAATCTGTGCCATCCTGCGTCTCGAACTTGTAAACCGTTATATTAATTGCAGTTATCCGAGTGTTAACAGTGCTTTATGTCTATACTTAACGTGCATTTGTCTATTGTGTAAAATCTGTACAGATTTAGTCGAACATTCAGCGTTTTCTACAACGGCATTCACGAATCGAAGCATCCTGGGAAATCTGCGCACTCAAAACAGAGTAAGTACTGTTACACTATTACATAACTGCAATATTATTTACCCGTATGTGTACCTTTCTATCCGCCAAACCTTCCTAATCCTTAACGAGCTAAGCAATACGCCTAATGTGCGCGCCGAAGTCACATCGCGTCTTTTGTATCCGGGTGGTAACAGATCCCACCATTACAACGTGCAGGTAGTAGCATACAATCGTTAAAACGCAATTTCATTCTTAACATAGCGTCGTTTCTTTGTGTGTGTGTATGTGCGAGTGTGTTGGTGGCAAGCCAAGCCATCTCACAAACGGTACGGTTCGTCTCTTTCTATCAACGAGAAGTAGAAGGCAAATCAGCCATTTTTACTTTCAAGCAAAGTGGGGATTGACACAGCGCTCTGTCACCCCACCACACTTACATCATTATTAATCTAAGCCAAGTGCAGTTCACATCAGCTATTAGTTCTGTTCAACATCAAATCATTGCTGTCACTACAACAACGCCAGCGATCATCATAGCAATAATATTTATTTATTTTAATTACATAAATATTCCAGAACGAGTTTGCATTAAAACAAAAACGTTTAATTCAAGACAGTACCTAATTTCAGTAATCCAAACGGATCTTAAGCCAACGTCGGTAATCCGAACCCTTTGCAAACCGACCTCGATAATCCGAACCAAGCAACGAATTTTCAATTTTCGCTTTATAGGGTGTTCCAAAACACATTACGTTGTTTCTCACTCAAATTAACCGAAATAATTCCTATTTTGTTTTCACAAATTTATAAATTATTTCTTTCAATATGGATCCGGACTCAGGCGTCTCAGGCATTGACCCGGTCTCAAATCCGCTCTTCGTACAAGCTCGCAAAATTGAACGAGAACTGGACAATATGATTAATGTTCAGTCAACAATCAAATTACCAGCTGTCGCTAACGCATCCTTTCACACTGAAGCGAACCGATTACGCGACGAATTTGACATAATTCTAAATCGCCTAGTTCAACAACTAAACGATAATTACACGGCTGACAGCGAACAATCTATCGCAAAATTGCAGAACGATATTAATACCAAGTATTACAAAATTCTCGCGCACAATTCACCTGTCAGCAACAATTCCAACAAAACGGTATTAGATAACACTCTAATACAATTGCCCAAAATTAGACTTCCAATTTTTAGCGGAAAATTAGACGAATATCCTAATTTTATCTCACTCTTCAACGATCTTGTTCACGGTAATCCTCAATTAACCTCAGTTCAGAAGTTGCATTACTTGCGTACCAGCCTTCGTGACGAACCGCTTAAATTAATATTTCATCTGCCAATAACAGCAGAAAATTACGATCTTGCATACAATTTGTTAAACGAACGTTTCGCTAATCCACGTCGCCTTGCTTACCTGCACTTATCGCAAATACTCAATTATACGGTACCCGGTGAATTCAATCACGAACAATTTAAGGAATTTCTCAGCGTGCACAAATCCGCAATTGCTGCATTAAAATTGCTCAATATCGACTTAACCGATTTCTTGTTATTTAGCATAACTTATCGCAATCTTAGCTTATCTGTGCAACAATCGTTTGAATCCACCATTAATTCAACCGAAATACCTTCATATTCTCAATTGTTAACGTACATTGCATCTCGCATGCGCGCAACGGAGTTAACATCTGTTTCTCCTAACCATGTACCGCTGCATACGCCAACCCGGTCAGTCATACGCAAACCCGCGTCGCCTCAATTGTCTTTGTCAAAACGCAACACCTTGCTGGTCGAATCACACGACTTCGAGCTCAAGGTCCCGGACACACCTAGTTGTCATTTTTGCGATTCTAATGCGCATAATATTTTCACCTGTACTGACTTTTTATTGCTGTCGCTCGATGAACGGTATCAAGCGATTTCAAACTCACGACGTTGTTTTGCTTGCTTTGGCAAACACAACCGCAGCAGCTGCAGATCCACGCGCTCTTGCAAAACCTGTGGAGCCAGAGAACATCACACCCTGCTTCATCGGGAACGAACGCCCGTTGCATCCAAACAGTCGTCCGACTTCAGTGAACGTCGCAGCTCAACATTCAACACACGTCGTATTTCTGACGGCGCAGCAAATCGCCGCCCTGCAAGTCGACCTACACCGGCGCAAACGAGCAACTCGTCTTGTCTGGTCTCACCAACCAGCGTTATTCAAGTCAACGATCAAGCGCTCAGCCGTCTCCTGCGCAGCCGATGCATGACCCTTCACCTGCATCCACCCCAATTGTTGATAACTCAGACCGTACTACTCTCGCTTGTCAAACCGGTACCACCGCCATAATACTTGGCACTGCACTCCTGCTTGTACAAAACGAATCCAGCGATTACGTAAAGCTCCGAGCCGTTTTAGATTCCGGTTCTGAGACCTGCCTAATAACGGAACGCGCCGCCAAGTCTATTAACGCTGTTATAAACCCCAGTCGTCAAAATCTGGTGGGAATAACTTCCACCTCAACGCCCATTAAGGGAACAACTCAAATAAACTTGGCCTCGCTAATCAGCAACACCTTTGAAACGTCAATCTCTGCACTGGTGGTAAATAAAATCACTAATAATTTACCTACCACTCGTATTTCGCACTCGGTGGCACAACAGTTCGCCAACAAGCAGTTAGCCGACCCTGAATTTTATCGTCCAGCCCCAATCGACTTGCTATTGGGCGCCAGTGTTTTCGCTGACATCGTAGCTAACGAAGCGCACTCTTTCATACCGGGAACGCCCTCCGCCTTGTCAACAGTCTTCGGGTGGGTTTTATTCGGGCAAGTTCCAACTCATTCAACGTTTAGTCACGCTCATCAATCAAATTCGCTCTTCACTCAAGTTTCCGATGTTCAGTCCGATCTTCAACGTTTCTGGGAGTCCGAAGAATTGTCCGACCTTCCAGTTCCGCATCCAGATAACGACTTCTGCGAAAATTTGTATAAAACAACGACAACTCGAGACCATCAAGGCCGATACACCGGAGCTTTGCCATTTCGAACTAACCACGCTCCACTAACGTCCAACCGCTCCATCGTAGCACGATCAGCGCTAAATTTCGCATCACGAGTTTCTACTCAACCTGCATTATCCGAAAAATATCACAACTTCATGCTCGAGTACCTCAATTTGAAACACATGTCGCTCGCATCCTCGCCGTCTTCATACATCATTCCGCATCACGGAGTCTTCAAAACTTCCGACCCCAACGGAAAAATACGAGTAGTCTTCAACGCATCGTTTCCCGATTCGTCTGGTAATACACTAAACAACGTCCTACTACCGGGACCTAAGCTGCAAAACGACATAGTCAACATATTATTATCGTTTCGCGTGCATCGTTTTGTTATATGCACCGACATAAAAATGATATACCGCCAAATCAACGTCCGTGAATCTGATCGACATTTTCAGCACATATTTTACAAACCTGCTAAAGACTCTTCACTCCGAGAATACGAGCTCAACACAGTTACTTACGGGCTCGCACCATCTGCTTATCTCGCTCAACGCACGCTCACGCAACTCGCCAACGATGAAGGCAACAACTATCCTTTGGCCGCCTACGCAATACGCCACCATTCCTACGTGGACGACATCATCACTGGTGCATCCACGGTCGAGGAAACCAACGATTTGATCTCGCAGCTTCTCGAATTATTCGCACGTGGAGGATTCGAACTTCGAAAATCGTCTTCCAACTGCGCCTCACTTCTCGAACGTTTTCCGGACAGTTTTCTTGAATCATCGCTTGATTTTTCGCACGACTCATCTATAAAAATATTGGGTCTTCAATGGTCACCCTCTCATGACGCCTACACGTATCAGGTTGCCCCATTTAGCGGTGCACCTACCAAACGATCTGTGCTCTCGTATCTCGCTCGCATTTTTGATCCCATGGGTTTTCTCACCCCCACAACGTTTTGGATCAAAACTCTCATTAAAATTCTGTGGAACAACGACTTCGCGTGGGACGATCCTTTACCACAAGGGCTCGTCAATCAATGGATTTCGTTTGCAGACAAAATGCCGTGTCTCAAATCACTCTCATTACCTCGACAAGTAACGACTCACGGAGCTACTTACCGCTTATTAGGGTTCTGTGACGCCTCCGAAAAGGGCTACGCCGCCTGCATTTATCTTCACGTTCAACATCTCAACACTGTCAACGTTCATTTGCTCAAAGCCAAAAGCCGTGTTTCTCCCTCCAAAACGATCGTTACGATACCACGCTTGGAACTGTGCGCTGCGCTA
Organism: Catonia carolina; assembly: GCA_035578175.1. Lineage (NCBI taxonomy): Eukaryota > Metazoa > Arthropoda > Insecta > Hemiptera > Achilidae > Catonia > Catonia carolina. Next base: position 51,656,317 of record JAQMRL010000009.1, on the reverse strand, counting down.
TTATTGGCACGCCTTTTCGCCTCTATCTCGGACTTCGCAAAGTCGCTCAACGTTTGTGAAACACGACTACACTCCGATGCTACTATCGTTCTCTCATGGCTCCGAACGCCTCCGCATTTGTTAAAAATGTACATCTCCAATCGAGTCTTGCGCATTCTTCAGCAAACCTCCGTAGAAATGTGGTCTCACATCTCAACTAGTGAAAACGCCGCTGACATCGCTTCTCGAGGTTGCGCCCCGGACTGTCTTCTAAACAGCGACATCTGGTGGCACGAACCTGCTCGCTAACTCACTGTCGCATCCGCCTGGCCTGCCGTCAGCACGCCTCAGCTCCCGAACGATCAGCTCGACTTACGTCCAACACAAATCACGCTCGTCGCCAATTTAAAGGTCGAATTGGACGACCAACTGCTAACGAGATTTTTCAGCTACAACCGAATGCTTCGCGTCATCGCCTACATGTTTCGCTTCTTCAAGCGACTTCACAGCAAACCAACGAATTCGAGTCATTTCTCACCGCATCTGAGTTAAATCACGCTAAACTAGTCTGCATTAAACTCACTCAAGCAACGCACTTTTCGTCGCAACTAGCCGCTTGCGCCAAGGGTAAACCATTGGAATCATCCTTCGCCTCGCTCAAACCGTTCATCGATCAAGACGGAGCCCTCAGGGTGGGCAATCGTCTATCTAACGCCAACGTCAACTTCAATCAGCAGCATCCGTACCTACTGCCCAAACATTGTCATCTCACACACTTGATTTGTGATTACTATCATCACATTTCTTTACATTCCGGACCTCGCACCACGCAATCTCTCGTAACGCAACAATTCTGGATTTTCTCTGCTCGCAGCGTTATCAGACAGCGCATACACCACTGCACCCGCTGCATTCGATTCAGCAAAGCAAACATTCAACCGATTATGGCCGATCTTCCGTCATCCAGAGTTACTCCTTCTCGTCCGTTTCACTCGGTCGGCGTCGACTACGCTGGTCCGTTCACAGTCAAGGTAAACTCGCTCAGAAAATCCCCAACTACCAAGGGATACTTATGTGTGTTCGTCTGCATGTGCACCAAAGCTGTCCATCTGGAGTTCGTCTCAGATCTCAGCACCCACGCCTTTCTCGCTGCTTTCGACCGCTTCACTTCACGCCGTGGGCTTCCCGCACAGGTCTTCTCCGACAACGGAACCAACTTCGTCGGAGCCAAGAACGCCTTTCGTGAAATCTACAACACAATCAAAACGTCTTCCTCGCAAATTGGCGCCAGTTTAGCCGCCAAAAACATCGAGTGGTTTCTTAACCCGCCTTCTGCGCCTAACTTTGGCGGTCTGTGGGAAGCAGCCGTCAAATCCGCCAAACATTGCTTGCATCGTCTTCTTCGTCAAACCATTCTCACCTACGAAGGATACGCCACGCTCTTCGCCCGCATCGAAGCTGTGCTCAACAGCAGACCACTACTGGATTTGTCTCCAGATCCGTCTGAGCTCGAAAACATCTTAACGCCCGGTCATTTTCTCATCGGAGCTCCGCTTTTGCAACCTCCTGAGAAACCTATCGCTGAAAATACCTCGATCACGTCCAAATGGTTGCTATTAAAAAACTTAACTCAATCATTCTGGAAATCCTGGTCTCGTGATTATTTGCACACTCAGATACAACGCCACAAATGGACCAAAGTCGGCCAAAATTTCGCCGTAGGTCAAATTGTAATCGCTCGTCAAATGGACACCTTGCCATCCCAATGGCCTTTAGGTGTAATCGTCAAATTGTTTCCTGGTCGTGACAATGTCGTGCGCGTCGTAGAACTTAAAACCTCTCATGGTAACTACATGCGCCCCGTATCATCGCTCATTCTTCTTCCAACGCACTAACTCGCCTTCTTCACGTCCTGGGACGACGCTAAACTCACCCCGCAGGACTCCTGTCTCTTGCGATCTTTTTTTGCACCTTGCCTGCATTCTTGTCTGTAACGTCCGATCTTGCATCGTAGGAAATACTCATACATCCTTTTGCCTTGTCTATGGCAACTCAACGTTTTCGCAACGCCCTCGTCGCCGCTCAACGGCTTTTGCCATTCTTCTTCTTGTTCGGCGCAAACTATGCTGCGCTCGCTTCTCAACGAATCAACGCCTCAACGGAGTTTTCTATGCCTTCTCGTGTGTGGATTCTCACTGCATCTCGTCAACGCTCAGGCCTCAAGCTGCCTTCGCCATGGATCAATCTCTGAATTGATTCATATTCGTCTCGTCTCGTCTCGTCTCGCCAACGCTCAGGGCCTCAAGCTGCCTTCGCCATGGATCAGTCTGTGAATTGATTCATATTCGTCTCGTCTCGTCAACGCTCAGGGCCTCAAGCTGCCCTCGCCATGGATCAATCTGTGAATTGATTCATACTCGTCTCGTCTCGTCTCGTCAACGCTCAGGGCCTCAAGCTGCCTTCGCCATGGATCGATCTGTGAATTGATTCATACTCGTCTCTTCTCGCCTCGTCTCGTCAACGCTCAGGGCCTCGAGCTGCCCTCGCCATGAATCAATCTCTGAATTGATTCATACTCGTCTCGTCTCGTCTCGTCAACGCTCAGGCCTCAAGCGGCCTTCGCCATGAATCAATCTGCGAATTGATTCATATTCGTCTCGTCGTCTTCTGCACTCTTCGCAACGTTTCACTTGAAGTTCTTCCTGTTCGAGGACTTCGAGCTTCTCTTCGCCTCCTTCGTTTTCGTCGTAACTGCTTTCAAGCCCTCGCTTGTGAGCACAGCAAAATTTCCGTTTTCTCGTGGGGCTCCCGTGTGAGTCCACTCAAGATGTTCCTCTCTTCTGGGCCGCTTCAGTCCGCGCACTGGAGACGCCACCTCAAGATGTTCCGTTCTGCGCTTCTCATCGTCTTTTCGTCTTCGCTTCGCTTCGTCTACGTTCTCTACGTTTTGTCCTGCTTTCCTGCCTTTGGTGGGCGGAATTCTCTTCGATCATCCGTCGTTTACGTTCGTCTCCTCGTACTGCTTAAAAATTCTTCGCATTTTTAGGTGGGCGGGATGTTCAGTACTACAGTAAATTCAAATACCGCGCACCGTCGAAATTTCCAGAATAAATCTTTCCCGCGAGTACATCCGTTTTATTGATCTTACATTGATTGTCTCATCGATTAGCTCTACGCATGTGTGATCCTTCGTCACGTGGCTCGCGCTCAGCCAATAGCAAAATTAGATTAATTTCCCGAGATCGTTTCGCCATTGTTCCTTCTTTCCCAAATCCTTCTCAGTTCCAGTCAAACCATCATACGGTACGGTTGTGCTTTACGGACGTTCTCAGCCACGAGTGCTGGCGTCATTTGCATTTAGACGCATTGGATCTTCCAACCTCATGTAGCCGCTAAAACATTATTTACGGCCCCAAGCAACGATGCTTTAATTGTGAACGCGCTTACATTTATTTACTAACAATTCATGTTATTCTTTCGAGTAGTTACCGGACTTTGTGTAATCTGTGCTATCCTGCGTCTCGAACTTGTAAACCGTCATATTAATTGCAGTTATCCGAGTGTTAACAGTGCTTTATGTCTATACTTAACGTGCATTTGTCTATTGTGTAAAATCTGTACAGATTTAGTCGAACATTCAGCGTTTTCTACAACGGCATTCACGAATCGAAGCATCCTGGGAAATCTGCGCACTCAAAACAGAGTAAGTACTGTTACACTATTACATAACTGCAATATTATTTACCCGTATGTGTACCTTTCTATCCGCCAAACCTTCCTAATCCTTAACGAGCTAAGCAATACGCCTAATGTGCGCGCCGAAGTCACATCGCGTCTTTTGTATCCGGGTGGTAACAGATCCCACCATTTTAACGAACCGAAGCAGATGTAGGAGTCATTACACCATTTGACTACCGCATCGAACAATAGGGCTTTTTAGCCCTTTCAACATAGATTTGGATTATTAAACTAAATTATTGCACTCTGAAATTTGTAGTGATAGACTAGTTAGTCCGTGAGTTCCGTCGATGCGAGCTTGTTAACGTGAGTAATACTAGTTTTACGGTAATTTAAAAATGTTATTGTATTTTTAGGGTTTTCATATTTCATTATTTTCAGTAAAGTTACGTCAAATTGCAATTGAATTTAAAACAATTCACTTTCTTTAAGTAATTAATTTACTCCTTACTTATTTACTGTGACGTGTCATGAACTGAATTGTATTACTTAAGTGTTTGTGGTAGTTACATTTTGCATTACTTGCTTGATACATGTCTTATGCTTTCGGGTTGGCCGATGTAAGGAGGATAGATAGTATACTGTACTCCGCATGATAGGCGCAATCGTCAACTTATAGCGCGTTGCCAGTATATATTGTATACACTATACAGTATTCCAAAATTACGCTATTTTAATTACATTACTTGCTAAATATGGTACATTGTACCGACAGACTATGTTTCTAGTGTTCTGCGGTTTACCAAAGATTCGTCGATTCAAAGAAATTCATTGTTCTGGTTTACGCTTGTTAGGCCTACAAAGGCAACCAGATGATTGTAAGGATCAGTAACCTTTTTTGGTCCAACATTTCCTTTTAAAATGAAAGAAGCAGTACTGTATCTACAGTTTTCAAAAAACCAAAAATGATATTTTAAGAAATATGTATTGCTTGAGTCCGAGCTCCCTCTGTGTAGTTGTTGTGGAATGGAGTGCGTGCGTTGTTATAGTAGTGGGAGAATGAATGAGTGTTAGTAGTGTTTCACAGCTGATGCATTTGTAGTGGTAGCGTGTACTAACTAAACTAAAAAAATATTCTTATCATCCGGCGCATTAATTTAACAAATACCTACCGGGTTATTAACTTGGTCGGATTCGTAATATTTAACTTACCAATTTATTAAAATATGTAAATAAATAAATGTAATAAATACAAACAAATATGTTAAATACGGAAAGTTTGAAAACAAATGTTTTGTATCACAGTAATACAGCAATAGTTCTCCCAGCATGCGTCACTCATTCATTATACCTCACCCGTACCCTTCGACCTGCAACTACATACAGCTTGGAACCGCACAATACACAATTTCGTCAAAATAAACTATAATAACATAAATAGTTCATTCAAGGGAAATGACGAAATTCGAGTTATAAATGGATTTTTACAGAGTAAATGCATAGAAGGTTGAAAGGAACTGAAATTCAATTCGAGATACAGAAAATTTTAGTTAGAGACGTTCGAGTTATAGAAGTTCGACTGTAATAACTTTCAGTGGAAAAATAAAGTTAAATTTCATAATTTCAAATGTGGATGGTAAGAAAAAGAGAAAGCTGGAGGGAATAAGTAGATTTACTTTGGGCTGTTAACATTAAACCAGGGTAATTAGTTGAAACGGTAAGGGTCACGTTAGGATACGCAGTAGCCGATGACGTCACCGGTGCTTAATAACACAGGCAGCTGTTTGTATGGTTTCGGTATTTGGAAATGATGTCAGTCCGTCTAATTAGCGACTAACGTTATTGTGTGAATTCTTTGTGCATTTACTCGTAGTTTAATCGAATATATTATTGAACATTTAACAAAAACTAGTAAATATTTAGGCCTACTAATACTTTTTATGTACTTTATTTATTTTTTGTTATTTCTAATACTTAGTAGGTGTTTATATCTAGTGAGTTCTAATATTATTACATTGAAAATTGTTGCGGATAATGGTAACAATGAAAAATAAATAATTACATAATACATTTTCATTTGACCGTTTTCTGAAAAAGCTCAGCAAAATACTTTTCTCATTTTTCCAGAATATGAACTATAAAAATTTGTAATAATAATAGGCCTGAGTGTTAGAATTTCACAACCATTTGATTTTTTTAGAAGTAGGCTACGAAATTTCATGCATATATTATTATTCATATTACATTACAAAATTGTATTAAACAAATTTAATACATACTGTGAACATCTAAAGACAATTTGTTTACTTAAATTGTCGTAAACTCACCGGGTTGGTCTAGGGTTAACGTCGTCACCGCTAGTCAGCTGTTTAACAGCAGATTTTCGGAGTCGAAGGTTCCTGGTTCAAATCCTAGTAAAGGTAGTTACTTTTATACGGATTTGAATACTAGACAGTGGTTATCGGTGTACTTTGATGGTTGGGTTTCAATTAACCATACTCATTTAAGAATGGTCGGCCTGAGTTTGTACAAGACTACACCTCATTTACACGTCATACATATCATCTTCATCTCATTGGGTTATAGGGATGCTTATTGTTTTGAATTGAAAAAATTTCAACGTATATAAATTAGGATTAAAAAAAAATGGTCTACGAAAAATGGCGGTTAACTAATTTCATATTTTGCTTACATTCCATTACAATTCTTTATTAATTCATTATTCTTAATTCTTTATTTAAAAGAATTTGAATTCTTTATACTTTATTTCATTATTATTCTCGCTGTTATTATTATAGTACACAAAACATAATTATTGTAACCCAATATTAGTCTTGAATGTACCGGGTGAGCATAAAGTCTTACCCTGATTATAAAAATTTATTTCAGAATAACTGTTTGACATAATAATTTAAATTTGATGCTGTTACATAGGTTAGTGTTAATAGTTTTTTTTTAAGATCAGTATGTTTAACTAGCATCAATCCTATTGTATTAATGAGTTATTTGAGTTATCTTTAACGCATTGTCCGTCCTGTAACGTTGTTCCTTTCCACGTCTTGCAGTTCCCCGCACCAGGTATGCAAATTATGTTTTTGTCAAGTGTTTATGTGTGCTAACGTAAAACGTACTCGATCCATCCTTGAAACACAACTACTCCGGCGCAAGAAATCCATCTTCACAGCATTTATTCTTCGGCTGTCTCTTTTGGTCAATTCCCATGTTTCAGAACCATAGAGCCATATACTCTGTACAATGGAATGATAGATTTTAATTTTCGTAAATTTTTTTATATTTGTAGACCAGAGTATGGAGTTTAATGTTTTTATCGCCTGCCTGGCCTGTCCAATTCTACTTGTGATTTCTCTTTTTGAATTGCTCTCCGATGATATTATGCTGCCCAGGTATTTATATTCATCACATTTCACCACATTATGACCTCCTACTTGTAGATCCCTTGCTGTACCTGACAGCAATTGCTGTTTTATAAAATAGACAGCATTGCTGTTTTATAAAATAGTTTACTATTGTTTAAAATAAATATTTACGTATAATACAAGAGTTTTCGTTGCATATTCTGCCACTGTTTCTCTTTTGAAACCACTCCACCCTACAGCTGAATTTAGTTAATTTTTGGTTTACATGAGTGTTTTTGTATACATTTTCTTCAGTTTTGAACATCAAATCGGTTTTTTTTTGTTTTATTTTGAAATAAACATTATGAGTAACGATTCGCATATAATAAATTTTGAAAATAGAGCATAAGAGAGTTTCAAACAGTAGTGTGAACTGAAATTTTAAAAAAATTTGTCAAAAAATTATTTTCAAACGGCTTCAGCATTCTGACTACCAGATTAAAATTTAAAAAATTTATTTAGTCTTTTACTAAGTTTTCTTGTTATTTTGATCCGTCACGTGAAGGTTTGTGATTTATAATAAATATTTAAATAATTTCTTTACGGTTCGCTGACCCATATGCTACAAATTCTCTGCCGGTCTAGAAAACTGTTATTGCAGGCTGTACGGTTAATGGAAATACATTTGAAACCAGATGCGCCTCTTTAAAAACTGCAGTTTTTTCTCCAGCTTTTAACTATAGTACGTATTAGACATAAACAATTTTAAAAAGTGCTTAAGAAGGAGAAGAAGAAGGGGAAAAGGAAAGAAACATAGAAGAAGGTGTAGCAGTAGGAGAAGGAGTCTTACTTACTCATCTTGTGTGCTAGGTCTGCGTCGGTGCGCTTCATTGACACGTTGTTGGCCCATACGTACGCCGTAAGGATCTGGCCTGTAAATACAAAAAAGTAATTTATAGCAACCTGCTTTGATTTTGTCACGAACATCAAAACTATGTTACATACGAGGTGTGTTCAAAAAGTAACGAGAATTTTTAAATTTCGCGGGTTTGGATAGTCCGATTGTAAAACTTTTTTTTTATTATGTTGGTACACATGCCCCTGACGTACGATAAAATTTTCAACAACATTCATTGCTTAGTTCTTAAGTGAAAGCCGCTAAGGTTAGACGTGTTTTTCGAGCACGGCTATTTTTGTTTGTAAAAAAAATGGATCAAAGAATTTGTATTAAATTTTGCGTGAAAAATTAAATAAAGTGTAATAAAGTGTGTGAAATGTTAACAAAGGTATATGATGAGTCTGCTATGAGTAAAACAAGGATTTACGAGTGGTATAAGCGTTTTCAAGATGGCCGCGAAAACGTTGAAGATGACGAACGACCCGGACGTCCAAGCACATCGACAACCGATGAAAACGTGAAAAAAGTGAAAGAAATGGTTATGAACGATCGCCGAATCACAATCAGAGAAGTCAGTGATGATGTTGGCATATCGATTGGCTCATGACATGAAATTTTTTTTGGATGTTTTGGGTATGAAACGTGTGGCAGCAAAATTTGTTCCAAAATTGTTGAATTTCGAACAAAAACAGCGGCGAATGGAAGTTGCTCAGGAGTCACTAAATGAAGTCGACAACGATGTGGATCTACTCAAACGTGTTATAACAGGTGACGAAACATGTGTTTACGGATACGATGTCGAAACTAAGGCTCAATCGTCCCAGTGGAGGCATTCTTGATCGCCAAGACCGAAAAAGGTTCGACAAGTTCGGTCAAATGTGAAGGTTATGCTCACTGTGTTCTTCGATTTTAATGACATAGTGCACCATGAATTCTTGCCGCAAGGTCAAACAATCAATAAGGAGTACTACCTATACTATACTATACTACCTATACTATAAGTTCAACGCCGTTTGCGTGAAGCAATCCGAAAAAAACGCCCGGATTTGTGGCAAAACAATTCATGGCTTTTGCATCACGATAATGCACCTGCTCACACTTCATTGCTTGTTCGTGAATTTTTGGCCAAAAATAAAACTGTAACGATGCCCCAGCCTCCATATTCGCCAGACATGGCTCCATGTGACTTTTTTCTATTTCCAAAAATAAAAAGAATATTAAAAGGCCGTCGTTTTACAAGCATAGATGGCATTAAAAGCGAATCGGTGGAAGAGCTAAAAGCTATCACAATGATCGAGTTTCAGAAGTGTTTCGAGTATTAGAAAAAGCGTTGGCACAAGTGTATTGCATGTGAAGGGGACTACTTTGAAGGCGACAATATTAATGTAGATGAATAAATAATAATTTTTTTCAAAAAACGAAAATTCCCGTTATTTTTTGAACAAACCTCGTACTATGTGCTCACTTACACAAGTGTCAATAGCTTACTACTGTATGAACCTAAGCTTTGTGCAGCTGCGGGATGAAGGTGAAAGACGAAGTACCAGACTGCTGTTACGTTATAACACTATACTAATCATCTCATTGCTATTCGCTAGGCAGTAGGTTGCCTACTATCGGTTTCATAATCATAGATACCCGAGTTTAAAACCTTGCATCACCAAAACTATTTGTCGGATTTAAACATACTTTACATCAAAATTTAGCTTCTTTTATTCTGCGTTCACGTATAATAGTCCTATATTTTTAATATTGTTCAAAAATTGCCATGCGAGGTTGGAAGACAAAAATACCCGGTTTTTTGTTTTCTAACCTCAATATGGCAATTTTAAACAATATTAAAAATATAGGACTATTATAGGTCAACACAGAATAAAATGAGCTAAATTTTAATGTAAAGTACGTTGAAATCCGACTCATAGTTTTGGAGATGCAAGGGTTCAATCTCGGGTGTCTATGATTATGAAACCGATAGTAGTGTAGTGGCATACGTGGTAGTTGTTTTGGCTATTCGGTGTAGACTGTGCCACCGAATATTTACGTAGTTTTGATAGTACCCGTAATTACTACAAACATAATACGAGTAAAACGTCACTACAACTAAAGCCATCTCTCACAGTAGAAGTAACGTAATTCATTCCTCTCAGCTGCACAGAGCTTGGAAACGGACAATACGTGGAATAATACAGAGTGATTTTTTAGTCCTGTTACCCAATTATTAATAACTGGTAATATTTCTCTAAAAAAAAAATTTTTGTTTTGTGACACTAAGTTGGTAGCCCTACTCAACCAGTGTGGATATGGCAGTGTGAGTTGATTCTCCTTAGGCTGTGTAAAATTTTGTGCCATTTCCGGTCGTGCTACGAAGTGAATGTCTAATATCCTAAAACAATCTCTTGTTTAAATCTGGAGGCTGAAGCTCTAGAACTAATCGTATGTGATACGGATACAATTTCAAATTTTTAGCAGCTTTCTGAGCACTCGAACATGACAAATCAAAATGTGAGGAACGTTTTTGTAAACTTTTCCATGGAGAATTGAGCAATCTTGTTTTCACATTCTCTTAACGTCATCTGTCAAGAGAGTTGGTCGACCACTACGTTTTCTGCTGCAAACAATACCTGCCTCTAAAAATCAGTTAGTTAGCCTAGAAATTGACTAGAGTAGAGTGGAGGAACACCAAAAAATTTAATTTGAAATGATTCTTTTACACTCGCATACGATTTTATAGCAAAATATTTTTCAAGAATGAAAACCCGTTGTTCTAGGGTAAAAGACATTCTGTTCGTAACACAACTGGAAACAGCACAAAATTTTACGCAACTCAAGGAGAATCAACTCAAACTGTCGTATCTATACCGGTTGTTTAGGGCTACCAACTTTGTGTCACAAAACAAAATATCCCTTTCTTAGAAAAAAATTTCCAGACATTTACAATTGGGTAACAGGACTAAAAAATCACCCGGTAGTAAAGTATTACAGACCGTATTACGACTAGTAAACATCACAAACTGACGCAGTACGTATCGTGCGTCGGTTGTCGCTGGTGACCAGTGACGTCAGAGGGTGGTGCCTGTCACTCCGCAAATTGTTGATGATCTCTACCGTCTTGTAAAGTAACCGTGGGCTTAATCAACTCACCAAGAAAAAATATTTTTTATAATTTTATTTTTTGCAGCTGGGTTTAGTGCCAAGAGAATTTTAGTTTTTAAAAATATATGCATCACTGTTTTTTAATATTCTCAGCTGTTGGTTCAGCTTTCTAAACAACTGTTGATGGGAAATTTACTTGTTTTTGTATATATATTTTGCCTTCTCCCGTATATTTAGAGTTTTACCACTTAGGTACATTTTTCTCACAAACCATTAACCCTGTCGAGCTGAAAATTTTTACCAGTTAATTTTCTTGTACATGCACATATACTCGCATTTCTTGTCTTCCTCAGGTGCTCCAAAAAATTTTTTATTTAGGTCATCAGCCGAAAGGCTGGTTTGAAACTGTAGAGATTTTACTGGGTAAAACGAGAAGTGAGGTGATTTACAAATGTCTTCCTCACTGAGTGGAGAAATACGCTTATCAGCATGCCAGGCCCTCTGAAAAGCACACATTTTCCACTCTGCAAATGACACCTTCACTTCATTTACCACAGGGTCTGACTGTATAATGAAATTCATTACTTTCAGAGGAGATAACTCTGATTAGTGTCTTTTACACCTCTACCTCTTCTGTTCTTAATGATTCAGTCACTTAATTGGCTGACCATGTGATAAGGAAGAGAACTTTTTATTTTAGCCCTGCAACGGATATTATATGTTATAAAATATTGGAAATGTTTAACAAAATTACTATTAATTTTTTAATTTTGACAATTGTTGCATTTTATTATGTTTCACACCAGATTTTTACAAAGTACTTTTTACGGATGGTATTATTCTGATTAATCCAAGTAATGATTTACTTACATAAAATCACTCTGTGGTAAATATGTTGGTCCTGCAGGTGGTACATATGGTTGATGTGGTAGTGATCCTTCTCTCTCTCTTCTACCTCTGAAAAAAAACAATTAAATTGTAAAAAATCATAAATAATATTTATTAACACTTCATTAAGCCTGAGACTGGCAATTACAGCCATCGCAGAGTTTTTGAATATTACGAGGATAAGATCTTGGTTGGATACGAATATTCTGACGATCAACCGTGACAACACCTACTTTCTCTGTTTCAGTTTTAATCCTCATGGACTTTTGGACTATCAGACCTAATTACACATAACTGCTGGGGGAATATGAACTGCAGCTCAGTGACGGCTCGTTCCTTTGAAAGTAGGTGAGATGCAAAAAAAGATATGAGAAAAACTAGTAGAGAAAGTCGGGGTAAAGTGAACCCTCTATGTGTGGTACTGTAATCATTTTTTAAATATCGCGCTGGCACTTACATCTTTCTGGATTTTCTAGAAGGATTTTTGCCGCGCTTCTGAATTACGTCACTTTATTGACTGTCTCATCGATTTTAATATATCGGCTCTCTGTTTGAGGCTAGCCGAATCACGTGGTCTCTGTCCGCCAATCATAAAATTTATAATTGGTGCGTGACTTCGGTGTTCTTCTTCACGCCATCTTTTTCGAGTCCTGCCCGAGTTTAGTGCAACGCCCACCGCTGTCCAGTTAACTGCAGCTTCGTCCGCCGTCGGATACAGTCTAACGCTACCCTTCGCTGGTTACAACGCCCGTCTCTTCCCTAACGTACAATCTCAACAACGCGCTTTCAATGCAGTATGTTTAACGAGCATCAATCCTATTGTATTAATGAGTTATTTGAGTTGTCTTTAACGCATTGTCCGTCCTGTAACGTTGTTCCTTTCCACGTCTTGCAATTCCCCGCACCAGGTATGCAAATTATGTTTTTGTCAAGTGTTTATGTGTGCTAACGTAAAACGTACAAATTTGTGCTATTCGTTTACTGTTAAATTACATTCTGTGAACCCTAGTGCTCAGTTTAAACGCTTCAACCTCATTGTACCAACGATAAAGTCTGCTGGCTCTCCAAGAGGCTACTTCAAGAATCTGTCAAGTAACAAGTGTCAAGTAAGTGGAATCTTCTGTTGTTATATCTGTGTGCGATCGTTTTACCTACATTCCAGCCTCTCTAAGTTTGTTCCTAATGTAAACAAATAATGACGTCACTGAGCATGCGAATTATATAAAAATGTGTACACGCTGATTAAAAAGTAACAACAAAATACTTTTAAAAGTATTTTTCTAAATTAAATTGTTAGGCCTACATCATTTTACGACTGATGTTTTTAGTACTTTAAGTACTTATAATTTAAAAAATAGTTAACTTAATAGGAATACGACATCCATAAAGTCACGGACTCTAGCGTGCACCCTGTAGTAGCTGGTTTTGGTTTGTTGACAGTAGGAGCAAACTTAGAGCGGCTGAACTATATGTATGTTGTTCCTATCTGTATCCCGCCTATGCCTAATCATATGTGCTTCGATACCATATTGCGTAATCAACGTTAGGGGCCGTTTTTGACGCGGTCCGCCTTTTAACGAACATTATACCCAAAAGATACGCCTTTTATACTACCATTTATTGGGCGTATCATACACTCTGTCTAATTGATATGTTACAGTGTTGCTACTATACTATTTTTCAAAGCTAATGAGCTCTGAAGATACACATTGCCCCCTACCCACTTCATAGCTAGCCAATGACTTGCCATCAACGTTGCCAATACTTGCTCTTTTAATTCTGTTAAATTTTTTTTCAGCCATTTTTTCGTCTTTCAATAACAATTATAACCTATGAACAAGTTTCAAGTTCGTACGATGTTCCGTTCTTGAGATATTCAGTTGACACACACACAGACAGACACACGCACACAAAGACCAATCGCTTAGAACATGTTTTTTAGTTTCAGGGGGTCTGAAAACATGTAGATTCGGTGAAAACTTGATTTTAAAAAATCGACATGAAACAATACTTTCCTTCTTATAATATATTCATATAGGCAAGAGAAAGTAAAACAACTCATTCCTTCTATGAGAGCACAGCCTCATCAAGAATTTCAGTAGAAAATTTTAATAGACGCTTACCCTATCTTGTAGAGCGTATAAATTGTGGTTAATGAGGCGTTTGGAAAAACAAGTTCGTAGGAGCCGTTTTTGAGAAAATTGCAAAAATGTGAAAAATTGTCTTATTTATAAGCTACTACTTCCACTTTACCGATTTTGATGAAAATGTTCGTGTCGGGTCCTGAAGAGGTACCTACAAAGTTTTAGTTTGAACTTTATACTATATTCTGTTCTTGGGATATTTTGTTCACCATAGACCCACACAGAGTCAGACCTATCGCTAATAATATGTCCTTTTTGGTTGAGAGGTTTTGAAAAATGTAGGCAAGGGTATATCTGGTGAAAAACTCTATTTCGTTAATTCGACATGAAACAATACCTTCTTTCTCTATACTGTATTCATATATGCCAGATAATGTAAGAAATAAGATACACAGATTCTGATACAACGGACGGTTTTTTACTTACTCATCTCTGCTAGGTCTGCGTCGGTGCGCATCCATATCGAGATGTTCTTCTTGCAAACGTCTGCCGTCAATATCTCTCCTGTGAACACAAAAAAATAATTTAGAGTAACCTGCAGTGATTTTGTCACGAGCATTCAAACTAAGTTGTGACATACCATGTGCTAACTTAAATCACAAGTGTCAATAGGCCACTACGTGGAATTATAGTGTTATCGCTTTTTAACCCTAGAGCCGGCAATCGTCGATTTTGAGACGATGTTACCGCTTCTTGAACCGATTGCGTCGCAAAATCGGATTTGCTTCACAGCGTTGCAATGTTGTCGTATATATATAAGCGAGTTTGATCTACAGCTCCAGCCGCTTCTCGCATCCCATCTGCCATCTATCTCGGTTCATCCAGTCCATTGTATTTTACTTCTGACCTTTATTTCTAAACTGTTACGACTACATTTTATTCTTTTATTCTTAATGTTCTTGATGATGGGCGCCTTGTGCGTCAAGAGGCTTCCCTGACAAGAAAGCGAGTAACACGCATCTCCCTAGTTGCCGACCAGGCTCATCCTCGCTCTCGTAACTTTAGTTTAGTTTAGTAATAAATTAGATATGTGACAGTCACCAGTCAGGGAATATAAGCGTTCTTCGGACCGGCCTCCGGGTCTATGCTTTCGGGCGACCAATTTGAAGAGAGGTGGCGGGAGAAATGCAAGCGAACCAATTACAGTAGACTCTCAAAAATCCGGATCGCGCTAGTCCGGACTCCGGATAGTCTGGACGATTATTTTTTTTTTTTACTTTATTTTCTGAAAATTTAAACTTTTAAATTAACAACCAGTAAAAAGTTTTCATGGGATTGGCCCGATGAAATCAGTGGGGAGGCTTTATCGGCGAACAAAGACGCTGTTCCTGAATTTAAGACCTTACTTTTTAAAATCCTTGACGAAGAAGGACTTTCCGGTGACCAGCTGTATAATTGCGACGAGACTGGTCTGAACTATAAAGTGTTGCCCACGAAAACTCTCGCATCCAAAAAAATAAGCTTCAGCCTCAGGATATTAAAAAAGCAAGGAACGGGTTACGGTGTTGGCTTGTAGCAATGTGACCGGCAGTCATAAACTTGGGTTAACAATAATAGGAAAATCAAGAAAACACAAAGCTTTTAAAAATTTAAAGAAAGACGATGTGCTGCCACTTTGGTATACAAACCAACAAAAAGCATAGATGAATTCAACAATTTTTAAGACTTGGTTTTTCAAAGAATTTGTCCCTACTATAATTACTCTATATAATTATAATTACTCTATAATTGAGACATATATGACACATTTTGTTACATGTTTGAAATCCATTTTTTTTTTTTTTTTTTGGTTTAACGTCCGACTGTTTTGCAAATTGCTGTTAATGCAGACGGTGAAGGATGAAATGAATTTTTGTAACGTATGAAAAAATGCCATGCTGGAGTGGGATTCGAACCCAAGACCGCGTGATGAGAGGCGAGCACGTTACCAACATCGCCAACGCGGCCGGCGTTTGAAATCCATAACTTGCAAATCTTACAAAGAGTGCAATCGAATCTTATTACGGTACAGTAGCGTTAAGTTTAGTCAATGTTTGTGCTTCGTATATTGAATAATTACAGTACCAGTAGCCTACTGTAATTTATTAGGCCTACAGTGTTTTTCAGAAGCTCACTCGCAGATAAACGTTAATGCTTATTGCCATAATTATTCGCCATAAAGACGAAATTGCCAACCTCCGGGAAATCCGGATTTTTCAAAATCCGGACCGGCCGTCCGCCACATTAGTCCGGATTTCTGAGAGTCTACTGTACCAATTATATACATACAATGGGCTGTCGCTTACGGTTAAATCATTTGAGGGGCGGGGATTTGAAATAAAAATTTTGAAAACCACAGTTGTAGAGGTTCAAGCCACCCTTTCTACTGATCACCTAAACAACAATATAATTTCAATGAAGTTTTATTTCCAAGCATGTAATGGTGGTTTTCTGCTAACGTACGACTACAAATATAATAATGCACATAAAATAATGCTGTATATAATAATGCACTCACGGATCGGGTACTCCTACAGGGGCTCCAGGACGATTGTCCCCGTGAAAAGTTCTTCCTCTTTCTCGTCGTCTGTTCGGTGCGCTGAAAAATTTAACAATTAAATCAAAGCTCCAATTTAGTCCGTATATTGTTGTGGAAAAATGAAAATTTTTTTTCTTTTAGGGTACCCGGCACGGAAAATATTAAAAATTTTCACATATCCGGTTTTTTGCACATAATTAAAATTCAGAGGGTTTTGCATCCAAAGATGTATAATTTTTTTGGATTTTTGCAGTTTTCCCCCCAAAAATATACTAAAAAAATATATGGAGAACACTTACGTTATTTTCTAAACTTTACCAGTTTGCATAAACGCATCTATTTTTGGATGACAAACGATGAATTCATAATTTTTTTCGTTATAAAAGTTTTAGTTGGCATTGGACCAGCTGTGGTTGTGACAGTTTAGGTTAAGGAATTTGGAAATTATAATCCTGGAATGTTTTAGAGGTATAGTATTCAGACGAACTAAAGTCCCCTAGCCGTGGGAGTGAGAGAATGCATTACGCTCTCCCTCGCACAACCCATACGCGCCATTTCAATAACATTGTATAATTTTACTCATTGTTGTAAGCAATCGTTTATGCACGCAGTAAACTAACAAGCAAAATAACGACTGTAGTATGTTTTCAGATCTGGATTATAACGGTAAAAACCTTTGGGTGCATTCGTATTTATGCCACATATCTCCCTCTCACTCGCTTGGCTATGGGACATTAATTCATCTTATATCTGTAACTAATTAGCGGTACTCATAATGTGTTTCCGTTTAGTTCTTTTTTGTTTCCCGTTAATAGACATTTTTGACACATAAGGAATATTTTCTCAGCTAACTGTGAAAGGATTTTAATAAACTTTTTGCACAGCCTTTTGTACCATAATTTCAATGTACTGAGTTAATAATATGTTTCAGTATTTTTTTCCGTTTAAAGAGGCAAAAAAATAGGCAATATCCGAGACCTTATAAACTCAAAAAAAACATGTTTCTAGCGATTGGTCTGTGCGTGTATTTCCAGTCCCCGAAGGTTAATAAATCGTAACAAAACGATGAGTAGTACACAGCCCTGCTAACCCAAAAAGCCGTAACTGCATGGAGTATGATATGCAAGAAATGAGGATTTTGCATATTGGCCTAAGCCACTTGTTAAAAATATGCATGTTATATGACTTCCTATTGTTTCATGCATATTTTACGCCAAAGAATCAGAAAAATACTTTAGTTTTTCCTAAATGCTTTTTTTATTAACATTTATGCAGATACAGGTGAGGCATTCATGTTATAAGAAGCCAAAAAGGGGTAACTGCAGTTACCCCTTTTTGAGTAACCTTTTTATCGCATATAAAGTTGTAGATACGGTATTTCGGCTTAAGTTTTTGGATTTCTCATAATTTTAAACAGAAGAATCAATTCAAAGCTCAAATTTAATTTTTTTGCAGTTACAGCTTTTTGGCTTAGTAGGGACTGGAGTGGACTCCAGTCAATAGGTATGTCCATACTCGTGCGCTTTCTTTTTCAACTTGCGATTCGACTTGCGGTGTAACACGCTACATCGCATGCTCTTAGAGACATACCACCTTTCCGTACTCATTTGAAGAGTTTTATCTAAAAAGAAAAACATTACAAATATTTTTGTACAATATACTCAATTAAAGCCTGTTTCTTCCTGCATTGTTTGGTTTGATATAGTTTGGTTTATTTAGAAATTAATCGGAGATAACTCCAGCAATTTACGCAAAAAAGTACTCAGTGTATTGCCGGTTTTCCGTTAATGTGGTTTTTAAACGTCTGTTACTCCGTCCTGGCTTTTCATAAAAATTGGCGTTTAAGTACGTCGAAGATCAGAGTTTTTTCTATAATATCAATATTTTAAAAGTTAAATCTCATGTTCCATTTTAATATGCCGGCCATTTTTAAAAAAAGAGTTTTTTTGGTTCCACGTAAAGGTAGGGAAATGTTTTTAAACTAAACCATGCATGTTCACAACGGCATTATGTCAAGCAAAGCGTTTATTTTTTAAAATAAAAACATCGTTAAATAATTGAAAATGAACTACGCAATGAGTTGCAGCAGGAAAAACACAACAGTTTGTTTTTCTAAATGACTAAATACGGAGCGGAAACCGCTATAGAGTTCCAGTTTCCTCTCAAGAAGTTAAGAGGCTAATAGAATTTTCTATTAACACCACGTATCTATTTCTAATTATAAATGCAAAATACGATACATGGCACAATACTACTCTAAAAATGCATGGTTCAGCCCAAAAATTATTTCCGTACCTTTGCGTGGAGCCAAAATGTACTAATTTAAAAAAAAATAGCCGGCATTTTAAAATGGAACATCAAACTTCTATATAAAATGTTTTAACAGAGAAACCTCTGATCTTCAACGTACATAAACGCCTTTCTTTTATGAAAAGCTTGTTCGGAGTAACAAACATTTAAAAACCACATTAACGGAAAACCGGCTAAAATCTGAGTACCCTTCATACGTAAATTGCTGTATCTGCGACTAGGTTCAAAATAAAACAATCTACAGGGTGAGCATAAAGTCTTGCCCTGATTATAAAACTTTATTACAGAATAACCGTTTGACATAACAATTTAAATCTGGCGCTGTTACATAGGTTATTGTTAGTAGTGCAGAAGTCATTGTAATAGTGCAGAATTCCCAACTGAGATTCTCAACAGGATTGATGGCGCTAACGATTACTTAAATCGCATATGCTTTACCGATGAATCCACCTTTTATGTCAGTGGAATGGTAAATAGGCATTATGTCCGTATATGGGGATCAGAAAATCCACATGCTACTGTACAGTTACAGCGAGACAGCGAGAAAGTGAATGTTTGGTGCGGCCTCATGCAAAACAAGGTTTTCAGGCCGATTTTCTTCACGGAAAACACCATTAACGCTAACATTTACTTAGATGTTTTGCAACAGTTCATTGCACCACAGTTAGAAGAATATCAACCATGGATAATTTTCCAGCAAGATGGAGCACCCCCCCTCCACTGGGCTTTGATAGTACGTGATTTCCTGGATGAAACATTTCCGGATCGGTGGATTGGTAGGGATGGTCCAACACTCTGGCCACCCCGCTCTCCAGACATTACTCTCCTTGACTTTTTTTTCTGGGGCTATATCAAGGACACAGTCTTCACCACATCAGTTGCTGACGTCAACGAACTGAAGGCTAGGATACAAGCTGCTGTGGGTACTGTGACAGAACAACAAGTTACAAAACACCTGGCGGGAACTGGAATACCGCTTCAACATTCTCCGAGCTACCAAGGGGGCACACGCTGAAGTTTACTAATGTAAATAATCTAAAAAAAACTAGTAACATTAACCTATGTAACAGCACCAAATTTAAATTATTATGTCAAACAGTCATTCTGCAATAAATTTTTATAATAGGACAAGACTTTATGCTCACCCTGTAAATCAAACCAATCAATGCAGGAAACAGCAGGCTTTAATTTAGTGTAACGTTCAAAAAATTCGTTATATTTTTTAAAATAAAGCTCTTAAAACAATTGTGGTCAGGTGAAATACCATGCTTCTAAGCGCATGCGATGTAGCATGCTACATCGGACGAGTGTGTGTGTGGCTATGATTCTAAAATATAGCCTAATAGATTCGTGAACCGAAATGATGTAGGCCTATCGAGTAAAATGTAGCTTACGTGTTTCATAGCAACAATGTACGTAATAAACAAAATATTTGTCATTTAAACTAAATTCTTCGTTGTACTGTAAATTTAATTAAATTAATGCAAATAGGCCACGTTTGCCAACTTATGAAAAACATATTCTATCAAATAATTGTAACGATTTAACTTTTTATTTGTAACGATTTAGTATGGTTCCATCTATTTTATATAGAAACACAATATTTGTCATTTAAACTAAATTCTTCGTTGTACTGTAAATTTAATTGAATTAATGTAAATAGGTTGAAAATAATTTTTAAAAAATAATGTTTAAATGGGGCAAAATACCATCGCCTTTATGTGAGTGTGGTCAAAGACAAACTATTGATCACATAGTGAAAGAGTGCAGAATAACTGCATTTAGAGGAGGGACATGAGCGGATTTCCTGATGGCAACTCCAGAATCAATAGCCTACTTGGACAGACTGGATGTCTGTATATAGACTTAAGCATGTTTTTATAATTACGTACTGTATGTACATATTTTTCATGTTTTATTTATGACTATTTGTTTCCCAAACAATCATTAATGTTATTTCCCATCCTTATAGACAGAGGGTCATATTTGATCCCAATATATAACAATATGATGTTGATTTTTAAATGTCTTGAAAAGCAATACGCTAAGTAATAATAAATAATTTTTATGTCCTACATTAAGGTTTTTATGAGGTTAAAATAACCTGCTGCTTTTAAACCAGCTGATGTGATTCAAATAAAGATTTGTCATAAATAAAGTCATGTGATTTAGCAAATTCCGACATGGTGCTAAGGATCAGCTGGTGACATCATCACATGATAATTTTATTGTATTTTAATCTGTTGATCCGATTTTGTATTGTTGAGTATTTTATGAAAGTAAAGTTCCGCGTTTCTTTAATTTGTTTTAATATTATTAAATTGGTAAGTGATCAATTGCCACACAATTTCTGGTACATACTTAACGGGGGAGTCTACCCAGTTTTATCTCTAAAAATTAAAAAAATTATCAAAACAAGTTTTTTTGTTGATTATAAAACATCAGAATTTTCTTAATTATGATTTCTTATTTCTTAATTCTTAATTTTAATTTATTTCTTGATTTCTTAATCATGAATTTTAATCATGAGTGAAAGACGCAAAATGAAAATCAACCTAAGTTTGGCCTAAAAATACGGGAAATCAATCTTTCACGCTAAACTAGGCTCTGTAGAGAAAAATGTTTAAATTAAAAGTTGTAGGTCTTTCAATTTCCTATAAAATTAATTATATACAATTTTGTCGTAAAATGCATTCTAAGGCCGAAATCTTTAAAAAATCAATTTTTCACACGTTTTCGTGAGAAAAAAACAGAAAATCGCAAATTACCGCTAAACTAAGCGTTATACAAAAAAATGTTTAGAAGTAAAAGTTGTAGAATTTTACATTCTCTACAACTTTCATTATATAACGTTTTGCGCTAAAATGCATATTAAAGCCGCAATCTTAAAAAAAAAAATGTTTTTACGTGAAAACAGCCTCACGCAGAATTTCAGCAAACATAGCGCCTACCTTGTAGAGCATAAAAAATGTACTAAACCAGGCGATTTTAAAAAAAATCGTAGGACCAGTTTTTGAGAAAATCACAAAAAAAGTG
Organism: Catonia carolina; assembly: GCA_035578175.1. Taxonomy (NCBI): domain Eukaryota; kingdom Metazoa; phylum Arthropoda; class Insecta; order Hemiptera; family Achilidae; genus Catonia; species Catonia carolina. The sequence continues at coordinate 51,634,417 of JAQMRL010000009.1, read as the reverse complement.
AAAAATTATACGAATAAACTACTACTTCCGGTTGACCGATTTTGATGAAAATGTTCGTTTCGGATCCGGTAGTGGTATGTAACTTAAGTTTCAAGGTTCAAGTTCGTACGATGTTCCGTTCTTGAGATATTCTGTTCACACACACACACACACACGCGCGCGCGCGCGTGCGCACACACACCCACACACACACACACACACACACACAGACAAATCGCTAAAAACATGTTTTTTGGGTTCAGGGGGTCTGAAAACGTATAGATCCGGTGAAAACTCGATTACTTAAAATCGACATGAAAACAATACTTTCCTTCCTATATATTCATATAGGCAAGAGAAAGTAAAAATAATCAAAAAAAGTTTTTTTGTTGATTATAAAACTTCAGAATTTTCTTAATCCAATTATATATTTTGTTTTTATGTACAAAAACTAGAAATTTGTAAAACATTATTTTACATAATCGGTGTAAGTGTAAGTGTAATTGTAAGTGAAACTTTACATTCAATTTTCTCGGCATTTAGTATTTCAGGTTTTCTTCATGATAAAATCCTTATAACTTTCTTTATATAAATGCTATCTTGATGATTTTTTTCCCACTCAATTTAGAATTTATTGCTAGTTTATTTGTAGGTTGGCCATGTTGAAACTTATTATAGGAGTTTTTAAAAAATAAACAAAATGATAACCTTTTCTGTATTTTTGGGGGAAAATATTTTAAAAAAAACCTAATATTCTCTCCAGTGTAAAGTTAAATGTATAAATGGAACCTTCAAAGAAAGAGCATAATTTTCTGATTATTTTGACATAAAAATCACGTCTGTACCTCTAAATTATTTTTTCACACCTTCACAACGGTTTTTTCACCAACGTTTATTAACAAAACGTTACACATACCCCTAGAGTCACGAAGAAAAAAATTCTTTACAAATCATTTACTATATCCATATTTACTACTATCATTTACTACATCAAATACAACAATTTGATGTTTAAGAAGCTGTCAAAAGTGTCTACTTCATTTATAATCACCCTGTATAATCAACTACGTGTCAGGGTATTAATACAGTGAGCAAATAAATTTTAATGTTAAATATGAACAATGGAACAAATTTTCGAAACCTAATTACAAGAAGACATTTATAACTTTGAATCTATTAATTTAAAACAATTTAAGCTTAACCAATTAACGCCGTGCGTGATCGTATGATCACGGGCGGACGCTTTCATCTTCTATAAGTTTTCTTGCCGAACATTTCGGTTTTTAATGTTGGTACGGGTGCTAATGTACGTGTAGGTGTCCTGGCGAATGTTTCCCTTTCATAACGTGTCTTTAGCTGATTTGAGTAAGGCACAATGGACAACGATTTCCATAGCAAGTATGATGCGGCGGCATTCAGCGACTGCCGACTGACGAAAATATTTATTATTTCCTTATTGATGACTTTATATTTCTGTTATACAGTAATATGTAATGTACACATACCACTGTTGTTTTGTATAATGATATGCCTTTATTATTTTCTTCGTAAATGAATTTATTCCGCATTATATGTCACTGTGATCATATGGACACGCTAGGCACTTGCTGGGTCAAATACTTTATACCGTTCATAAGAAGTAATTACTGTTCTTTTATAACTTTTAGGGGCTTAACTCTGCAAGAAGCGGTTGATTTGCTTGAATCCGATGATATTGGGCATGTTGACAGTATTTTCATTGAACCACCTTCAATCAATGTTGACACTGATGAGGATGCTGGTGACGAAGATGGCGGCGGATATTTAGATAACTTGACTGGTAGGCAGTTAGCAAGTAATGTGGAAGTAGTAGTGACTGATTCTGCTCAGAATATAGATAAGTCTGTAAATGATAACGATAATGCCGTGCCTAATAATTAAAGCAATAAAATACGAGTATGTCTAGCAAATCCAAGAAAAAAAATTAAACGAAAAGTTTTGAATTGGAGTGATGAAGGTTTACCACCAAGAGCTACGGGAAATAGTGATCACATATTTAACAAAGTACAGACAGTTACCAATGGGGCCAGGACGTCCATCAATTTCAAAATTCAGTAAAATGAACTGTAGGGTAAGTGGTAACATAAGATTAGATGGGCTTGGGCATCTCGTAAAACCATGCAATAGACGTCGCTGTGCTGGGTCCTGTACAAGTACTATAAGAACGGAGTGCGTTAAATGTAATGTCGGATTATGTGTAAATAGTTTTATTTTATTTCACAGTAGATAAGTTAGTCATGTAACTACGGAACTTTTTAATATTTTATAATTCTTACACTAATCGTTTTATTAACAATTTTGCAATATTCACCTGTGTTTATGTTATTTTTATATTTTTATAAATATTTTGCACTTTTATTTTATTCTTTATATTACGTATTTCTTACATTTTTTTATTTGTTTATAGTAGTTTTATACACGTATATGTTTTTCAACGAATTTAAACATTTGTTTCTTCTAATCTGTTTGTTATAGGATAAACAGACTATTTGTTATAAAATTATACCTAAATATTATTTTATAAAAAAAATGTTTTATAAATAGACTACTAATATGTATTGTATTATAAGTAAGTAACGCATTTGTACAAAAAAATACATTTAAAATTGTTATTTTGAGGTTTATTTTACACAGAACCTAATGCGATACTATAATCTAAAAGTATCAATTTTCCGACCCCACAAGCGCCTAGCGTGTCCATATGATCACACCCCATATCTCACGTTTGGCTCCAGTTAATTTAATAATATTTCACAGATAATATGTCCTATATGTGTATTGTCATATACACAAAAATTAAAAAGATCGGGTGAAAAAAAAAATTTCGGCGTTAATGGGTTAAGAAATGATGATATGATGATGGTATGCCTCATGATGATGATGATGATGGTATGATGGTAGTGTTTATTTAAGGACGTTGGAAGTCCGGATGCTCACTGGTCATGGTGAGTTCGCGGCTTATTTGAAAAGTTTCCGTCTCTGGATGATGATTCGTGCGTCTTTGGGGCGGTACAGACATGATACCATCTGTTGTACGACTGCCCCGCTCTAGCGGTGGGGGGTCCAGACAGCGACTGACCCTGCAGCTTCAAGGCCAAGGAGAAAATTGGCCCCCCACAGCACGTGGAAGCTTGTACCGCGACGTGCGTAGCTCTCCGGTGTGGGAGTTCCTTGATGAGGTAGCTTCATTATACCGGCGTCATGTTGTTTAATAAGGGTATTATCCTCCTTGAGACTGGTCTGAACTATAAAATGTTGCCCACGAAAACTCTCGCATCCAAAAAAGAAGCTTCAGCCTCAGGCTATAAAAAAAGCAAGGAACGGGTTACGGTGTTGGCTTGTAGCAATGTGACCGGCAGTCATAAACTTGGGTTAACAATAATAGGAAAATCAAGAAAATCCAAAGCTTTTAAAAATTTAAAGAAAGACGATGTGTTGCCACTTTGGTATACAAACCAACAAAAAGCATGGATGAATTCAACAATTTTTAAGACTTGGTTTTTTAAAGAATTTGTACCTACTATAATTACTCTATATAATTATAATTACTCTATAATTGAGACATATATGACACATTTTGTTACATGTTTGAAATCCATAACTTGCAAATCTTACAAAGAGTGCAATCGAATCTTATTACGGTACAGTAGCGTTAAGTTTAGTCAATGTTTGTGCTTCGTATATTGATTACAGTACCAAAAGCCTACTGTAATTTATTAGGCCTACAGTGTTTTTCAGAAGCTTACTCGCAGATAAACGTTAATGCTTATTGTCATAATTATTCGCCATAAAGACGAAATTGCCAACCTCCGGGAAATCCTGATTTTTCAAAATCCGGACCGGCCGTCCGCCACATTAGTCCGGATTTCTGAGAGTCTACTGTACCAATTATATACATACAATGGGCTGTCGCTTACGGTTAAATCATTTGAGGGGCGGGGATTTGAAATAAAAATTTTGAAAACCACAGCTGTAGAGGTTCAAGCCACCCTTTCTACTGATCACCTAAACAACAATATAATTTCAATGAAGTTTTTTTTCCAAGCATGTAATGGTGGTTTTCTGCTAACGTACTACTACAAATATAATAATGCACATAAAATAATGCTGTATATAATAATGCACTCACGGATCGGTTACTCCTTCAGGGGCTCCAGGACGATTGTCCCCGTCAAAAGTTCTTCCTCTTTCTGGTCGTCTGTACGGTGCGCTGAAAAATTTAACAATTAAATCAAAGCTCCAATTTAGTCCGTATATTGTTGTGGAAAAATGAAAATTTTTTTTCTTTTAGGGTACCCGGCACGGAAAATATTAAAAATTTTCACATATACGGTTTTTTGCACATAATTAAAATTCAGAGGGTTTTGCATCCAAAGATGTATATTTTTTTTGGATTTTTGCAGTTTTCCCCCCAAAAATATACTAAAAAAATATATGGAGAACACTTACGTTATTTTCTAAACTTTACCAGTTTGCATAAACACATCTATTTTTGGATGACAAACGATGAATTCATAATTTTTTTCGTTATAAAAGTTTTAGTTGGCATTGGACCAGCTGTGGTTGTGACAGTTTAGGTTAAGGAATTTGGAAATTATAATCCTGGAATGTTTTAGAGGTATAGTATTCAGACGAACTAAAGTCCCCTAGCCGTGGGAGTGAGAAAATGCATTACGCTCTCCCTCGCACAACCCATACGCGCCATATCAATAACATTGTCTAATTTTACTCATTGTTGTAAGCAATCGTTTATGCACGCAGTAAACTAACAAGCAAAATAACGACTGTAGTATGTTTTCAGATCTGGATTATAACGGTAAAAACCTTTGGGTGCATTCGTAGTTATGCCACATATCTCCCTCTCACTCGCTTGGCTATGGGACATTAATTCATCTTATATCTGTAACTAATTAGCGGTACTCATAATGTGTTTCCGTTTAGTTCTTTTTTGTTTCCCGTTAATAGACATTTTTGACACATAAGGAATATTTTCTCAGCTAACTGTGAAAGGATTGTAATAAACTTTTTGCACAGCCTTTTGTACCATAATTTCAATGTACTGAGTTAATAATATGTTTCAGTATTTTTTTCTGTTTAAAGAGGCAAAAAAATAGGCAATATCGGAGACCTCCTGAACTCAAAAAAACATGTTTCTAGCGATTGGTCTGTGCGTGTATTTCCAGTCCCCGAAGGTTAATAAATCGTAACAAAACGATGAGTAGTACACAGCCCTGCTAACCCAAAAAGCCGTAACTGCATGGAGTATGATATGCAAGAAATGAGGATTTTGCATATTGGCCTAAGCCACTTGTTAAAAATATGCATGTTATATGACTTCCTATTGTTTCATGCATATTTTACGCCAAAGAATCAGAAAAATACTTTAGTTTTTCCAAAATGCTTTTTTTATTAAGATTTATGCAGATACAGGTGAGGCATTCATGTTATAAGAAGCCAAAAAGGGGTAACTGCAGTTACCCCTTTTTTATACCTATTGACTGGAGTGGACTCCAGTCAATAGGTATGTCCACACTCGTGCGCTTTCTTTTTCAACTTGCGATTCGACTTGCGATGTAACACGCTACATCGCATGCTCTTAGAGACATACCACCTTTCCGTACTCATTTGAAGAGTTTTATCTAAAAAGAAAAACATTACAAATATTTTTGTACAATATACTAAATTAAAGCCTGTTTCTTTCTGCATTGTTTGGTTTGATATAGTTTGGTTTATTTAGAAATTAATCGGAGATAACTCCAGCGATTTACGCAAAAAAGTACTCAGTGTATTGCCGGTTTTCCGTTAATGTGGTTTTTAAACGTCTGTTACTCCGTCCTGGCTTTTCATAAAAATTGGCGTTTAAGTACGTCGAAGATCAGAGTTTTTTCTATAATATCAATATTTTAAAAGTTAAATCTCATGTTCCATTTTAATATGCCGGCCATTTTTGAAAAAAGTGTTTTTTTTGGTTCCACGTAAAGGTAGGGAAATGTTTTTTGAACTAAACCATGCATGTTCACAACGGCATTATGTCAAGCAAAGCGTTTATTTTTTAAAATAAAAACATCGTTAAATAATTGAAAATGAACTACGGAATGAGTTGCAGCAGGAAAAACACAACAGTTTGTTTTTCTAAATGACTAAATACGGAGCGGAAACCGCTATTTAGTTCCAGTTTCCTCTCAAGAAGTTAAGAGGCTAATAGAATTTTCTATTAACACCACGTATCTGTTTCTAATTATAAATGCAAAATACGATACATGGCACAATACTACTCTAAAAATGCATGGTTCAGTCCAAAAATTATTTCCGTACCTTTGCGTGGAGCCAAAATGTACTAATTTAAAAAAAAATAGCTGGCATTTTAAAATGGAACATCAAACTTCTATATAAAATGTTTTAACAGAGAAACCTCTGATCTTCAACGTACTTAAACGCCTTTCTTTTATGAAAAGCTTGTTCGGAGTAACAAACATTTAAAAACCACATTAACGGAAAACCGGCTAAAATCTGAGTACCCTTCATACGTAAATTGCTGTATCTGCGACTAGGTTCAAAATAAAACAATCTACAGGGTGAGCATAAAGTCTTGCCCTGATTATAAAACTTTATTACAGAATAACCGTTTGACATAATAATTTAAATCTGGCGCTGTTACATAGGTTATTGTTAGTAGTGCAGAAGTCATTGTAAAAGTGCAGAATTCCCAACTGAGATTCTCAACAGGATTGATGGCGCTAACGATTACTTAAATCGCATATGCTTTACCGATGAATCCACCTTTCATGTCAGTGGTAAATAGGCATAATGTCCGTATATGGGGATCAGAGAATCCACATGCTACTGTACAGTTACAGCGAGACAGCGAGAAAGTGAATGTTTCGTGCGGCCTCATGCAAAACAAGGTTTTCAGGCCGATTTTCTTCACGGAAAACACCATTAACGCTAACATTTACTTAGATGTTTTGCAACAGTTCATTGCACCACAGTTAGAAGAATATCAACCATGGATAATTTTCCAGCAAGATGGAGCACCCTTCTCCACTGGGCTTTGATAGTACGTGATTTCCTGGATGAAACATTTCCGGATCGGTGGATTGGTAGGGATGGTCCAACACTCTGGCCACCCCGCTCTCCAGACATTACTCCCCTTGACGTTTTTTTCTGGGGCTATATCAAGGACACAGTCTTCACAACATCAGTTGCTGACGTCAACGAACTGAAGGCTAGGATACAAGCTGCTGTGGGTACTGTGACAGAACAACAAGTTACAAAACACCTGGCGGGAACTGGAATACCGCTTCAACATTCTCCGAGCTACCAAGGGGGCACACGCTGAAGTTTACTAATGTAAATAATCTAAAAAAAAACTAGTAACATTAACCTATGTAACAGCACCAAATTTAAATTATTATGTCAAACAGTCATTCTGCAATAAATTTTTATAATAGGGCAAGACTTTATGCTCACCCTGTAAATCAAACCAATCAATGCAGGAAACAGCAGGCTTTAATTTAGTGTAACGTTCAAAAAATTCGTTATATTTTTTAAAATAAAGCTCTTAAAACAATTGTGGTCAGGTGAAATACCATGCTTCTAAGCGCATGCGATGTAGCATGCTACATCGGACGAGTGTGTGTGTGGCTATGATTCTAAAATATAGCCTAATAGATTGGTGAACCGAAATGATGTAGGCCTATCGAGTAAAATGTAGCTTACGTGTTTCATAGCAACAATGTACGTAATAAACAAAATATTCGTCATTTAAACTAAATTCTTCGTTGTACTGTAAATTTAATTAAATTAATGCAAATAGGCCACGTTTGCCAACTTATGAAAAACATATTCTATCAAATACTTGTAACGATTTAACTTTTAATTTGTAACGATTTAGTATGGTTCCGTCTATTTTATATAGAAACACAATATTTGTCATTTAAACTAAATTCTTCGTTGTACTGTAAATTTAATTGAATTAATGTAAATAGGTTGAAAATAATTTTTAAAAAATAATGTTTAAATGGGGCAAAATACCATCGCCTTTATGTGAGTGTGGTCAAAGACAAACTATTGATCACTTAGTGAAAGAGTGCAGAATAACTGCATTTAGAGGAGGGACATAAGCGGATTTCCTGATGGCAACTCCAGAATCATTAGCCTACTTGGACAGACTGGATGTCTGTATATAGACTTAAGCATGTTTTTGTAATTACGTACTGTATGTACATATTTTTCATGTTTTTTTTATGACTATTTGTTTCCCAAACAATCATTAATGTTATTTCCCATCCTTATAGACAGAGGGTCATATTTGATCCCAATATATAACAATATGATGCTGATTTTTAAATGTCTTGAAAAGCAATACGCTAAGTAATAATAAATAATTTTTATGTCCTACATTAAGGTTTTATGAGGTTAAAATAACCTGCTGCTTTTAAACCAGCTGATGTGATTCAAATAAAGATTTGTCATAAATAAAGTCATGTGATTTAGCAAATTCCGACATGGTGCTAAGGATCAGCTGGTGACATCATCACATGATAATTTTATTGTATTTTAATCTGTTGATCCGATTTTGTATTGTTGAGTATTTTATGAAAGTAAAGTTCCGCGTTTCTTTAATTTGTTTTAATATTATTAAATTGGTAAGTGATCAATTGCCACACAATTTCTGCTACATACTTAACGGGGGAGTCTACCCAGTTTTATCTCTAAAAATTAAAAAAATTATCAAAACAAGTTTTTTTGTTGATTATAAAACTTCAGAATTTTCTTAATCATGATTTCTTATTTCTTAATTCTTAATTTTAATGTATTTCTTGATTTCTTAATCATGAATTTTAATCATGAGTGAAAGACGCAAAATGAAAATCAACCTAAGTTTGGCCTAAAAATACGGGAAATCAATCTTTCACGCTAAACTAGGCTCTGTAGAGAAAAATGTTTAAATTAAAAGTTGTAGGTCTTTCAATTTCCTATAAAATTAATTATATACACTTTTGTCGTAAAATGCATTCTAAGGCCGAAATCTTTAAAAAATCAATTTTTCACACGTTTTCGTGAGAAAAAACAAAAAATCGCAAATTACCGCTAAACTAAGCGTTATACAAAAAAATGTTTTGAAGTAAAAGTTGTAGAATTTTACATTCTCTACAACTTTTATTATATAACGTTTTGCGCTAAAATGCATATTAAAGCCGCAATCTTTAAAAAAAATGTTTTTACGTGAAAACAGCCTCACGCAGAATTTCAGCAAACATAGCGCCTACCTTGTAGAGCATAAAAAATGTAGTAAACCAGGCGATTTTTAAAAAAATCGTAGGACCAGTTTTTGAGAAAATCACAAAAAAAGTGAAAAATTATACGAATAAACTACTACTTCCGGTTGACCGATTTTGATGAAAATGTTCGTTTCGGATCCGGTAGTGGTATGTAACTTAAGTTTCAAGGTTCAAGTTCGTGCGATGTTCCGTTCTTGAGATATTCTGTTCACACACACACACACATACACACACACACACACACACACACCCACGCACGCACGCACGCGCGCACACACACACACACAGACAAATCGCTAAAAACATGTTTTTTGGGTTCAGGGGGTCTGAAAACGTATAGATCCGGTGAAAACTCGATTACTTAAAATCGACATGAAAACAATACTTTCCTTCCTATATATTCATATAGGCAAGAGAAAGTAAAAATAATCAAAAAAAGTTTTTTTGTTGATTATAAAACTTCAGAATTTTCTTAATCCAATTATATATTTTGTTTTTATGTACAATAACTAGAAATTTGTAAAACATTATTTAACATAATCGATGTAAGTGTAAGTGTAATTGTAAGTGAAACTTTACATTCAATTTTCTCGGCATTTAGTATTTCAGGTTTTCTTCATGATAAAATCCTTATAACTTTCTTTATATAAATGCTATCTTGATGATTTTTTTCCCACTCAATTTAGAATTTATTGCTAGTTTATTTGTAAGTTGGCCATGTTGAAACTTATTATAGGAGTTTTTTAAAAATAAAAAAAAATGATAACCTTATCTGT